>APFE031340866.1:97811-134797 GCA_000404065.3 Pinus taeda
TATCTTTGCAAATTTTGGCTTTGCTTCAGTACCAATGTTCACTTTCTTGGTTTTCAACGACACAGTAATGTCCAGATTTTGTATTGTTGACCCTTGACCTCGTGGTGGCCTTTGGCCTCTGGGATATTAATATTTATTAGATCTTCATCCTCCCCCTTAGTAGTCACATTATAGTATTCCAGTGCATTGCGTGACTGGGTGCTCAAATATGGTTGAACCAACTCCAAAGGATCCTGTGGAATTTTTAAGATCACCGTCTTAACCTCTTGCGGAGCTTCATCAATTCTTTCAAACCCATATTCAAAACTGAAGTTCATTAAGGAACCTTCCCTTAATATATCCAACTCCATGCTGCCATGGAAGAGCTCGGTTTCCAAGTACCAATTCATAGGGATTATATCCAAAGTATGACAGAATAAGTGCACCCACTCTGTCTGCATCTCTATTCCGTAGACTTTAGTCCATTTCGCCTAATAATTTCCCAAATCATTTCTCCCATCGTATTTTTAAGTTAATCGCACTTTAGGATGACCAAATCAAAACCTAATCATTCTCCTGTAATCACACCATTCATCAAAGTTGTGCTTGTGTGTACCCCACCACCGTGCAGGCGTAGCATGCAATGCTAAATCCAGCACTTGGAAGCGATGATCCTCAGGAATTTCTCTTTCAAAGGCATCGAAAACATTATCTACATCAGTTAAACCATCATAATAGGGTAAATTTCTTACCTGCAACGACACACAATCCAGTGATTTAGTCATCATGTTATAGCGCAATGTACATACCTAATGCAACCTATTCTGCAATTGCTCCAACTCCTCATCTGAACCTGAGGTATAGGAGCTTTTGCGGTCCCATGAAATCCATCCATCATATTTTGGATTAATCTAGTCTTGGTCTCGCGTTGTTATTTTATAAATATGATCCAATTCATCATCACTTTCTTCATAGTCACAAACCAGTTCAATATAACGTGACACTTTTGTAGGGTCCAATGGCACTACAACGCGGAGTGAATTTCTTTCAAACGACATTTTCCACTTCTTCAAGTTTATGACTCCATTCAAATCAATGGACCAATCAGTTCTGAGGACTAAGGGATATGGATTACTCTCATCAATGATCTCTATCACTTCAAAATCAGCTAGTACCCTCGCACCTTTGATGTCTTTGGTGACTCCACGTAGTCGTCCCATAGGGATAATATTCTTCTGGTTCGCCATTCTCAGTTGAATTGGAGACCACTGTAGTGTAGGCGTCCCCATTCTCTCTCATGTATGTTTAGGAAAAAAATTCACGTCAAATCCCAAATCCAAAATAACTTCGTCCATCTCATAATCTCCTATCTGCATAGTGAGCCTCATTTCGCACCTAGTTCTTACCTTATGTTTTCCAATATTTCGACTATGCGGTGTCCACCAGGAGTATTTTCCTTACCAACAAACTTGTTTATCAACTCCTGTAGCCCCTTCACTTGCTATAGTGAAAACATTTCATGTAGGTTTCCAGGAACGTGGTGAGTACAAAGGGATCAATCTCTGTGGGTGCGTTGGTTTCTAGTAGTTTGTCATGACTTCTTGAGGTAGATTCCTTAGTGAAGATTTTCTTTACTTCCATAAATATCTCCTTCGTGCATTCTATATCAAATTTGACTTCCTTTTCTGGGGCCTTGCAAACCCATCCATTCTCTTCAAGTTGCTTTCCCTTGTTTCCCCTAGTTGTTACTCCACTTCTTAGCACTATATTCACATTTGGATCCTCCTCACAAGGCTTAACCCTCATCATCTGTAACTTTTGTTTAGGGTGTTGAGGTTGCACCTTCTTCTCCTACATCTTGG
Organism: Pinus taeda; assembly: GCA_000404065.3. Lineage (NCBI taxonomy): Eukaryota > Viridiplantae > Streptophyta > Pinopsida > Pinales > Pinaceae > Pinus > Pinus taeda. Next base: position 99,653 of record APFE031340866.1, read on the forward strand.
CTATCATCACAAGGCATTCTTCTATTGTATGCACAAACTGAGTGTAGTATTGGCATGATGGGTGTGTCTGATTCTGACACTCTTGTGTGTAGTGCTCTGACATCTTGCAATTATAGCAAATAAGCTATCGATGACCTCTACTAGGTCCTCCTCCTCCTCAACCTCATCCAAGCCCCTACTATCCCCTGTGTGCTCCCCCAGTACCTTGTTCCAGAGGCCGAGTTTATGCTTCCATTCAATAGGTAGGCATTCTTTCCATCATCAATTCATAGCTATGACATTGGCACTTATCATGGCCCACCAATTTGTAGAAATTGCACAACAATTATTGTGTTGTTTGAACGAAATTTTGCAGCAAATGAAATTTATCTGCTACATGTTTCCTATTCACCTAACAAATAGTGCACCATAGTGTGGGCCCCATACTTGGTCTTGCTGGAGCTTCCTGCCTCAAGGAATTGGTCCCCCCCCTGGCCGATATAATTCATGAATATAGGGTAGTTATATTTATCATGCCCCTGGCTCTTACACTTGAGGCACCAGACTTCCTCGTGTAACTTCAACCTAACCTCCTTTTCTTTTTTCAAGCTTTACAATTCCAAGCAAAGGTTCTGTATCTGTGAGTAAATTTGTTAAACTCCCAAAGATGCATCTTGAATAGGCATTTCATGCAATCTCATCATAATGTCCAGGTCTTCTACCTGAGTCCCTATCTTCTGCTATGATAAAGAAATCCTCAAGAGGGATAGGAGCAAGGTTATAAGCCACTCGTGGTGCTGATTATCTGTGAGATGCGTGTTAGCTTCGTAGATCACATTCTTCAATTTTTGATCTAATTCCCAAGGTGTTTCACCAGCCCTCATCACGATTTCCTTGAACCCAACTATTGGTTGCGAGTCAGTGTTAGGTTTACTGAATTATTTATTCAAAGTGACCTTAGTGTATGCTAACTTTACCAAATGGTTATTAGTATAATACTTAAGGTACCAGATCAATGCGTGATCTTGAAGAGCGGTAACCAATTGCGCTTTCTTTTTACTGTCATTAGTGATCTTCTACGCGGCTCATACAACAGTTGCAATGAACAGAACTAATCTGTATCTTCACTCCTGATACCTTTGAAAATTTTCAGCTTTACTAAGTCCAACATGTTGAACAATGGTGGTGGTGGTGGTGTGGGTGAAGGTGTATGTCGTGGAGGTGAAGGTGGTGGTGGAGTGGATGAATGATGTATCCATAGAAAAACTTTTCTTATCATCTAGACCACACTTTGTGGTGAGCCCTGTACTACTCCTTCATCATCACTCAAAGGAGGTCCAATTAGTGGGCTATATTCAAGCCCTATTTTCCCTCGATCCCTGCATATTTTTCCACTTGACATAGCCTTGAACATCAAGGCAATGGCATAACCCTTTTTTCACACAACATCTTAATCCAGGTATTGAAATATTTTAGGTACTTACCTCGTGGTCCTTTGAAGAAGCATCGCTCTACTTCACTATAGCTGACAGAGGTATCAACCGTAAATTTTGTAACAGATCCTCCTATAACCCGATCAAGCCAATGATTAACAACACACATGATCTTATCCTCAGAATCTTCCAACGTCCGCACTAGCTATGGATTTCACACTATTGGTTCATCAAGCCTCCACCTTCCTTGTTCGTTTTCCAACTTATCTATTCAATCGTATAGCTCAGTCGAGAAGGTGCAGAAGAAACTTTTGTCTATTTCCATGTACAAATATCTCTATAACCACTACTCTTTTGATAGGCACAGATTTTTGTTCTCTTGCAGCACAAATTCATGGATCTTCCTATCCAACCACTTCTCAATTTCCTTTTTGGTCAGATTCTAGTGATGCGACATCACACATCTCTTTATGTAGATCCCAGTCTTGACAATAGAACCATCTATTGGCTTAGTGGGTCTTGACCCAGATTTAGATTTAGTTGCGCCAAACAAAATCCTACACTATTGGCCCTTTCGGCATTAATCAACTTAGTGTGGACTGAAGTCTCACCCAAAGTAGTATGGGGGGATTCTGGAACCAAGTTTCCACATCCAAAGATCATTGTGATGTCTTTTTATGCCCTAGATCTACCTTTGCATAGATCTATAAGCCCTTAGGGCTTGGGACTATAACTTCCTTTGAATGCTCCCTAGACCTACATGAAGGTCTACAATTGGATTTTACGGACCCTAAACAAAAGAATTATCTGCTTATGTGCACCATAAGTTATCTTCAGATTGGGATCTACTCAGATCTACTTAAGTGCTTGCTAAATGTGGCAAAAGTTATTATGATATTTGCATGAATACTTAATATGTATTGCATTCAGTTAATAAGAATTATCCAGTAGGTTTTCACATAAATACATCATTATTCCATAAATACATTATTTCACCACAACATATATTGCAAACATAAAAAAACATAACTAAACAAATAAAACACGTGAATTTAAACATAACTAAATAAATAAAACACATGAATTTCTTCAACGGGCTTCTTTATTGATCTCTAGTATCGGGTTATAGACTCAAAACTTCCCTACGCACTCAATTGTAGGGGTCTGCACACTCAGCTGCAGACACTACTCTAGGCCTCTGCACACTCACCTACAGAGCCTTTTCCCTCTCTAATACTTACTTCTCTATGCTATCTCTCTAATACTCCATCCATTTGTACCCATAGACATAGACATAGATCTACCTTAGATTCTCTAAGACAAACCTATTTATACAATCCCATGGTCCACGAACCATGGGTAGATCTCCAAACTGACTTAACTTTACATAAATAAGGATAAAAACCTTTTTTGACTCCTAACTATCTACACGCTCCACATCCATAATTCATGGAAACTTTACATCTTTTCATCAAAATTTACAACATAACTTGGGTTTTTAACCGCAAAATTGACCCAAGTGACCCCATCCCAACATGTTCTCTGTTGTGCAGGGAATTTTCATGGCGACTGTCTTACTAGTGCTTTCTGCGGTTTTTTCTATTTTTTATCTCCTACCATGGAAGCAGTGGGCTTTGGCCTCGATGACATGGGTGCTATAACATGGATTGGAGGTGTCGCAATCATGATGTTCCCTACTCCTATTTTCAAAAACTTAGGTAAGCAGACATGCAACAACACACTCAGCTCTTTAAGGACAAAAAAACATGACGAACTCTCAATAAGAAAAGTGTCCAAATGTGGAGCGGGGTGTGATATTTATAGCTAATTTCAAATTCAAAATTTTCATTCCCCCTCAGATCTTCCCCATAAATGTGGAGTTTTTGGTAGATTTTCCCATATTTTCACCTTAAATGCATTGCCTCCGCTCCTTGTAATGAAACATTTCATGTCAAATCAACTATGGCACTACCAACAGTCATATTCTGGACAGGTTGTGCCAGACCCACCCTTGCTGCATAGCCACCCACTCTGCGTTATAGCTTCCTCCAAATGTGCCAACCTCCCACTTTGCATCGTAGCTTCCTCCAACTTTGCTAGCCTCCCAAACATTGCACAACTCTCGTACTTCAACATAGCTGTCTTTGGGCAAAGTTTATTATATTCCCATTCTTCCTTTCAACTGGTCATAGAATTAAGACTTTTTTGCATCCATATAGTCATTATGCAATATTAGGGATGGAATCGTCCTTGTATATCTTCAATCGACTTCCATTCAAACGTTTAGGGAATGGTTCTTTGTTCATCTTCGCGAGTTGAATTGCGTCACCATTAGAGATATTTTTAACAATGTAGGGTCCCAACCAATCCATTTTTAACTTACCTGGGAACTTCACAAAATCACTATCATATAATAAAACCAAGTCACCATTCTTAAAGGTTCATTGCTTGATATCTCAATCATGCCATGATTTTTCCCTAGCCTTCTGTACTTTTTGATGGAAACATGAGATGAAGCGATCTTCTTCCAATGTGATTAGTTGTTCCAACCATTCCTCCATAATGTCACTGTCTACCATGTTTGTGACTGTGAAAATTCTCAAACTTGGCACTATGTATTCCATAGGCATGACAAATGCCTACCCATAAACTAATCTGAATGGAGTTTTTCTCGTTAGTTTGTTATAGGTTGCCTTGTAATCCTAGAGTACTATTGGTATGCGCATATCCCAATCATTTCTATTTACATTATAGAACTTCATCAGAGTGTTTTACAAAATCTTGTTGAAATCATCCATGGTATGATTCACCTCTGGATGATAAGGCATAGTTTTTTGATGATGTACTTGGAACTCAATCATTAATGCTTCAATCATATCATGTAAAAAAAGCGATCCTCTATCACTCATCAGGATCTTCGGATAGCCAAATCTTGAAAAATGTACTCAAACATGAACTATGTAGCAGTATCCGTGTCACAATACTTTATTGGTTTCACCTCACCCCACCTGGTCGGATATTCTATTGCAGTAATAATATATCACACACCTATCTTCTTACTTGGTGGGTTTATTGGTCCTTCGAAATTTTTGGGATAGGGTCCCTTGGGTCAAATTTTGAGTATAAATTAATATATTTTTGTATAAAGTGTAGAGTCTACATGAAATGAGGAAGCAGATTTAGAAGCTAGTATGAGTAAAAGGGGCTTTAGTCCCTTAGTTAGGTCGGTGATAGGACATTTTTGAGACTGGCCCATGGTCCATGGACCATTGTTGGGATGGGGTCCTCTAGGTCATTTTTGGGGTTAAAAACCCAAGTTTTGATGTAATTTTTGTAAAAATATGTAAAGTCTCTACAATTTGTGGATGCAGAGCACGTAGATGGTTAGGAGTCAAAAAGGTTTTCAGCCCTTTTTATGTAAAGATAAGTCAGCTTTGAGATCCACCCATGGTCCAGAGACCATGGGATTATATAAATAGGCGTTTCTTAGAGAGTCTAAGGTAGAGAATAGGTCATGATGAATGAATTCTTGGAAGTCTTAGCACAAAGAAGTGGGTTAGATAAGAGAGAAAGGCTCTGAAGCTGAGTGCGCAGAGGCCTAGATAGAGTCTACAATTAAGTGTGCAGACCCCTGTAGCTAAGTACGTAGGGTAGTTTTGAATCTGTAATACCATATTGAAGATCAATAAAGAAGATTGTTGAAGAATTCCTATGTTTATCTATTTATGATTATGATATATGTTGTGAATGAATAATGTATTTATGAAATACTGATCTAAGGATGCGCAACTCTAAGGAATAAGTCTTAATCACTGTATGCACTGCATGTTAAGTAATTTCATGAATATTGTGGCATATTCTGTTATGTTTATTAAAATAGTTAAGTAGATCTGTGCAAGCTTAGATCCAGGGTTATTTTCTGATGTGCGTAAGTGGAGGATTCGACTCTTAAGGGTCTACAAAGACCAATCATAGACCTTCGTGAAGGTCTAGGGGTTGTTTAAAGGGAGTTGCAGTACCGAGCTAGGGGATTATAAATCTATGTGGCAATAAATCTAGGGCACTAAAAGACATCACATTGATCTCTGGATGCAGAAACTTAGTTCCAGTATCCCCCCAAACTGCTTCAAGTGAGACTGCAGCCTGCCCTACGTGGGTTGTTGCTGAAAGGGCCAGTAATGTAAGGTTTTGTTGGTTGGCAAAACTAACTTTAAACCTAGGTCAAGACCCCATAAGCCAAAAAATGGTTTTGTTGTGGGGACCAGGATTTGCTTGAAGGAGATGTGTGATGTCGCATCATTGGAATCCAACCAAGAAGGAAATTGAGAAGTGGTTCGATAGAAATATTCAAAAGTTAACGGCACAAGAGAACAAGAATCCACACCAATCAAAGGAGCAGTGGTTGGATAAATATTTGTATATGGAAATACATAAAATTTTCTTCTGTACCTTCCTGATCAAAATATACGAGTGGTTAGCTAAGATGGCAAATGTCTAAGGGAGGTGGAAGCTTGACGGTCCAATAGTGTGGACTCCAGAGTTGGTATGATGATTAGAAGCATTTGAAGATGAAATCACGTGGGCTGTCAACCACTAGATTGATTGAATTATAAAAGGATTTGTTGTGGAATTAGCAGTTAATAGCTCAGTCAGCTACAACGAAGAAAAGCAAAGGTTTTTCAAGGGATCACGAGGTAAGTATCTAAGATCTTTGAATACCTGGATTAAAAGGCTATTGTGTGAAAAATGGGATATGCAATTTCCTTGATGTTTGGAGCTACGCAAAGTGGAAAACTCTTCAGATATCGAGAGAAATTAGGTCATGAATATAGCCCATTGATTGGACCTCCTTCGAGTGACAACAAGGGATCGGTACATGCCTCATCACGAAGTATTGTTCAGCTGAGAAGACAAGGTTTTTTGCGAACACATATCCATCCACTCCACCTCCACCTCCACCCCCACTACATACACCTTCACCCGGACCTTCACCACCACCACCACCATTCAACATGTCGAATACAATGAATTTGCCAATTTTCAAGGGTGTACGAAGCAAAGATACAGATCAGTTTTGGTTTCTTGCAAATGATTTATGGACATCACAACAAATTACTGATGAAAACATTAAGTAGGTGCAGTTAGTGACTACTTTACAAGATCGTGTGATGGCGTGGTATATTAAGTACCGTTTTGATCATCTTGTGGCAATGATAGAAGAGACTAAGGCTGATTTAAACAAAGAGTTTATTAAGTCTAAGTTTGATTCCCAGTAAGTAGTTTGATTTAAGGATATCACAATGAGGGTTGATGAGATGCTTTGGGAGTTAGATAAAGGTTGAAATGTGTGATTCGGAAATCTTATATGAAACTCACAGATGGTCGCATCACGAGTGGTTTATAGTTTCACTTCTGCCCGACTTGAGGATTTCTTTGTTGTATTAGAAGATAGGAACTCAGGAAAAAGCCCTAGAAATCATGATGAGGTTGTATGTAATGCCTATGCATGATGTAACATTGGGGTAACAAACAATTCACTCTCAGTTACAAAGCCTATGTTTAGAATTACAGAGCTTGAAGAAAGATAAGGAGGCTAAGCCAGAGGTGCACGAGGAAGTATAGTGTATGAAATGTAAGAGCCAGGGGCATGATAGAGACCACTGTCTCATATTTGCGAACTATTGTGATGCAGGAAAGTGTTTCCTCTCGAACAGAGGCAACCCCTCTAGCCCTACAGTGGGTCTAGTCACAACAAAGACAGATCAACAATTGATTTCCTTAAATAGTCATTGTTGGAGGCCTACCTCAAACCAGTGGTAGATGAAGTTCCGTTGCACTGCTCCAGCTTTCGCTTTCTTCTCCTCAATGAGTGATTAACCTGAAACAACACAAAGGAAAAACAACAAAGCATGTAACTAGGAAAACAACAATGGTCTATTTACTCATAAAGTCAAGAAGTCATGAGCTGTCAAGTAAATTACATACAAGACATAGGAAAACATCATTGATTGTATTAATAATGAATCAAGAGAAAGCTTGCAACCAAATCTTGACGTCGCAAGCCCTATCAGAGGGTCCAACCATTATGTTTCTCAATCATTCACTCTTCAAGGATGAATCTCCCAACATACAATGTCTCTCTCTCTCACTCATAAGCTTTAACATAAAGCTAAGGGCAGTCCACAACATTCCATAAGCTATCAAAAATCCCACACTTGTCACACCCACACCATCTATCTATCAAACTCAAAAGCACTAGTAGTACTACCCAACCAAAAGAACTCAAAAACTAGTTAAAAAAGCTAGCAGATCACAGCAATGGTGAGTGGTTTTATATGAGAAGGAGCCTCCATGAAATGAGGGAGAGGGAGCTTATCCTCAAGGGAGGTTGCACAAGAGACGGAACCACCATCCTAGAGGAGGAAAGGTGACCCAAATTGATCCAACAACCAAATCTAGAAACATCCAGAAGGCCGACTATTTGAACCAATTCGCCAAATCTGGATCGTCGCGGGTCATGAACTGAGGACTAGCGGCAGTGTCATAATGATACAGTGCATGACAGAGAATCGTCATGTATTTTAAGGGTTTACTAGTGACGACACAGAAACTTAGTAAAAAAGGATCAATATTCAGCATTAGAGAGCATTTGCTTAATCTTCTTGCATAAGTGGGAAGATATGAACATGTTTATTTGACACATGACATAGAAGAGGGATTGAGATGAGGACATTGACAAATTACTGTGTAACATATGCCCCCTAAATAATGAAGCCTGAGAGAGTGGGAGGGGTGAAATTCTTTACAAAACTGTCTGAACTAGAACCACCTTGAAGATCCGGCAGACGCAAGTACAACTGATATATGTGATAGTGAGATACATATAGTCTAGGTATGGATGCAACCATCCAGAAGACACATGAAACTTGGTTTGTAGTATGGACGTAGCTAACCAGTTGATAAGACCATAAGAATGAAAAAGGTATGGTCGCAGCCATCCATCAAAGAGATATATATAATCATGAACCATTCCACGCACAAACATATGTAATCTTAGTTTGGGGTCTTGAAACCCAACCGATCATAGTACAAATTTTATCATGTGAACAAATGTGCTGAAGTTGAACGTGATAGAAAATCGCTTGATTACCTATCAATGATGGAAACTATTAAAAAGCATGAGAGAAACCACCAATAATGTTAATGGCTCTCAAAGTATTGTCCAGTACAATCCACTAAGTGTGAAAAATGAGCTGAAGTCGAACACCCGTGGAATCACCCAATCAAAGACCAATGTGAAATTCTGTCATTAGGCACAAAGAACTTGCCATTGAGGCATGCAAGCTCCAAGGTACCAAAAGGGATCCCTACCAAGACATGCAAGCTTACAATGAAGTCTTTACATCGCAAGGCTTCTTAGAGGGTCTAGCCAGTATGTTTCTCAAGCATTCACTCTTGAAGGATGAATCTCCCAACATACAATCCCTCTCTCTCTCTTTTACTCATAATATTTAACACAAAGTTAAGGGCACTCCACAAATTGCACAAGCTATCAACAATCCCACACTTGTCACATGCACACCAGTTATCTATCAAACTCAAAAAGTACTAGCAGCACTGGCCAACCAAAAGAACTAAAAAAAATAGGGAACTAGTAGATCATAGCAATGGTGAGTGATATTATAGGAGAAGGAGTCTCCATGAAATGAGGGAGAGCGAGATTATCCTCAAGGTAGGTTGCACAAGAGGTGGAACCACCATCCCAGAGGTGGAAAGGCGACCCAAATTGACCTAACAACTAGCTCTAGAAACATCAAGAAGGCTGACTGTTTGAACTAATTCGCCAAATCTGGATCATCGCAGGTCATGAACTGGGGACTAGCGATGACATTGCAATGATACAATGCATGACATAGAATCATCACGGATTTTAAGCGTTTACTAGCGACGATGCAAAAACTTAGTAAAAAAGGGTCAATCTTCAGCATTAGAGAGAATTTGCTTAATCTTATTGCATAAGTGGGAAGATATGAACATGTTTATTTGACACACGACACAGTAAAGGGACTGAGATGAGGACAGTGACAAATTACTGTGTAACAGATGCCACCTAAAGCATGAAGCTAGAGAGAGTGGGAGGGGTGAAATGCTTTACGAAACTGTTTGAGCTAGAACCATCTTGAAGATCCTACAAGCGCAAGTACAACTGATATCTGTGATAGTGAGATACATATAGTCTAGGTATGGGCATAGCCATCCAGAAGACATATGCAACTTGGTATGTGGTATGGACGCAGCCACCTAGTTGATAAGACCATAAGAATGACAAAGGAATCGTTGCAGCCATCCATCAAAGAGATATATGTAATCATGAACCATTCCACGGAGCCCAAACATATGTAATCTTAGTTCGGGGTCTTGAAACCCAACCGATCATAGTACAAATTCTATCATGTGAAAAAATGTGCTGAAGTCGAACATGATAGACAATTGCTTGATTACCTATCAACGATGGAAACTCTTAACAAGCGTGAGAGAAACCACCAATAATTTTAATGGCTCTCAAAGTATTGTCCAATACAATCCACTAAGTGTGAAAAATGAGCTGAATTCGAACACCCGTGGCACCACCCAATCGAAGACCAATGATGAAAGTCTGTCATTAGGCACAAAGAACTTGCCATTGAGGCATGCAAGCTCCAAGGTACCAAAAGGGATCTCTAGATAAATCTCCTGGATGATGAGCTGGCATCGACAGGAGATGATCCGTCGAAGGAGTGCCATGATGTTTCTCCCATCAACGACACGAGATAAGGAACAAGTGGTAGATGGTGAAACAGAGTATCAGAGGAGGAGGTAAGGGTGTAAACTATAGAAGGATTATACACTTCAACATATCAGCGACATGACACTAGAATGAGGCATCATTTTGGATCAAAGGCTTGATGGAGAAAACATGGATCAAATGGAATGAGGAAAAATGGCTACCCAGAACCCCAAAAGGTCAACTGACGATGTGTGGATATCCCTACCCAACAAGAAGCAAAAGTGTCGATGTTCAAGAGTGACTAGTTGCCACAAGTAACCAATGATGACTTCCAAATTTTCCCCCACCGTTGCTGGTGAGTACCCCAATTATTTTTGAAAACAATCTTGAAGGGGATAGCATATGCTTGTAATATAAGTTTGACCTTCGGTCGAATCCAACCTATTAATAGTTTAACGAGCCCTAGGGAGGAGAAGCTTGAGTTTCATCATGGTGATGAATCGAATGTCGTCAGGGTTTAATGAGTCCGACATAGGTAAAACTCAAAGTATTTTTCATGTTTAGAGAGTTTGAAAAAGACACGGAAAAGAAAACTTTGGGGGGGGGTCCTTTTTTTGTAAATTTGTGTCCCTTAAGCCCGAAAAAGTATAAAATAATACTCGAGAGAACCGCTTTACCATTACGATCAAGAAGTACTTTTCGTAATTAGTCACCCTAATCTAAAAAAGTAAAAAAGTGATAAAATACACATCGTTTCATAACCAGTATCGAACTCGAAACGACAAAATTTTGGCAATCTTTTCATGTTTATACAGTTAGAAAAGAGCTGAAAGTGGACCACCTTTTTAATTCCATCTAACGAGTTAAAAAGGAAAACTCGGCAATATTTTCATATTTTATGAGTCAGAAAAAAGCTTAAAGGAACTCGTCCTAGAGGAACGAGTGGTATAAAGGGTAGCAACTGGTTTCGGCAATGGTGGAATTGCTCAAAACATGTAATGGTCAAGAGGCTGGCTAATAAAATCACTCATCATTGTGGTCCCTCAGGAAAGAAACAACCAAGTGAAAGCATCTGATTGGCCAAAGAGATGACAATGATGGAACGAAACAACCACGGCTCATCCAGTAGAATTTAGTAGATAAAAATGACAATCATGAGGTGTAAATCAGGTACGGGTTCATCTTTACACAAGCTTGAACCATGGAGAACTCTGCTTGGATTTCGTTTCATGTTTACACAAGCTTGAAATGAAAAACTATGCTTGTTATAAGTTCGCATGCCCCCAGCATAATGACTCAAATTGAGGTACATTCCCCCCAATCTTCATTGCATTCAACGAGGTGGAAATGAAGGTTCACTTTTGAGATATTGGAAAGACTCGACTTGGATTATACGAGATCTTAATGAAAGACTTGATTTGGAAACAGAGGTGTTTCATTTTTTAATGAGGTTGACACAGTAAAAGAACTATCCTCATAACCTTTGTTTCATTTTTTAATGAGCTGGACACAACACAAGGAACTATGCTCGATGATCCTTGTTTCATTTTTTAACAAGGTTGACACAAGATCAAACTATCCTTGGGACACCCGGTTTCATTTTTTAACAAGATTGACACAGGAAAAATATATCCTTGGAACTCCTTGTTTCATTTTTTAACGAGCTTGACACAAGACAAGGAACTATGCTCCACACCCATTATTTCATTTTTTAACGAGCTTGACATAAGACAAGGAACTATGCTCGATGATCCTTGTTCATGGACTATATGAGAACATGGCTCCCAAGAGGTCTTCACAGGATGGAAGAAACACACTCTGGGAAGAATACATGTCATGAGGCATTAATGACAGATCGGGTTCTAATGCCCCCAGTACATGATGCGAGGACAGAATGGGTAGCCACATAATTGATTTGCAGCATGGAAGGTATTGCTTATGAGCAAGAACCGATAGGGGACGATAGTTGCATAGGAGGCACCGAGGGACTAAAGAACGATAATTGATCTATGGTCACCATTCTTCCATCGTGTGGAAAACAAACCACAAGTAAAAGGGAAGATACAAGGGCCCCCATGGCATAGACATAGTCAAGGCCAAGGAGAAGACTGAAACCTAAAGCACCTTGGACAACCATCACGTCAATACAGATGGTTTTGCCTCCCAAAGTAACAGGAAATTTCGGGAGGATCCCTAAAGGTTTACTGGTCCTCCGTCAAATGTCAATAGATTCTGCATGACTGGCACAACTTGTGGGGAACCCAAAGCTTGCCAAGTAGTGAAAGGCATGAGGCTAACCGACGCACACTCATCCAAGAGAGTGCAATGTACTGCCTTATCATAGTCATGAACTGTAATCTGGAAAGGCACATAGGATGGAAGGAAGAAAGCATTCAAGTGACTCCAGTTAAAGGAAATGACTAAACTACTTGGTGGTGGTATCATATGGTTGCCCCCATGCTCTACAGGAACCGAAGAAGGACTCTCTGAATTAGTTGGATAGGAGGGTCATTCTCGAGCTCTAGAGAATCTGATGAGATGAGAATAACATGAGCAGTAGAATCATGATGCTCATCCAAAATAGAGTGATCAACAGGTGGTGAATCCAAGTCAAAACTCTTTCCAACCAATGGTTGGTTAGGAACAGGCTGATCATAGCCAGGTTCGGGAAGAGAAGGGTGGACAAGAGAAGAATCTAAGTTAATCTCTTTGTCAATAGAGAGAGGGTTTGAAGAGAGCCTCTTATAACCAATGGGAAGTTAGGGTGAAGAAGTTGTAAGACTTTCCAAAACAGTGGAAGCTTTATCCATGAGTGGACAAAGGTGAAGGGGATGGTTGCCTTCACATAGTCTACAGGGGAATCGAAATCTTCCCTTTCTTCTTACTACTGCCAGTTGATAGGGTAGCATCATCATGAGCTTCAGAGGATGATGAGGGATGAATCAGATCATGAGACCAAACTTCTAATATCCTCAAAATAGTAGGACAGTCTCAAAAAAGATGGTCATCCTTGCACAATTTACAAGGAAACTTAACCTTCTGCAGAGGAGCAGAAGGTGTTCCAACCTGAGATGTACTCAAAGAAATAGTTGCATGGGTGGTCTCAGGCTTATTGAACTTCTCCTTCTTCTTCATCTTCTTCTTCTTCTTCTTCTTAGTCAACTGGTTACTAGATATGGAACTTTCACCAGGGAAAGGAGGAGATGAAGGTGAGGAAATAGGGGAAGAAGGCACATGCTCAACCTTGGAATCAATGTGTCGTGGTTCAAACGAAGGAGACGGTGGAACAAGGGTCACGGTGATTTGGACCATCGAGGTTGAAAACAACCAAATGGGAAAACCGATGGTTAACCCAAGCAAGGACAATGTTGCCATATACCGAGCACTGGCATTTCAAAAAGGTAGAAATGGACCCGGATTCCCACCTGGGGGAAGACCTTGGCTAGTAGACTTGGGGGAGGTTGCCATTGGGAACAAGCCTGAAAAAGCACTTGCACTGTAATCAAGAACTTGAGCTGTTACCAGGAATATTTCGTGGGCAGTAAATTTTATGACACAGGAACAAAACTTGACCTTTTCATGTTTCAAGAGTCAAGAAAAGGACAAAAAAATGACTCTATCTCTTTTGAGGTTTAATGAGCCTGAAAGGACAAGTGCTCAGATGGACCTTTTCTTTTAAGGAGTCTAAAAAGGAATGAAAGTGACTACTCTGGAGAACTAGGCAAAAGGTTTACCAAACAATCCCTAAAACTGCATATACACCTTAGCGGTCATATGAAAAGCAAGGACTTTCTGATGGCAGTCAATCTTCCTAAATTCTGTGTTCGGTGCATTATAGTTTGCAAGGCAGTAGACACAACTTCCCAAGGATATAGGATGATAACTTAGTGGGGTCTCCCAACATGTAATTGATGGTACTGGGAGCGCAAGTCCGTGCTAGAAGCTATTGGGTCACAGAAGGAGGAATCACCCAACCTTAAGTGAAAGAAATAGTGACTAGGTTTAATGACGCCGAAGCACGTCTCCAGCCTAGACCTCTAAATAATGTGCATTATGTTCCAATGCGTTGTTAGGTTTATTTACTTCATTTTAGAGTTGATCTTAAATTATGTTTCAATTTCCAGGCCTTACTGTATGTATATTAAAACCTAGGATGCAACTAGAATGAATAAAGCATCTTTCACTTCGATGAACTCCTACTTACAGAAGGGGAGAGAGATCATTCCAAAACCAAGACAAAACCAATACTAGAAAATGTAGTCACTCAAGCGACACAACGCATAAACACATCAATTGCTATAGTGCATCGATACTACTTGATGAGATATTTAAAATTTGCCTTCTAATTTTTCAAACATGAAAACTTGGAATGCAAAATGTACTTTCACTTTTGCACATTAATAAATGCAATCTTTTGATTTTGATAGCTTTGGATTCTAAGGAAACAAACAAGCAAGCGTGAAACTGATTGATCCAAACAATTGTAATCTATATCTAGTAGTGAATAATCGAATCAATATGGAAATTGGTTCAATAAATAACACCAAACATCAATCAGCAAGAACAAGCGATGGAAAAACCTCGAGCAAACCACCAGGAGGGTTGCAGATGAATCTTTTGGATAGGCAAGTAACCAAGCCAAATAATTCAAAACTTGAAAAACCAGGTCACAAAGCTACATATACAAGATTCACTTCAACGAAACCAAAAAGTAAGAACCTTAACTAAAAGAAATTAAAACGAACTAATGGATAAGAGAAAGACAACAAGGGGTTAACCAGACTGATGAATTCAAGAGGTAGAATTGAAATAAACAATTCCATAGGAATTGTCGTGGGCATAACACAAGCAACTAGTGCTGATCAAACACTAGCCATAGCAACAAAGAAACGTCATCACAAAAGTACACGTCTTTCACACAATGGACCGATTTCAGGAATCGTGGAAACTGTGTGATAGGATTTAGCAATGCACAGAATTCCAAGACAAAGACAACGTGACGTCGGCATGACCGTTTAGCTTTTTCTAGCGACGAACTTAAAAATAATGAAAGGTAAATGAAAACTCCCAAACAAAGACTAGTCTATCCTTACAGGCAATAAAGGGATTTCCCAAATGACCCAGGTAACCCAAAATACTGATGGTTCAATCCCAAGATCCAAAAGAGATTCACTCAAAAACAAGCAAAAGCAAACAAGAGAAAAACATAGGATGGACTCCCTAGTGGAGTCTCCAACTTATGATGTAGGAAAGTGTTCCCTCTATGGACAGAGGCAACCCCTCTAGCCCTAGAGTGGGTCTAGTCACAACAAAGATAGATCAACAATTGATTTTCTTAAACAATCATCATTGGAGGCCTACCTCAAACTGGTGGTCGATGAAGTTCCATTGCACTGCTCTAGCTTCTACTTCCTTCTCCTCAATGAGTGATTAACCTGAAACAACACGAAGGAAAAACAACAAAGTGCATAACTGGGAAAACAACAATGATCTATTTACTCATAAAGTCAAGAAGTCATGAGCTATCAAGTAAATTACATACAAGGCATAGGAAAACATCATTGATTGTATTAATAATGAATCAAGAGCAAGATTACAACCAAGTATTAACGTCGCAAGCCTTCTCAGAGTCCAAGCAGTATGTTTCTCAAGCATTCACTCTTCAAGGATGAATCTCCTAACATACAATGTCTCTCTCTTTCACTCATAAGCTTTAACAAAAAGTTAAGGGCACTCCACAACCTTCCACAAGCTATCAACAATCCCACACTTGTCACACCCAAACCATCTATCTATCAAACTCAAAATCACTAGCAACACTGCCCAACCAAAAGAACTCAAAAAATAGTTAAAAAAACTAGCAGATCATAGAAATGGTGAGTGGTTTTATAGGAGAAGGAGCCTCCATGAAATGAGGGAGAGGGAGCTTATACTCAAGGGAGGTTGCACAAGAGGTGGAACCACCATCTCAGAGGAGAAAAGGTGACACAAACTGACCCAACAACCAACTCTAGAAACATCCAGAAGGCCGACTATTTGAACTAGTTCACCAAATCTAGATCGTCGCAGGTCATGAACTAGGGACTAACGACGACGTTGCAATGATATAGTGCATGACAGAGAATCATCGCAGATTTTAAGGGTTTACTAGCAACGATGCAGAAACTTAGTCAAAAAGGGTCAATCTTCAGCATTAGAGAGCATTTTCTTAATCGTCTTGCATAAGTGGGAAGATATGAACATGTTTATTTGACACACGACACAGCAGAGGGACTAAGATGAGGACAGTGACAAATTATTGTGTAACAACTATATCACAGGAGGGGGATCAATTCCCCTGAGACCAGAAGCTTCGTCAGGACTAAGAATGGGGGTTGCGCTATGGTGCACTATTTGTCAAGTGGCTGGAAAACACACAATAAATAATTTTCATTTGCTTCAAAAGTTCATTTAGACACCTCAAAAATTGTTTTGCAACTTCTACAAATCTGTGGGTCATGATGAGTGCCACTGTCATAGCTATGGGCTGATGATGGAAAGAACACCTACCTACTGAATGTGAGGAGAAACTTAGCCTCTAGATCAGGGAACAAGAGGAGAATGTGAAGGTTATCAAGGAAGAGGACGGAGCCGAGAAGTAAGAGGAACTAGTAGAGGTCACATACAGGTTATTTGTATAACTATG
The DNA here is from genome assembly GCA_000404065.3 of Pinus taeda. NCBI lineage: Eukaryota > Viridiplantae > Streptophyta > Pinopsida > Pinales > Pinaceae > Pinus > Pinus taeda. The sequence goes on from APFE031340866.1 coordinate 116,517, forward strand.
GTACACCAAGGCACTACCAACAGGAGTGTTAGAATCAGAAACACCTGTCATGTCAATACTATAGCCATTTTGACCAAACTATAGAAGAATGCCCTGTGTTGCTAGCTAAGATGCAGGATGAGAGATGAGCCCCATGAAGAAGACCAAAACATGAACATAGTGTTGAGAAATGGGGTAATAACTGTGTTGGGTTGTGTTATTCTTTCCATGACTAACCCATGTAGTGAACCAGGGGGTGAGAGGGGGTGCAGAGCTTCCCCTTTGTTACGTTGATTGCACAGTAGGGGGTTTGAGGGGGGTGGGTAGCCCACCTCTATGGGGTCTGGGGAAGTGCCCAGAGAAATTGTTTTTCGGACCCTATATTAGGTTGGGCAGACCTACGTATGGTTTTGTGCATTATTTTTGCACATGGTTTTGAAGGCAATGGTTTTTGATCCATGGTATTGGATGCTTTGGCATGTATAAATATGTATTATAATATTAAAAGGAACATAATGAAAAATCAAGCTGGTAATCATGGTTTTGGGATTCAACGGAAATCTCTGTGTATATGTGTTTTATGTGTTATGCTCTCACATGGTTTATTTTTTGTGTTTTAGAATTCGTATACAAGTAACTTTTGTACGGGGTTATAACCTACATTTGGTATCAGAATTGTTTTGGCTTCAAGGGGACGGCTTTGTTGCTGAGGGGTTTCACTCGGGCCTGTAGTATACCCCGTTCAGTGGGATATCTATGGGATCAATTTATGTGCTGAAAGAAGATGATGACTAATGGAAAGATAGAGATCGAGAAATTTAATGGTTAGAGTTTTGAGTTGTGGAAAATCAAGATGGAGGATTTGTTGGTGGATTAAGATCACTGGATCACGGTAGATCCAGGTACTAAACCAACGGAAGTGTCTGATGAAGAATGGAAGAAGTTGGATAGGAAGGCAAAGAGAATAATATGATTGTGTGTCTTAGATTCAGTATTGCTGAATATATCAGGGGAAGCTACGATGAAGGTTTTGTGGGACAAGTCAGGAACTTTGTACCAATCTAAGTCTCTGGTGAATAAAATGTTCCTACAAAAAAAGTTGTATAACCAGAGGATGAAACATGGAGACTCGGTGACAAAGCATCTGAATTAATTTAATACTATGGTAATTCAGTTATTGTCTATTGATATCAAAATTTTAGATGAAGATAAGTGCATTATTTTGTTGTGTTCTCTACCAGATTCATGGAATAGTCTGGTTATTGCAATAGGTAGCAATGCAACTACCTTGCAGTTTGATGAAATAGTATGATCCTTGCTGACGGAGGAGATGAGACGAAAAAATATGGAGATCCAGAATGGTGATGCCTTGTCTGTACGAGGATGGTCCTAGAACAGAAACAAAAATAAGTCATCGAGTGGAAGCTCTAAATCTAGAGGGAGATCTAAATGTCTAGGAAAACATGTAAAGGTGGTGTGCTGGAAATGCGGAAAGGAAGGGCACTACAAAAGGGACTGTAAATCTAAAGCTCCTGAAAAAGGAAAGGGATCTAATGAATCTCCTTCTACAGAGGTGAAAACCACCTCAGATGAAGGTGGGGATGTGTACTTAGCCTCTTCAAGTACACATGTAGATCATGAGGCATGGTTGATTGACTCAGGTGCATCCTTTCACTTCACTCCCCATAGAGATTGGTTCTGCGACTATGAGAAATACGATGGTGGTGATGTCTTCTTAGGGGAGGATAGGAAGGCTAGAATTGTTGGTTGCAAAAAAGTAAAGTTGAAGTTCCAAGGTGGAAGGGTTAGAACACTTCCAGGTGTTCTACATATTCCTACATTGGCCAGAAATCTGATTTCTATAAGCAAGCTGGATGATGCAGGTGTAAAAATAGTCTTTGAGAAGGATACCTACAAGATGGTTTGGGAGCATTGGTATTGATGTAGGGAGTTCGGATTGGAACTCTGTACAAGCTACAAGGTAGCACTGTTGTTTATGGGTACAACAGTTCTGTTGTTCCTGAAAGTGGAGCAAAAAATCTAGTGGTCTCTAGAGAGAATACCATGTTGTGGCATCAAAGGCTTCAACATGTTGGAGATAAGGCCCTTTGAATACTTCATGGTAAAGGTATGGTAGAAGTTATGAGTAATAGATCTCTAGATTTTTATTTCTGTGACAATTGCTATATGGGAAGCAGAATTAGGTGAGTTTCCCCTCTAGGGGTAAGAGTGAATAACATATATTAGAGCTTGTGTACAGTGATGTGTTTGGATCTGTGAAGGTTCCATCACTAGGTAGGTCTATGTACCATGTATCATTTATAGATGACTTCTCAAGGAATACATGGATATATTTACTTAAGAAGAAATATGAAGTCTTTGACAGGTTTAAAGAATCTAAGGCTCTGGTGGAAAACCAGACAGAGAAGAAGATAAAGGTGTTGAGGAAAGATAACGGTGGAGAGTTTTGCAGTAAGGAATTTGAAGAATTCTATAAGAAGTGTGGTATAGAACGGTAGAAGACTACTTCATATACACCTCAGCAAAATGGAGTTGTAGAAAGAATGAACAAGACATTGATGGAGAGGGCAAGAAGCATGCTTAGGCATGCTGGGTTAGGACAAGAATTTTGGGTAGAGGCAGTGGAGACAACATATTACCTAGTCAACAAATCACCTTCATCAGCATTGGAAGATAAGACTAAACAAGAGGTATGGACTAGTAAGAAACCCTCTCTTTCACATCTGAGGGTATTTGGATGTGATGTATATGTACATGTTCCAAAGGAAAAATGAACCAAGTTGGATAGTAAATCTGAAAAGTGCATTTTTATTGGGTATAAGGATGGTTTAAAGAGTTATAAGCTTTGGAACCCTATAACAAGGAAGGTTGTGTACAGCCAAGATGTGGTGTTCAAAGAGGTAAAAGATGTTATTAAACATAAATTCCAACCAAAGGAAGTTGAGAAGATAGAGTTTGAACTTAAAGAGGAAGAATTAGACTCTACAACATAGGAGGAATCAGAAGATGAAGAGCTAGAGACTCCAGGTGTGAGAAGATCAGTTCGAGAAAGAAGGTAGCCAGAAAGGTATAGTCCATCTGCTTTCTATTCAAATTTTGCTTTATCTATTACTGATGATGATCCCAGATCTGTGAAGGAAGCAATAGATTCAGAGGATGGAAAACTCTGGAAAGAGGCTATGGTTGATGAAATGGGATCTTTGCACAAAAATGAGGCTTCAGATCTGGTGGAGTTGCCGGCTAGAAGGAAACCCATTGGCAGCAAATGGGTGTTCAAGAAGAAGGCAAATGCAAAAGGAAAGGTGGAGAAATACAAAGCTTGGTTGGTAGAAAAAGGTTATTCCCAGGTGCCGAGAATTGAGTTTGCTGATATTTTTCTCCTGTTGCCAAGGTAACTTCTATTAGATTACTTTTATCTGTTGCTACTGGTTTTGATTTTGAGGTAGAATAGATGGATGTGAAGACAACATTTCTTCACTAGGATCTGGAAGAGGTGATCTACATGAAGCAACCTGAAGGCTTTGTGGTGAAGGGTAAGAAAGAACTAGAATGCAAGTTAAAGAAGTCTCTATATGGGTTAAAACAGTCACAAAGGATGTGGTATCAAAAATTTGATAAATTTATACGGGGACTTGGCTTCACCAGAAGCAAAGCAGATCATTGTGTGTATTTTAAATTTATTGGTGACCGTGTTATTTATCTGGTCTTGTATGTTGATGGTATGTTGTTGGTTGGAAATGACAAAGAAATTATCCAGGATTTGAAACCCAATTGTCCTCCAAATTCGACATGAAAGATCTCGGTTCTGCAAACTATATTTTGGGCATGGAAATTAAAAGAGATCGGGCAAAGAGGAAGCTCTGGTTAAACCAGAGGAAGTATGTCGAGACAATATTGCAGAGGTTTAATATGCAGGATAGTAAACCGGTGGAGGTTCCTATTCCTGTAGGTGTGAGGTTATCTACTGAACATGTTCCAAGACACAAGAAGAGGAAGAGGATATGTCTTGTGTTCCATATGCAAGTGTAGTTGGTAGCATGATGTATGCGATGGTTTGTACTAGACTAGACATTGCACATGTAGTGGGAGTATTGAGCAGGTTTATGTCAAAACTAGGGAAGGAGCATTGGACAAAAGTGAAGTGGGTTTTCAGGTATTTGCATGGCACTAGTGATTATGGTTTGTGCTACTAGGGAAGACCATGATTTGACAGAGTTTTGGATATTCGTGGCTTTGTTGATGTAGACTGGGCTGGAGATCTAGATCAGGGAAGATCTATGAGTGGGTATGTGTTTAACCTATTTGGAGGTGCAGTTAGTTGGATGAGTAAGAAACAATCTATAGTGGCAATATCAACTACAGAGGCAGAATACATGGAAACCACTCATGCAAGCAAGGAAGAAGTTTGGTTGCAAAGATTGTGTTCAAGTATGGGGTTAGTACATGGAGCAATAAGGATAGACTGTGACAACCAAAGTGAAATTTTCTTAGCAAAGAACTCTGCTTACCATTCAAAGACAAAGCACATTGATGTTTAATATCACTTTGTGAGGGATATGATAGAAGATAAAAAGGTGTTGTTGGTAAAGGTGGGCACTCTGAAGAATAGTGCAATTGCATTGACAAAATATGTGAGCTCTGAGAAGTTCTCTTAGTGTAGAGAAACAATGGGCATTGTAGGGCTAGATAAATGACTAAGCTCTCTTGTGGCCCCCTGTGGAAAGAAAACAACAAGTGGGAGAATGTGGTTGTCTTATTCTTTCCACGACTAGCACACATAGTGAACCGGGGGGTTAGAGGTGGGGTGGAGCCCCCCCTTCATTGTGCCAATTGCACAATGAGGGGGTTACAGGGGTGGCAGCAGGCCCCCTTGTCCAGGGTGTTTGAGGAGGGTGGGAAGCCCCCCTCTATGGGGTCTTGGGCAGCACCCCAGGAAATTTGTTTTGGACCCTATATTAGGGTGGACCTACCTATGGTTTTGTGCATGATTTTCACACATGGTTTTGGATGTGATGGTTTTTGGTCCATGGTTTTGGATACGATGGTTTTTGGTCCATGGTATTGGATGCTTCGGCATATATAAATATGTATTGTAACATTAAAAGGTACATAATGAAAAATCAAGCTTGTCCCGGTTTTGGGATCCAGGAAAAATATCTATGTATATGTGCTTTATGTGTTATGCTCTCACATTGTTTATTTTCTGTGTTTTATTTGTATGCAGGTAATTTATGTACAGGGTTAAAACCTACAAACTAGTGATGATAAAGGGAAACAACTTGAAGAGGACAAATGGGTACGCAAGGCCCTAGAAAAGGAAGCTGGTTTTGATTTGGTGCATTCTAAGGAAGCTTTTATGGAAGCTAAGAAAATCCTCGCTGAGGCCTCCGCCTCAGGAAGGCAAAACAAAGTGTAAGAAACTAGTGCACCTACAGAGGTTGATCTCTCTGTCCTTACTACGTTATTGGAGACTTGCTTCAAATTTCTATGCGATAGAAAATCTATGTAGGGATTGTAGGAGTTAATAAATAAATGCATTGGCAAAGAAAACACCCCTGATGGATACTGCCTAGTAAGAAAAATTGGCAAGTATAAGGCTAGAACAGGGCGCGAGATGAGGCTCACTACACAGATAGGAGATTATGAGATGGACAAGGTTATCTTGGACCTCGGGTCTGATGCGAACATTTTTCCCAAAAAAACATGGGAAATAATGGGGAGACCTATCCTATAGTGGTCTCCAATCTAGATTAGAATGGAAAACCAGTAGAATATCATCCCACCGGGATGACTACATGGAGTAACAATGTATCTATAAGGTGTGAGCGTGGTAGATGATTTTGAAGTAATAGAGATTGTTGATGACAGTAATCCATACCCCATGCTCCTTGGGATTGATTGGGCCATTGACATGAATGGGGTGATCAACTTGAAGAAGCATATAATGTCATTTGAAAGGAAATTGCTTCGATTTGTAGTACCGTTGGGCCTTGCAGAAGGGTCGTACAACACTGAACTAGTCTGTGATTATGAGGAAAGTGAAGATGACTTAGATAAGATCTACAAAATCATAGCGCAAGATCAAGACTATATATTCCAACAATGGATGGGCAGATTGCATGGGATCAGGAGATTTCCTACACCTCTGATTTAGATGAAGAATTTGAGCATTGGCAGAATTGGCTGCATGAAGCATCTACACTGCGTTGCAATATGATGACTAAATCGATGCATTGCATTTCATTTGAGGTAAGGAATTTACCTTATTATGATGTTCTAACTGGCGTGGATAAGTTTTGGATGCATTTGAGCATGAAGTCCCTGAGCATCACCGCTTCCAAGCATTAGATCTAGCACTATGTGCTATGCCTGCACGATGGTGGGGTACTCACAAGGATATCTTTGATGGATGGCAAGATTATAGAAGAATGATGAGTTTGTAGTTTGGTCGACCTAACCTTCGATTGACTAAGAAATATGATAGGAGGGATGACCCGCACAATCACCTAGAAAAGTGGACTAAAGCTTATTGAACGAAGCCATAGTCGGAGTGGGTACACTTGTTTTTCCATACTTTAGACACAATCCCCATGGATTAGTATTTGGAGATAGAGCTCTACCATGGAACCATGGAGTGGGACATATTAAAAGAGGGATTCTTAATGACCTCCAATTTTGAATATGTGTTCAAGAGAATTGGTGAAGCTCTGTAGGAGGTTAAGGAAATGATCTTCAGAATACTGCAAGAACCTATGGAATGAGTCCAACCAGATTGGAGCACCGAGCTGCACCATGCGCTGGAATGTTATAATGTGATAGTTGAAGGGGAGGATGATGATTCGAGAAATATTAATATTCCAGAGGCAAAATGACATCGCGAGGTTAAGGGCCCACAAATAGAGAACCTAGAAATCATCGAGCTGTTGAAAACCAAGCAAGTGAACAGTGGGACTGAAGTAGAACCAAAGTTTGCAAAAATTAGGGATTATTGGGACGATGCTACTATGGATAAGGTTGTTGAGTTACTCCATGAATAATAGATCTATTCCATACTAAGTTTTCAGACTTGAAGGGAATAATAGAAGACTTGGGTGTTATGAAAATCACTCTGAAGCAAAATGTGAAGCCTGTTAAGCAGAGGCCATATCGCCTAAACCCTAAGTATAAGGAAAAGGTTCACTTGGAGTTGAATAAGATGCTAGAAGTAGGCATCATAGAACCAGTAGAGGAGCCTAATTGGGTGATCCCCATGGTGGTTTAGGAGAACAACAAAAGGATGAAATACGGATTTGCTGAGGAATCTTAATGATGCCTGTGTCCATGACCCATTCCCAATGTCATTTATAAATGAAGTATTAGACAACATTGGATTGCAGGAGGCCTACTCATTCACTGATGGATTTGCAGGGTACCATCAGATCAATATCGCACCAAAGGATAGGAGCAAAACAACCTTCATGACAGAATGGGTTGTTTTCAATACACTGTGATGTTGTTTGGACTCAAGAATGCACATACAATATTTTCTCGCGTAGTCATCACGATGTTAAAGGAGTTTATTCATAAGTTCTTGAAGTATAATTTGATGACTAGAGAGTGTTTGGTTTAGTGAAGTGCCATGTGGCAAGGCTACGCTTGTTTTTGGATATGTGTCTTAGGTACGAGATAACGCTGAATCTGAAGAAGTGTTTATTTTGTGTTCCCTTGGGTATTTTTCTGGGTCACGTGGTATGCAAACAAGGATTGATGGTGGACCCTACAAAGATTGCAGTCATAGTAAATTTGGAGACCCCAATGAGGGTTAAGTAGCCGCACGTGATGCTACAACATAAAAGATACTACAAAAAGTTCAGCAAGGCTTATACTCATATTACCACGCCCATGGAGAAACTGTTGAAGAAGGATGCTACATTCTGTTGGGATGAATAATGTCAGTGCAGTTTGGATGTGTTGAAAGGGAAAACAATCACCATGCTGATCTTGATCTTCCCTAATTGGAAGAATGAATTCCATGTACATGTCAATACTTATTGCACTGCGTTGGGTGCCATGCTAACATAGGCCAGTGAAGGAGAGTTGGACCATCCGATAGCCTTCACAAGTAGGAAATTATCCAAGGCCAAGAAGAATTACTCAATGACTGAGCACGAAGGGTTGGTTATGGTGTACGTGCTTCAAAATTTTAGGCACTCTCTGTTGGGCAGTCATTTCAAGATATACACAGATCATTCTACCCTGAAATACCTAGTCAATAAGCCTGTGTTGGGGGGGAATACTTTCTGATGGTTGCTGCTATTCCAGGAGTATGACTTTGAGGTCATTGTGAAGCCAGGAAGTTTGAATGTAGGACCTGACCATCTGTCGTAGATAAAAAAAAGAGAGGAACCTAATAATTTGGATGAAGGGTTACCAGATGCACATCTCTTCGCGGTGCATAGAATGGACAATCATTTTGCATATATTATTCATATTTTGACTACGAGGATGACACCGAAAAAGTATACAAGTCAGCAAAAGATGGTTGAAGACAAGATATTGCGAAGAAATGTGCCAGATTTTGAGAGAAATAACATTCTCGTGGAAGCTCATGGAGGAGTTATAGGAGGACACTATGCAGGAAAAGTGACCACACATAATGTTTTTTGCACAGGCATATGGTGGCCAACGTTGCATAAGGATTCTAGATATTATTGTAAGGCATGCGATGCATGTCAACAAATGGGCATACCATTGCAGAGGGATGAGTTGCCACTGAATTGTCAAGTATCTTTCTAGCCATTTGAAAAATGAGTGATTGATTTCATTGGGCCGATTCAGCCTCCAGGGAAGAAAATTGGTGCGCGCTACATCATCACCGCGGTGAAGTATTTGACCAGATAGGTAGAGGCACAACTAGTTAATGATTGTATAGGGACCACAACAACAAAGTCCTTTTTTGAGTATGACTTAACTAGATTTGGATGTCCAAAGGTGTTGACGAGTAATCAAGGTACACAATTTGTAAACGAGACAATCAACATGTTGACTGAAGAGTTCTAGGTCTATCATCAGAAGAGTACACCATATCACCCAGAGGCCAATGGGACTATGGAGGCCTTCAATAAGATCTTGGAGAACACGCTAACAAATATCTTCAATGTGGAGTGTAATCACTGGGATGTGCGTGTACCTACAGTGCTATGGGCATATAGGACTACTTGCAAGAAGCTAACAAGACAGATTCCATTCAGATTGGTCGACGATGTAGAAGCTGTAATGCCAATGGAGTCTATTATGCCTAGTCTATGCATAACAAATTTGATAGGTATGGAAGATCGCGAAGCCTAGGAGGTATGGCTCATGCAACTGCTGGAGCTTGAAGAGGATCAATTATTGGTTAGATTCCATCAACAAGTACAGAAGGAACGTGAAAAAACCTGTCATGATCGTCACATCAAGGTGAAAATACCTTGCATTATTATATGATAGTAATTTCACTAAGGTTCTGGGTAAATTTCGGATGCATTGGCTAGGGCCATATATTATCAAATAAATTACAAATGGAGGCACAATTTAGTTCATGAAGCTGAACGGAGAACCTTTTTCAGGAAGAGTGAACAGGAGTCAATTGAAGCTGTATACTAAGGATCTTGCGTAATGACCGTATGGAAGTAGGATAGTCTTAGTGCTCCAGGCAGTTGGAAGGGAGAGCGGGACTATAAACTACAATTCTAAGGTTGGAGGACTATGGAACGAATGGGCTACATGGAAAATGGTGAAGTTGCAATATAGGAAGCTGCACATAGGAAGGTGCAATATGGAGGGAGGTGCCACACAACATAGTAGGAAAGTGACCGTTGGAGTCACTATTCATGATTTGATAGCTAGAAGACAGTTAAGGGGAGTGGGCTGGCAGCATTTAAGGCCAAACTCTTTGAAGATTCACCAAGAAAACAACATTAATGGTCAAAATTTGGTGGGAACGGTCATATTTGAATTCAAAAACCCCTATAAATTACACGTGCCATTCCAAGAAAGAACACTTTGCACACTTGGAGGTTTTTCTGAAATTTTATTACCTATTTCTTATGAGCTAAGCATTTTGGGAAGAGTTCTTTGCCCACACATGTTTCTCTTGAATTCTATGAGCTATTTATGGAGAGGATGACTGCCAACCCCACAAAAGATTTGAGTGTAGAGGTCGCTGTATCCGACATCCCAGGCCCTAAAATATCCAGTGCTGAAGTTACGCCTGCGGTTCCCACAGTGTCAAGGTTGCCAATAACGAAATATGTTATCATTCTGATAATTCTTTTGAAGTAAAAAGAAAGAAGAACCAAAGGTAACTAAAAACTGCTTTTGGAGATCAGGACCTAGCCTTCTTGATGCTCAGAGAGGGCTCTCTCTTTAAAAGTTTACCTTGGTTTTAGTTAGTATGGTTTTAGGCTAGTTATTATTGTTCAAGGGGTTTTTGATTTGTATTTGAGATTGGGTGGTGGGATCTACTTAGAAAAATGGATAAAATAATGTCTTTTAGACCATTGGGCTATGGAGTCAAACAATAAAGAAGCAAAATTAGATTAACTCACTAAAGGGAATGTTCTAAGGGTAAGATATCAAAGTGTTTTTCAGATCTTCGAGGCAGAGGGGTGAAAGGGTTTCACTCAGGGTGAGAGAGCAGTTAAGGGTTCTTAGACCCGGATAATGAAAGGGGAATTAAGGGATAATCAATATCAAAGGGAAATTAAGAATAATTTAACCTGGATATTCAAGAAATCAGTCTAAACCAAAGAGAAATTAAGAATTCTTTAATTTAGATATCAACAGAAAACATTTAAATGTATAACTGTTAAGAAAGAGTTTAATTAAACAAGTTCTGAAATATTATTCCAGTTATAACACTTAGATTGAGAAACACATTAAAGATTATGAATAACCTTGAGAAAAATAACAATAACACTTGAAAATACTTGTCTGAAATTCGCTCAACACATGAATCCTTGCAAATATCTGATCTTTATTTATCAATCTAGCTTGTTGGCTCAGCAAATGATACAATAACCTTCTGGGTCTTCTGATAAAAAAGTTTATAGAAATGTCTAATAGAATCCACCCTACATACTTCGAATTTTGAGGTATTTATACAGATGGAGTTACAAAATATCTGAAACTGTATTCATAAATAATCTAGGAAAAAGGAAATATCTTCATGCAAGAAGATAGAGATAGTTGTTGAACTATTTCATGTTGTCCTTGCCTATTAGGTTCTACTGGCTTTGATGTTTTTCCCTTTCTGCTTTGTTGTTTGATCTTTCATGTTGGATGCTTCATCTACCTTATCCTTTCATCTGATACACTTTGAATTTGCTGATCTTTCAACATCCTTTTACCATGCTATTTTACTTTTATTGTACATTAACCTTTTTACTGCATATTTCTATAGTAAATTAGTTAATTTCTCCCATGTTTCAGCATCAGGTAATTGGATTTTTAGCATCTTTCTATAAGTTTCATCTGCCTTTGTGTATTTGGAAAAAGTAGGCTCATTGATAAACAAGTGTTTTACCTCATGCTGGAGGTAAAACAAGTTTTCAAATGTTTGGTAGAGTACTTTGCCTGTTGGCAATGCCTTTAGTGATGATGTATTGACATGATCTTTTGATACTTCTCTAATTTTCTTGTTGTAATCCTCCTGTGTCATCAGATTATCATTTATCACAAAGGGATTGGGTAATCCCTTTTCTCTCAAAATCTAGAACTTAGCCATAAATCTGTCAAGGACTAGCTGCATATTCTGACACTTATCCTCCAAGTTTTGCATCAAGTTCCTCTTGGAGAGGACCTTTTTAACCTCCAAAATTGTCTCTATTTTGTCTTATATTTCCAATTCTTGCAGCTCATACTTATTCTTTATGTTAAGGAATTGGATAATTCTGGCAGCCTCTTCTGGAATTTCGCTTAATTCTTCTTTTACTTTCTGGATGGCCTCTGTAGCCAATTTTATGAAATCTATTTTCTCGAAAACCACTTGAATAGACGGTCAAATATCATTGATAGAGTGAATAATCTTTGCCCATAGTTGTTCCTTAGCCTGCCCAAGGGGTTCTTTCAGTGTTAAGTCATTTTCCAAGGCTTTCAATCTTTCACTCATCCTATTAGCCTTTTGTAGTTCTTCTTTATGCATGATTTTGGAAAGCTTGTAATTAGTTTCCAAGCTTGTCACTTTCTCCTTGAGCTTATTCATCTATGTGATTTTTATGGACATTTCTTCCATACATTTAACCAATTTTACTACTTCTTCAGATAATGTACCTATTGCTAATGTAGATGTTGTAGAAGCCGTTAGTGTTGTGGCCATTGGAGCTGTGGGAGCCAATGAGGCTGCCAATGTGGAAGGAATAATTGTGGTAACTATTAGGATGGAATTTACAGAGGTGGTGCCAAGATCAGTTTGTTTTAATTGGATTAATTTGTCCAATTACTTTTATGTCTTCTTTAGCTGATCATTGAGTTTATGGACTAAGTCCATCAACCTTTCATGCTTTGTTTGGCTTTCCAAGACTTCCTGTGTCTAGGGGTGTTGTAGTTGAGGTATCTTCAACTGTTTCTTGGGGGGCGAAATGTCATCATTCTTCTTTCTGATTAGTTGTTTAGTAGCCTTAATGTATTTGGGATCATGTCCCAATTCAATTACCAAGTCTTCCAAAGACATGATTCTGGTGTCTATGGCGTATCAAGAGGCCTTTTCCAACTGGTACTGGGTCGAAATGTTATTTAGTGAGTTCTGCAACTGATGTGCAGCCATGGCCTTTCTTGTAAGGCTGGAGTAAATCATTTCTCTAGCCTGCTTCTGAAATTCAATCTAGTCAGTGGGATTAATATCCTTTGTTAATACTTCAAAGTCTATCTTCTTGAAATCTGTTGATGTTCTCGGTTGTTGTATAGTTGGCTTTATGAAGGATATTTTCATATTTCCTTCCTTGATGTCAAAAGTTGACATTAACCTACTTTGATTAGGGGGTGTAAGCTTGAAATAATGTGCATAGGATTCCACCTTTAGTTTCTCATTTCTCATTTTAATATCCTTGAACTTGTCCTTAATGTTCCTATGTCTAGCAACAAGCTCATTGAATGAGGAGACTTCTACATTGAGCTGCCTTTCTAAAATTTGATTTTTTGATGTAGATGGCTCTTGTGTTTCTCCAGATGGAACTGTGGCTTTGCTCCTGTCTAACTTGGTATTAGCTATTTGTACTGAGCCTTATGTGTCTTCCTATTCTGAAACAGGATTGAACCTAGGCCTTTTGCTTTGGCTAGCTTCATATTGTACATTGAAAGTGTCCATACATGAGCTGGAGCCTTCCTCTCTATTCCTTTTGGGATTCTTTTCCTCATTCTTAGGAGTTTGTAAAAGAGGAGGGGTACTCATGGTTCCTTCTTTCTCTGATACCTGCAGGAATGAGCTTTCATCAAGCTGTTTCTCTAAATCAAACAAGCTATTTTCAAAATCTACCTTTGTACTATCCTTGTCTATGAGAGTGTTTTTCAACCACTCAGATTGATTGGCATACCTCTCTATTTCTGGTATAGGGTGATGAATGTAAGGTCTCAATTTGACCTTTTGAATTAGTTTGGTTATAAACCCTTGAGGTTCATACCTCCACATGAAACTGTTCTTAAACTTCATTCGTTGCAGAATTTTATCTTTATCCTCTCATGCCTCTCTAGTATTGCAAATGAAAGGGCCTAACTGGTTCTTGATCTTGAATTGAGTCCTTTTCCTAGCTGATACAAAGTTGATATCATCAGAGTTCATTATTTGACTATAATATTCTAGAGAAAATAGCCTCATGGCGAGGTATTTGGGCAGTTTGTACGGGGCAAGATGGTAACCATAGATTCTTATTTCGGTGTGATTTTAGTAAAGGTACTAATCTCCCACCTTACCTTGTTTGGACAATTGGATCACTCTTTTGATTTCTTGGCTTATTTTTGGTGGAGGGATTTCTGTCAGCATGGTCATGACTGGATGGACAAAAGAGTTAATGAAGTCTGTGCACGTGTATGATGATGAATACGTGTGGAATAGTGGTGTCCAAAATATAACAAACCTGGGATGGCCTTTAGTATCTAGGTTCTGGATGGTGATGTTAAATCTGTTTGACTGATAATACAAAAACATGTGATAAAGTATAGATGAGCACATGAATACTCTCTCATTGTGCATTCTGGTAAATTGTTCATGCATCCTTTCAGCTATAAACTAGGCATAACTGTACAAAGTAGTAAGAGGCTTTCTTGGGGTAAAAATGGACATGAAGGCCATGATGATCTCATCAATGTACTCATCTGTGGTATAGAACGAATACATGATATCATCGTTACAATTTGCTTTCCCCTTTCAGAGAAAATGGCAGAAACATATGGAGGGGCATTTGTAGGAATGTGTTGCTCCTCTACAATGAAAGTTTGGAATATTTGGGCCAATCTAGATGGACTCAATTTGGTGTACTAGTCTAACAAATCCCCAATGGAGAGTGGAGTCAGGTTTGGACCTGGTTGGACTTGCAACATTTCATTGATTGACTTAGCTGCAATAGTAAACACGAATTTTTGGTCTGGGGACATTATAGCTCTCTCACTGGGAATGTAACAAGCATGGCACATATGAAAAATCTTAGGAAAGACATGTACATGTGGAAACTGGTATTTTGGAAGATTGGACTCCCAAAGGCTAATGCCATCAATATTTTTTAGATAGCTATCCTTACTCCAACAATGAATTTTGAGCAGGAGTGTATAGGCACTTATGCCTTTTATTTGAAAATCTCTCTCTACTAGGGGAAGGCGGTCAAGGTCCAAATGGGGGGTTGTCACTGGTTTGACATCCATGGCAAAGGGGACAACCATAATTCAGTTCTTGTGGATTTGAATTTGAATTATACATGTTCATATCAAATATTTGAAGGTAATTCATTAGCTTTCAGAAGGGTTTGGGCATTTTAGTCAGGCACAGTGTTATAGGACAAAATGACCTCCTCATCAACTCAGAGGTGAAAGACAAGATGACTAAAGCAAATACCACAATTGCAGACCTAGAATCCACAATAACACTCTCTGCACACTGTCAACCTGCTTTATAAAGCTTGTTACCAAGCATAGAGGAGCATTAGTCACCCTACTAACTCATGTTGTTAGACCAGGGGGAGCATTAGTGAACGTAAGGGAAGTTCAGAGGGTCAAGCCAACGAATCTGCTCATAAATATTTAGATATTATTCCCTAAATTTTCTCAAGAAAAGAAAGGAAACTCCAATAATCAAGATATTTGGAGAAATTTCAATCTAAGAATGAAGGGAAAATGGGAAAAAGCTTGAAAATAGGGAAGGTTCATGGCTTTTTCCCTAAGGAGCTCTAAGAGGAGCTTGGCAGCCCTAATTTGATTGCTACATAAGCAGCGAGAGGGCCATTGTGAAAGAGGTCAGAGCATTTGGAAGGATAGCACATTGAGCTATTGTGAACTGTCATAAACTTGAAGAAGTGAGCCAAAAGAGGGAGAGAGAGAGAGGAAGAAGGGGTAAAGGAAGGCTAATACAATGGATGGTTGTAATCACTCTTCCATTATAAATATAGAACTGCAGTTGTGTTCCCTACTCCATAGTTTCGGTAATGTTGTTCATTTATTTATTCATTCTGATGCTTGTCGAGATGAGTAGTTAAGTTATACACTAATATATGTTTATTGTGCATTCATATATTAGTTTTCAAGAGTGTATGTTGTGATTGGTTTTCCTTGTCCTTTATTTAGGAATTATCTTGGAGCTGGCCTTGAAGGAGTTCTTCTTGCCGCATAGAGATCTCCAAACAAGTCTAGAAGGAGCTAAAGGTGATCCTCTTTCAATACCTTGCCAATTTATGTTTGATAGATGAACATGTGTGTAACTTGGTAGCTTTTGCAGATAATCTTACAGTCTGTCGAAGGTCCCAGGAAGGCCTTTGAGGGTAGTTTTCATCCCATGCATTTTACCCCATAGCAGAATTTTACACTGAAACAGAGCATTAGTCTCCCATTTCCATGTTTTCCAGAAGATTCTGTGGACCTAAATGAGGGGAACTTGTCTCAGGGGCTAAAGTAAGATCTGCAACAGTATTATGTTAACAAATTTGGTGTCTTTAAAATTTATTTTTAAGAAAATGTTTTAGTTTTTGATAAATTGTATTCATCCTTCTGTCAAAATAGTTGTAAGCTACTTCATTTTCGTTTTCAGTAGTTGTTAGGAAATATTGGGAAAAGAATCTTTTGGTTATGAAAGTGTTGAATGGATTTAGATGCACAGAAGAATCCATGAATATGTGAAAATATGAATGTGTAGAATAAGACTTGTTTGCATAAGAAATTGAAATTTTTTTCAGAGCATTGTTCTGCATGATTTGTTGAGTTGAGAGTCTCACCATATTCATATGTCAACACACCTACCGAAGAAAAATAATCAAGTCAACTAAAATTTACATTAAAATCAATCAGTTACTCTTTTGAGAAAACCAACATTAGCTAGATTAGGACCTTGGGATAAGCATGTGAGTGAACTACCCAAGGTTGAAAACCAAAACTAGTTTCATTAATGAGTGAAAAATCCTTTTGCACTCATATTACCAGGACCACTCCACTAACAACGGAGTGAAATACGAAACAACATCAAACTGTAATTGAAGGTAGCCCGCCTTCTCTTACAAATCCTTTGGGCATTCTGTGTATTGGGGGTCCCTTCGAGGATTTTAGAACTGAGTCAGGGACTTAGGTATCCTGCCCACACAACGTGTTATCTATGACTATGTTCCCCCTAGTAATTTCTGTGATTTGAGGTATCTCTAGAGGCCAAAAATTCTAGGTACTTACACAAGGTGATTGGGACAGGTTGTCCTGGTACCTAAAACGGATGAATCTACTTTGTCTTTAGTTTTTGGGAGGGTGCTCGTCTTCACGAGAGTACTTGGCCCCTTAATCTGAGGTTCCAACGAATCTCAAAAGTAATCGTAACCATACATTTTTCCATCCTTCTCTATTATTCATTGAGAGACTGGGTTTCATCTCCAGTAATCGGTGCTTATCAGACGAAGTAATTTCCCTTTGTTTGTTGATTGATATATTTAGTGTATTTTTTATTTTTAGGTACCTGAGTGCTATCATTTTTGAGACTTTAAAGAATATCACATTAAAATTTATTTGATAAAACTTAATGGTCACTGTGGCTACATCCGGCCCTTATCGTCACTCTAGATGATTGTTAGGACCCCCCCCACTCATTGTGGAGGATCCGCCAAGTTCCACTAACTCGGATTCCTCATCTTCGAGGAATCAGTCTCCTAAATCACACACGGGATCTGTGTGGATGACCGACGATTCCAGTTTGTCGGAGGATTTCTTCACGGAAGGATTCCTTCCTCACTTTAAAACTCTGCTCACAAATTCTTTGGATCCTATCATGGTTCTCATGGTACCTATACTTCCTTCTTCAGTAGGTGGAACTTTCCCATCTATCCAGTCAATGACTCAAGGGATGTGGAATTATAGAGACACTATACGTCCTTGTTACACAAAAATATCATCACCTTGATTATTTGTAGTCTGTATAGGCCTATCATCACCTATACCAGCTTCCTAAGCAAGTCTTAATCCTCAGCTCTTCAAAACAAGCTTGAGAAATGAGAGAAAGACATCAAAAAAGCAATGTAACTCTGGTTCCGCACTTTCTCTTACTTTTGCCTACGGGCCCGCACCTTTTGTTCAAGGTATCTACGTACCTATACGCTCTGTATGTAAAGGGGAAGGTGCATACCCCTGTAAAGTCAAAAGGCGCAATCTTATCTTAAAAAACTCATCTTGGGTTAATTATAGAGTTTTCTAGAAGCATTTGTTACGTGGATTGTTCGCTCCAAGTGGTTCATGCATCCCATCAGAAGAGGAACTAATCCCTTGCTGAGAGGAGCTATCCCTTGGAAGGAGGACTCTATCCCTTTGAAGAAGCTGGTAACTGATCTCCATTGCACTATAAATTGAGGCATTGGATCAGTGGCCAG
The DNA here is from genome assembly GCA_000404065.3 of Pinus taeda. Taxonomy (NCBI): domain Eukaryota; kingdom Viridiplantae; phylum Streptophyta; class Pinopsida; order Pinales; family Pinaceae; genus Pinus; species Pinus taeda. The sequence continues at coordinate 134,573 of APFE031340866.1, forward strand.
GGAGGTTAGAAGCTGAACTTTTGAGGGTAAATGCTAGTGAAATCAAGACTTCCTATTTGAGCTTAAGAGGAGAGATCACATACCTTTTTGGCCCAATTAGGGAGTGAGTGAAGCTTGTCAAAGTAGAGGAGACTTCTTGTTGGACCCTGAAAGGAGCTTGTACAGCGTCAAAGCAAAGGTTGTAAGGTTCTTTTCTTTTGAATTAATACAATCAAGCTCATTTTT
>APFE031340866.1:138578-228693 GCA_000404065.3 Pinus taeda
CAACTACAATAGTAATGGGGTAATCACTAGTATTATAGGGACCTAACATGCCCCTCTCCTTCAAAAAAGTGTTGTCCTCAATGCTTGAGTAGTTCTGGATGCTTCTGTATAAAACTCTCATCCTCCCATGTGGAATCTTCAGTAGATAAGTTCTTCCACTTGATGAGATACTCTGAAATTGATCGATTTCGTAGCTGTCGAGTTCTTGTTTCTGTGACTGTTTCCAGTTCCCATATAATTTTTCCTTCCTCGTCAAGTTCTGGCAATATTGTTTGAACTGGGAGCTTGTTGCCTATAACCTTCTTTAAACATGAAACATGGAAAACCGGGTGCACTCGAGAAGCTGCAGGAAGCTCAATTTTGTATGCCATGGTACCAATCATTTGCAGCACCTTGTACAGACCATAATACTTTAGTGATAATTTATTGTACTTCTTAGCTTTCTTGAGGGACATTTGTTTATATAGTTGTAGCCGTAGGAATGCCCAATCACCTACATCAAAACTCCTTTCGCTGCGATGTTGATATTCTTGTTGTTTCATTCTATTCTACACCAACAGGAGGTTATCCTTTCAGAGTTGGAGTACTTGTCGTTGATGCTCGATGTGATGTTCCACTGCTTGAACCTTAGAATTTTCTTTTAAATATGATGTGATGGATGGTTGCTTATATCCATAAATTGCCATAAATCGGGTCATTTTTGCTGTTATATGGAAGGAAGTGTTATACCACCATTCAGTCAGAGGCAACCATTTGACCCATTGTGTCTGTTTATCAGATACAAAGGAACGAATATATCCTTCCAAATAATTGTTTACTATCTCAGTTTGCCCATCAGATTGAGGATGATAAGATGAGCTATGAGCTAACTAAGTACCGAGACAAGAAATTAATTTTGTCCAAAAATTTCTAGTGAAAGTGGGATCTCTGTCACTTACAATAATCTTTGGGTTTCCATGTAGATTTTGAATTGTTTTCATAAATGCAGTAGAAACTGTACTGGCTTTAAATGGATGTGATAATGCACAAAATTGTGCATTCTTAGTAATTCTATCAACTACCACCATGATGACACTCTTTCCCTCAGACTTGGGTAAAATTGTGATAAAATCCATTGAAACCTCCTCCCAACATTGGCTTGGAATGGTTAAAGGTTGTAATAGACCCAGGGTCTTAATTCTTTCAACTTTATTTTGCTGGCAAACCAAACATTCCTCCACAATCTTTTGAATATCTGATTTAAGGCCATCCCAAAAAAATTCCTTCTTAACCCTGTGGTAAGTTTTTAAAAATCTTGAGTGCCCTCCTGAGGGAGAAGTGTGCAATCCCATAAGAATCTTTTGTTTGAGATGGGAATTCTTACAGAGGTATAAGTGATATTTGTACCATAACGAATCATTTTTCCAGCTAGATGTATCAAATGTATTGGAATCTTGTTGTAACTTTCGAATAAGTGCCCACACTTCTTCATCATTCTTCCATTCCTCCCTTGCTTCATTTATCCAATCTGGTTGGATAATAGAAATGGTGCACAACAATGCTTCCACATCCTCATCCTTTCTTGAGGTGCATCTTCCACCACATTTGCTTCCCTTTTTTTTAGATGATTTCAAAGTCATAACCCAACATCTTTGTGACCCACTTTGTTGCTCTTCAGAGGATAATCTTTGTTCTAAAAAGTATTTAAGGCTATCATGATCCGTTTTGACCTTGAAGTGTCTTCCCATTAGGTAGGGTCGCCATTTCTTAAGTGCATGTAGTATTGCCAACATTTCCTTGTCATAAATATCTTTGTGTAAAATCTTTCCCTTGATTGGATGACTTTCAAAAGTAATGGGTCTTTCATCTTGCTTTAAAACAACACCAATTCCATTTCCTGAAGCATCACATTCCACAATAAAGGTTTTTGTGAAGTCTAGTGTAGCTAAGACCGATGCTTGGCACATTGCCTCTTTAAGATGTTCAAAGGCCTTTGTTGCTTCTGAAGTCCATGAAAATGCATCTTTCTTCAATAATGTTGTTAGAGATGCTACTATTCTCCCATAATTCTTAACAAACTTGTGACAATACCCTGTCAACCCAAGAAATCCTCGCATATTCTTTATGGATGTGGGGATTTTTCCATTCCTTAATGGCTTTAATTTTGCTAGGGTCTACCTTACGCCTTCTTGAGATACAATATGACCCATATATTCCACCTCTTGTACTCCAAAGAAACATTTGGATCTTTTTGCATATAATTGTTTCTCCTCCAATAGTTGTAGCACCCTGTCAACATGTTCAACATGATCCTTCCAAGACTTGTTGTTGATTAGTATATCATCAAAAAATACTAACACAAATTTTCTAAGGAATGGTTTGAAAATTGAATTCATCAAACCTTGAAATGTTGAAGGTGCATTGGTAAGGCCAAAAGGCATGACCAAAAATTCATAATGATCCTTATGAGTTCTAAATGTTGTTTTTGGAATGTCTTCAGTCTTCATTCTGATTTGATGATATCTGAATGAAGATCCAACTTGGTGAATTAAATTGATCCATGCAATTCATCCAGTAATTCATCAATGATAGGAATGGGAAACTTATCTTTAATAGTGAGCTTGTTGAGCTCCCTATAATATGGACACATGCGCCGTGATCCATCCTTTTTATGCACCAATACTACTGGAGTAGAGAAAGAACTTTGACTAGGTTGAATTATACCAGCCTCTATCATTTCTGCAACCATACTTTCAATTTCACTCTTTTGGGAATAGGGATATCTGTACAACCTGATGTTTGTAGGAACACTTCCAGGAATCAAATGAATAGCATGATCATGATCATGAATAGGTGGGAGACCTTTCGGAGTCTCAAATACCTTGGAATGATTGTCCAAGACTTTTTGGAGATCTGGAGAAATAGATGATTCCAATGTGGAAACATCTAGCGAACATAATTCTACAATTACACCTCTTTGTTCCCTTTTTAGAAGCTTTATCATACCGTTAGAGCTTATTATATTTCTTGGTTTCCTTGCAATACCCCTTAATTCAACTTCCCTTCCTTCCGCAAAAGAGTTCATGAAAAGTTCTTGAAAATTAAAAGCTATTGTACCCAAGGATTGTAGCCATCGAACTCCTACTTCCCATTGGAATGGAAAGAATTGGGCTAGTCAATACATATTCTCCCCATGGATAGCTAGATATTATGGCACTTTCCAGAGCAATTTATCGTTCATCCATTTGCAACCATCACTTGACACTCTGGTGCTAGATATAGGAAGCAATTCAATTCTTTTTCTACCTTACAATGAATAAAATTGTGGGTACTTCCTGAATCAATCAACACTATTACATTTTTCTTCTTGATTTGTCCTTTTATCTTGATGGTTTGAGGAGTGTTAATTCTAGCCAATGCATTACAAGATATGGTCGAATTCATTTCTTCTTTATCTAGGCTATGTTCTTGGAGTATATCCTCTTATTTTGACCTTTCTTTCTCCTTTTCTTCTTCCTCTTCACAATCTATGTAGAATAATTTCTTCTCATCACACTTATGACCTTTAGTGTATTTGCTATCACAACTATAACAAATCCCTTTTTCTCTTTTTTTTTCCAGTTGTTGTGGTGTCATCCTTATAGGTTGTGGAAGACTAGGGGCAACAACACTTCCATGTTTATAGCTATGAGTGGTATGCTTCCTGGTTGTTATAATTTTGATTTCCATGTTTCTTGCTAACCTGAATGCCTTATTTAATGAATCAGGTTCCCAAAGGCGAACATCATGTTGGATATCATCCTTTAAAGTCCTTATGAACAAATCAACCCTATGCTCCTCTCGAATATTTTTTACCCTTATGTTTAATTTTTGGAACTCCTCAATGTGCTCCATTATTGAACCCTTTTGGTTGAGACTTATGAATTGGCTAAAAAAAGTGTTGCTTTTTCTATCCTCATAATGGGCTATAAATTCTTTCGTAAAAATTGCCCAAGTGATAATTTGTTTACGAGAGCAAAGCCATTGATACCATACAAACTGATTTGGTTCCAAATTTAAAGTTGCAATACGTACCTTTTGTGCATTTTGCCCATTATTGAGATCAAAAAATTGCTCCATCTGTAATATCCATGTTGCGGGATCCTTGCCATCGCAGTTCTTCATATCGATTTTTGGAATATGGTGGGTCTTCGATCCAACATTAGAGTCTATGAAATCATGATTAACATTTCTTTTGTCCTCATCATGAGTTTCCTTTACTGCCCTTTCACCATTAGTAAGCATTTCTTGTAGAAACTTTGTCAAATTTGTCTTCAAATCTTCCATGCTTGTCTTCAAATCATCCATCTTAGCTTCCACGCCATTCATCTTAGCTTCTACACCTTTCTTTAAACAATCAATCTTAGCTTCTACAACTTTCTTTAAACCATCCATCTTAGCTTCTACATCTTTCTTTAAACCATCCATCTTAGATTCTGTTGCTTTTTGTGCAACTGACACTTGTTGCACTTAGTCTCGTAATTTTGACATATCATGTTGCATTTCTTCCTCTTCTTCATGAGTCATGCTAGAGCTTTCAGGTTTCTTACTAGGTGTTCGCATTTTCTTTCCTTGGGGCATCAATTATCGATAATAATGCTTTACTATGCCTTTTGAATTCCTTCAAGCTAATTTTTCAAACCAAGGTTATGCAAAAATTAAAAAAAAACTACACACATTTTTTCACTTTGTAGGAGCTTGATATTGAATCTGATGTGTCTCCATAATTTCGAATCATCCAATTCTAAAATTGTGACGTGTTGTAGCCCTCTGTGTCCTCTTTCCAATGCCACCAGTCTGATCCAAATTGGATTCTCCAGGGAAGAGTTATGCCAAACCTCCCATAGTAAGCTAATTATAGACTAGTTCAATAGAGCGAACTTGTACGATGTGCCACGAGTCACTGGTTTGACCTATGGCACTGAAACATATATACAAGAAACTACAATCTGTCCTCTTTTTGTACCTTCTTACAAAATTTTAATCTAATGCTCAGAGAGAAAGTTATGACAATTTTCCCCAGGTCACCTGGTTGGAATGTAATTTAGGAGTCTGCAAAAAGACCAAATTCCATAGATCATATCTCCACAAATATAGCACGAAAAGCTCTGAAATTTGGGCCCGAGGTTTAGTGCGATTTCGTCTCAAATGGGTTTTTTATTTTAGCTTCTGAAATGTCGCAAAGAAAACGTTATAGCGAAAATTCCACAATGACCTTTTTGGAGCAGTGAAACCCTAGAATCCAAAGCTCTGATACCAAATGTTATGAAACCAGCTCACAGAAAGATAGAAAAGATAGTTGAATGCCTTAGAATTCAGCCTCTTCGAGAGGGAAACCTCCTTTACATTATACAAGTGAACAATTGTTAGATGATTTAAATGACAAAACCTCCTTTCTATATATAGGAGTCTAAGGAGTCACAATATAACCCAGCTGACCTAACAATAATAATATAAAGCCACAAAAATAACAATAGAGGGATTCTATGCAGCACAATAATAACAATATGGGGACAATAGGGGCACAACAATATTAATAAGGGGTAAAATTACAATAGTAATGGGGTAATCATTAGTATTATAGGGACCTAACAGCGGATGCATGGAATCCGAATTGTATGTAGTTGTAGTTGCCTAACCTTCTATAAATTAATTTTTTGGTTTTATGTTTTATTTTAACAGTCGTAGTTGTGTTCTTCTCTTCTTTTTGTGTTTTGTTTTTCCTCTGTAACTTTCAATTTGCGATAGTTTGTTGCATATCTAAATTCCTTTTTCAAAATGAGGGATGGAGATTGTACATGGGTTAATAGTTTTATTTGATGGTTTTTAGAATTAGAGCATTATCCTCAACCTAATGTCAAATCTCCATCCCTCATTTTGAAAAAGGAGTTCATATATGCAACAAGTTGTCGCAATTTCTATAATCATGGATTAAAACTATTAACCCTGCGAACCATATTCGTCCGTCAACTAAAAAAAAAAGTTAAATATGCATGAACAATCCTGAATTTTAGAAGTCATCAATTGAAACTAGTAACCTCCTTAAACGAATAATCCCTGCAAAAGAGAATGAGCTAAATAGGCAAGGAACAGTCTCTGGATGACTGCAACGGAATGTACATTTATACCCAAGTGACCAATCTCAACCCAAGTAGTGTGCAACATGGTAACTGTGAATAAATGGGCTAAATAATAATATAAATAATTCACATCATTTAGGCATTAATGTGAGGAAAATATGTGTACCATGAAGGTGCGATGAAGTCTTATGATGCTTTGTGACTTAGATTTGCAATGGAAACATTGTAGTGTCAATGACCAATCCATGCTTAGCGGAATTGTGCATTGTTTCGTTGAAAGCCTTCCCAGTTGTTTGTATCCTTGTGAAGAATATAATGTTTGAGTCAGCTCTACCAAATCCTATTCTGCAAGCTAGTTGACATTTAATCTTGTTCTACAATATTTTGGAATTTTCTTTTACAAAACAAAAAGTATAGGTAATACTGAATCTCTGTCAAGATGAGATGAGTTGCAACTAAAGACTCTACCATATAACAATGTAGTTAGCTTGAAAGGGAAATAGTGCATTGATCAATTAAATGTTTGATGGCTAGTTTTAAGGATTAAAATTTTCACATCACTTACAAAGGTTAACTATGTTTTTAAATTGTCAAATTGATGATTGACTTTGAATATATATATATAAAGAAATTTGTGACCGTCACTCCAAGATATAAGCATATCATTATTACACACCCACGATACTAAGACTTTAAGATTAAGCTTCAACATAGGCATAGAGTAGTCCATAGTGAATGATTGGACTTATTAGGAAAACCTATGCTCTCTCTTTATTCACACCATGTGATCCTACATTTAACACACTTAAACATAAAGCATGGACATTGAAATCAAGGTTTAAATGTTGAGACAATCACAACATGTCCACACCCATAGGCTATTGTTTAATACACAAATTCATGAAAATGAATTAAACACAAACTATACTATATGGAAGGGAGTATAGCAACAACAATTGTACTGTAATCTTCTTATACACAAATAAAAAATTATTTTAATCATTATATGTTTCTATATAGGATAATGTATAGCAAATTATTTTAATAGTTATATGTTTTATACATGATAATGTTATTATACATCTATATTTTAAACCCTATATTTTAAAACGATATGAATCGTAGATAGATAATTTAAGTTTATTAAAAAAAAATCGTAAGAATATAATTTTATTTTTGCAAGAATTTAATTTTAGAAATTTGACAAGTTTAAATGTAGATTTCCTCTATTTACATTACAATTGGGATGTGAGTCAATGTTCTCTCCATCATTATTATCCTTAAATGGGTGATAAAAATTTAAAAAAAAAATTAAAAATATGTAGTTTATAGTGTTGCGAGGTGTTGGTAACATTAGGTTTATAGTATTGCGAGGTGTTGCTGACATTACGTCGAGCATAATGCCCTAATTCTAAAAATCATGAATGAAAACTATTAACCCATGTACAATCTCCATCCCTCAATTTGAAAAAGGAGTTTAGATATGAAACCAACCATTGCGATTCTAATTTAATCGATAATGGTGTGGACAATCTTCGTCCGTCGACTAAAAATACATAGTTAAATATGCATGAACAATCTTGAATTTTAGAAGTCATCAATTGAAACTATTAACCTCCTTACAACAATAATCCCTCCCAAAAAGAATGAGCTTAATAGACCAGGAATAGACCCGGGATGACAGCAATAGAAAGTACATTTCTACCCTAAGTGATAAATCTTAACCCATGTAGTGCGATAGCTGGTAATTCACGTTCTTTAGGCATTAATGTGAAGAAAATGCTCGTACCATGAAGGTGTCGTGAAGTCTTACGATATTTTGTGACTTAGATTTGCATGGAAAGCATTGTAGTGTCAACGATCAATCCATGCTCAGTGGAATTGTGCAGTGTTTCATTGAAAGACTTCCTAGTTGTTTCTATGCTTGTGAAGAATAGCATGTCTGAGTCAATCCTACCAAATCCTACTTTCTAGACTAGTTCACATTTATTCATGTTCTGCAATATTTTGAAGCTTTCTTTTACAAAACAGAAGGTATGATACTCAAACTCCGAGAATATGAGATGAGTTGCAACTAAAGACTCTACCATGTACCAATGTAGTTTGAACATAGTGTACTGATCAATTAAGGGTTTGATGGTTATTTGTAAGTGTTAGGTGTGACATGTATCTATCCATATTTTTCTTATCTAACTCTAAAATACTTATCATTTTAAAATATACATATCACTAATTAAGGTTACCTATGTTTTCAAATTGTCAAATTGATGACTAACTTTGAATATATATATGTGTGTGTATGTGTGTGTGTGTAAGAAAATAAATTTGTGGCTGATACTCCAAGATAAGTATAGCACCATGACACACCTATAATACTACGACTTTAAGATGAATCTTCAAGATAGGCATAGACTAGTCCGTAGTGGATATTTGGACTTATTAAGAAAAGTTAATCTCTCTCTCCATTCACACCACGTGATCCTATATTTTACACACTTAAGCATAAAGTATGAACATTGAAGCTTGAAGCTTAAATGTTGAGACTCACAAAAAATGTCCACACCAATGAGCCATTCTTCAATATACAAATTAATGAAAATGAATGAAAAACAGAGTATAGACTGTGTAACCCACCATAACAACGAGAATTGTACTCTAATGTTCTTATACACAAATCAAAAGTTATTTTAATCATTATACCTTTTTATACATAATAATCTATAACAATTTATAACAAAATATTTTAAAACGATATGAATCATAGATAAATAATTTAATTTTATGGAAAAAAGAATTAAAAAATTGTAAGAATATAATTTTAATTTTTGCAAGAATTTATTTTTAAAATTTGACCACTTTAAGTATAGATTTCCTCTATTTTACAGTAGAATTGGCATATGAGTGTCGATGTTCTCTCCATCATTATTATCCTTAAATAGGTAATACAAATTTTCAAATTTTAAAAATTATGTAGTTTTTATTATTGCAAGGTCTTGGGAATTACGAATTAGAGGAGTAGACATGGTGCACATATTCACTCAAAACTATTCATATTATTCAACTACAAAGCACAAATACATTCCATATAAATAGTGCTCATGAGATCCAACAAGTTCTAAACATGGAGAATATTGTTCAGAAAATATCTCAACAAAATTCCAACAACCAACAACCCAATCCTACACATATACCATTATAAGAATTATTCCAAGTCCCCCCTTCAATAATTACATTACATTATTACAAATATTAATACAAAAATGAAAAATTACAATTCACATGTCACATATCCCTGACTGGTCTTCCTTGACACTTATCCCCACTATGAAGTCTCTCGGACAACACTCTTTTCAGCACCACAATCTTTCAGCTTTCCATTCAACTCATTTAATATATAACTGCCTCTGACCATCTTTGACGAACTTTGTATAATTAATGCTTCTCAATCTTCCAAAGGAAAATCTTAATACTGGATCACCTTATGGACAAACTCCCATCTATAAAAATGTAGTGAACTACACATTTGGTGGTTGTATAGGTGAGTTATCTGATTATTGGGCATATTCAGTACTCAATTATGCAACTGACCTTTCTACATACAAGGATCTCATAACATAACCCGTAAAAAATTCTCTTGAATTCATAATCACGAAAAGACCCATCAATTTATAAATAATCCATACAATTAACCTAACGATGCATTCTCTCGGTACCAAAGAACATTGAGAACCACTAATTTAATTATAGTATTTGTTCATTAACTATTTCTCCACCTTTGTACAAAATCACTTATGAAATGCACAAAAAAACTATTTAACAAAGAAAGCAAAATAACCCATGACAATAAGACCAATAACTACTTTCCTTGGTGGTTTCTCTCCTTAGATTTTCCAACTAATCATTGATCTCTAGCTGAAATTGTTTCTTGGCTTTAGCATTGATGAGGGAACTGATTGATGGGATTTTGTGCTTTCTCACTATAACATCCAAAATATTGTACAAGGACACAAATGAGGCCTATATGATGCTAATGAATCGGGATACCTTCTCAGAGTTATGGATCAACATTCGTACCTTCGCTCTCTCTAGCTCTGCTTATGGATTTGTATTCTTCGTTAAGTCAAGTGGGGTCCCTTTATACTATATTGTCCACTCTTGCACATGGGTGATGGCAGCATGTATGTTCTTGAGAGTTTGAAAAAACTCTTTGCTGTGTTCTTGTAAATCATGCACACAGACAACTCCTTTATGCACAGTGATAAATATGTCATACAGCTTCCGCATGGTATCACCAAGTGTGTATACTTAAGCATGTATTGTTGTCTTAATCTCTCCCAATGTAGAAACTGCATTCTGTGTTGATGCTCGGTTTTGTTCTACCTCTTTCATGGTAGCCTGGAAGTTCTTTTCCTATTGTTCATTCTCAGCCATCAGGTGCTTAAAATTTGAGCTTTTTTCTCCTGCATAGGCTACGGTGGCATCAGCAAGGGAAGTTGGATGCTTCTTGGTGTTTGACACTATTACCCTTTCCTTGATGAATGTAGGTGGTACGTGATTATTCAAAAAGTACTTTCTCTGCCCCTGTAAAATCCTTTTCTGGAATTCATCAAATGATAGATTGTACACATCCATACCCAGATCATTATTAAGGAGAACAATGTCTCCTTACTCGCTTGGGGTTGGCTCTACTATTAAAGGTAGTGGAGACAGAGGGTTGACCTGTGGTGCTCTCAACGTCAGTTCAACATTGTCATTATGTGGCTCTTGATTCAACTCCATGGTTTTCACTTCAATCAATTTCTCAATATATTGAGTAAGCTCCTGATCCTACATCTGCTCACCTTCCTCCTCTGCTGTTTGTTGTTCCAACTCTTCAACTTGTATGGGCACTATTTCCTCTGCCATCCCGCTTTACCTTTTTTCTTCTTCCAACTTCTTCTTCTCTTCCTCTTCTTTCCTCATCAACTCCTATCATTCCTTTGATTCTTGTTCCTCTTGTTGTGATCTCAATTTTACTACTTACAAGCTCTACTTTTCTATGTTCCTCCACTTTGTTGTATGTATCCTATACTTCATTTCGCTTGAACTGCCAAAGTTTCATGCATATATATTGAATCCACTTTCACTATGCATCTTTGTTCTGCCTCTATTATGTCAGCAACTTCCTCCTTCCTTAATTTTGTACTAGATTTCTACCCTCTATTGTAGCTGTTGGACTTGCTACCATGTTAGTGTTCACTCCTTTTCTATGAACATATGAGTGTATGCATATATTTCCAAGTTAACTAGTGCCTATTCAAATGCTTCCACAATACTTCTTTCAGTGGTCTCCCTTGAAGCATGTCTACTTAGTGCCTTGTTAATAATGACTACTGAAGAGAAGTGCTTCATGATCATGGTACCTATGGGAGAGAAAGGACAACCATGGCTAGCAAACATTAAATCTTGCAAATATAACTTCATAGCATGATCAAACAACAATGAAGGCATCTGATGAGAGGGATTGAATAATTTTAAATGAAAGGGTTGACTGAATGACTTTGGGAACTCTACATTGCATAGTTGCAACAGGCAGTGTGGAATCTTGATGACTAGAACTATGCAATGTGCAGTTCAATCTGGGATAGGGATTGGGAGACACTACACATTGCACAGATTAAATGGCCAAGATGGGAGACTGGCTCCTAGAACTGCATAGTGTGCAAGTATAGCTATCCCAGGCTAGATTTGCACAATTCTAGAAGCCAAGATAGAGGCTTGAGTCTCTAGATTGCATAGAGCTGGTTGTGCATAGTGAGATCTGGGTAAGGGGTCCCAGACCTACCCAAGGGGAGTAGGAAAAACTAGTATATATGAAGGATGATGTGATCCTGAGTCAAAATATGACTAGGTTTTTATGCATGCATGTGAAGCAAGAACAACAACTGATTAAACTGAAGGAAAATGAAGCATGTGAAAAGAGTCGCCACAACAATGACCACTGGTCCAAAAATAGGAAAAATGATACGAAACTTGGGAAAGGAAATATATAGCCTGAAACAACACTTCTACAAGCCAAAAATAGTTAAAACACCATCATCGTGGGAATAAATAAGTGAAACAACACTCACACAAGCTAAACGACAAAAAGTGATAGAAAAAACATTAAAATGCGATAAAAAAAACTCACTCAGAAAAGAGACGACGATACTCCGAAGGTTGCTTGATATGCTCAAGAATGCTAGAGCTTGATGATAGAATGTGGAAATGAGCTTTAGAGACATCCATCACATAGAATTGAGCAAATTGAAATTTACGACCTACATGCCTGAGATCAAGGAAAAAAGTGACACTTGGTGGAAACTTTTAAAGATAGTACAAGTGCCTTATTTGGGTTGCTAAAAATTTATCCCTATTTTTAGGGATGACTTTTCTTTCTTAGGAAAACTACCATGCATTTCCTTGAAAGACTGTGTAATTCTGGGAAGGACTAGACAATTCCTAGGCTCATGCATTGTGCAGGTTATGAGCATAGTGTGGTTTGCATAATTTTTGGGCTCAGTGGCTATAGATTGCCTCTCCTATGTTGCAATTTCCTAGCTCAAGGCTAGCTTCCATTTAGTACTAAACATTTTCTGAGCTTAATGCCCACTAGCCGCCAGGATAATGCAATTCCCAACAACAAAGCTAGTTTCCCTAAAGAATTGTGAAGTTCTCTGAGGCAAGCCAAAAAATATCAAGGGACCAAGTTAGGAGATCATCTTGTTGGTTATAAAATGAAATAAGTTAGAAAACACATGCTAAGATGAAAAGAACAATTCTTAGTCAAAGCACAACTACCTAGATCAGTGCAAGATGAGCTACTGTGTTTTAGAGGGAAGGCTCCAAAATCAAAGTCACTACAATGTTGTCGACACATTGGTAGAACTCTAGCTCTCTATATGAAAATTGCCTCATGCAAATCAATTCTAACTCTTCAAGAAGTATTGTTCAGCTCTTCAATTAGCATAGATTCTTCACTTTGCTTGAGTTAAAGATGTAGCTGCTACCATTCTCTTTATCAACAACACACATACCAAGCCAAGTCAAACTGAGTTGTTTCGATTCGGTATGAGTTGTATATAGATGCACAAGTAAAATAACATGTTAATGTTTTAGTTTCATCTCTAGTGTTGCTCCACTACTAGTTGGCCTGGACAGTACCTTGACAAAGTCACTTCAGGAAAACAAGCATGGCTCCAGTACTAGCGAGCCTAGATAGTACCCCAACATAATTACTTGCTTTGCCTCTCTATGTAGGAGGCCTTTCTATTCATTCTCCCTTTATTTTATTATTATTATTACTTTTATTTTTCATTTTTGAAATAATTGTGGATAGGCACTTATTAATTTCTTGAGATGGAAGAGGGATCCCCACTTCTTGAGAGTAGAAGTTGTTGTCCCTTCAGAGAAGGATATTTATATATACCTCTGACATACTTGTTAGGGTTTTCCCCTCTCCTTACTCTAATTGAATGAGTTGAGAAGGGTTAACCAAAAATAAAAAACCAATTAGAGTAGGTTGTACTAGTTAAGAGTGCAAGCATCGTGATTTCACCATGATTCTCTCTAAAAGGAATGTATTTTCCATCAGGGTGTCATTGACTAGAAGAAACGAAAGACTCACACAAACAGAGGGAATAGATAGGTAAACAATTGTTGATAGTTGTACAAGTTCCTCTTGGATTTCACTATGCCTGCCTAAGAAACCAAACACAGTTTCATGCGAAAGCTAACCTACCACTGAAAAGAAAACAAAGCATGGAAAGAAGCCGGATAAAGAAAAATAAAGTAAGAAAATCAAGAAAGAAACAAGAAAATAAAACATTACTCCTACTCCTAACCTAACCATAACAAGACCAACTCATGTAAAGTGAAACTTCCAATGTAGCCATCGTTGCATTGGCTGGCCCATGTAGGCGCGAACATGGTTGACAAGAAATATATACAAGAAAACCAACCTACAAGAAATATCAAACAATTCAAACCAATACATTTGAAGCTTGAATGAATCCACAGTAAGTAAAAATGGAAAGCACATGAAAGGTACTCTTCAGATGTACCATGGTATCTTAACACATTACAAGTGGAAGATGAGCATGTACATACCTTCAAACTTCAAAAACAAGCAAACGTAAAGAAAGAAGAAAACTTTCATTTCATAACAATGCTTGCTACATATGACACCTCTAATACTTGAGCAATAAGATCGTGTGATTCAGCTGGAGGATGCGAAAATGGTAAGATATATTGATTTTCACTGTGAACAACAATGTAATGAAGAGCCTAGAAAGATTCTAAATATCTATGATCTAAAGTGGAAATTACCTCAAGGCTATGAGAACCTAAAATAACCATCACTTTTTGCCTCGACAACTTGAGGAGTTTCCAATTCATCAGAAGATGGATCATCAAAGACCAATGACTTAGAAAGATCAATAGTAAACAAATCAACATCGTGATTGGGTGAATGAATAAAAAGATCATGACAACCAGGGTCACAAAGCTTAAGATGATTGGAAACAACATCCTTGTGATTTGATGAATCATAAAAAGGTGGCAATGGAAAATGAGAAATTTCACCCTCTTTGTTTCAGAAAGGTAAGATGAGAGATTGGGAGGATCAGGGAAGATAGATTGTCCTCTCTGAATTCAAATGAAAAATTGGCATTCCATTTGTTCTGTAAATGATCGGAAGTAGAAACATATGGAAATGAATTTTCAGTAGATGGAACAAAACTAACAGAATCATGGAAGATGTCAAGATAAAGAGGACAAGGTGAAGATAGAAGGAGGTCATCCTTCACTACATATTCTTGTTCAGACTCCCACACATACTCATCTAAAATGACATCGCAAGTTGGGTGTTCAACAATAGCTCCATCGATAACTTGATCATCATGAACATCACATGTGATGTCCGAGACATATGAAACTAACACACAAAAATCTAAAGGATCAAATGGACCAAAGGATGGAGGATGAGGAGATAATAGCACATTATAATCATTGGAGTTTCACTCCAAATTTGTGCAAAAATATTCAGCAAGTGGGATAGCAGGAGATGGTGATAGATCAACAAGTGGATTCTCAACTTCTCCCACCTTGACCTACAGAGCTAGAGTTGTTTGATGAGAAAGGGATAGAGCGTCAGTTGGTACAACAACCTTATCCATGTGAGATTTAGAAGATCTAACAATGAGGTATATTGGGATAGGTTCAAAAGATTCTAACTCATGTGGATTCTCATAAATGTGAAGAATATATTGAAATATTTCATCCTAGAATTCTGAGTCAACTTCATCTTTAGGAAATTCAAAACAACAGTGAAGAAAATGAGCATGAAAATCTTGAATAGATTTGTGAGGTGATATTTGCAATTTTAAATATTTTCTATTAAGGACCTTACGATCATAAAGAATGAAATCATACATAATTCTCTAAAAACTAATCAAAAGAGTGTATAAAGGCTACAAGAAATGTGTAACACCATTTCTTTGCATGCCCTTCAATTGTGAAAGTGAACAACCCATAGGAAATATCATCAAACGAGACATCATGCATGTCACAGAAACCAACAAAAGCAATTTTATGCCTGAGCAAGGTTGTTCCACCCTTGCCATTAAACTTATATCTAGAGAAGTTATCTAAAATGCTCTCTAACACTTCAGAATGAGTAGAGATAGAAAAATATTTCAGGGTTTTGATTTGGACAAAAGTCATGAAATATCTGTAGAAATTCAAAATAGACTTCAAGGGTTCATCTTGTCATCTAACCTTCTATCTAGCACAAAAAATGTTTATAGTGCTAGACCCACCCACATTTAGGGGCTCTCCTTGATATGAAGTCCCAATTAGACCTCACATCATTTGGAGTACGAATCCCAACAGTGGGTGGTAATGTAACGCCTTGACCATGGTAACGAGCAGAGGAAAGTATGATCACTTTGGGCAAGATCAAGCGTGTGAACCTACGAAGATTCAAGTGTGATGAATGAAGGTTCTAAGACACACAGGGGAAAATGAAGCATGCCCCTTGGAATCTTGTAATAGTCCACAACTTGAAATGAACAGATGAGTAGAATGGCATCACAAGCTAAAATACATAATAGTCCACAAAATAAAGTGATGAGTTAATCCAACAACACACATTCAACAAGATTCATACAAATGCATACAAAGTAGTTCATAAGAATATGCATAAGTTTAATGACATACATTGCTAATGAAACAAGAATAGTAATACTATATTAACAATATAAGCATGAAAGTGTGCTTTCTTTGATACTATTATTATAAGTGAAAGTTCCATCAATACATACACCATTAACGACCACTAGCCCCAATAGTGGTACATTGCAGTCAAGAACACCTGCTCCTCCAAAGAAGTATACTATCTCTACACTATTTAGAAGCCAAGGCTCTTCACAACACTCCCAAGCCTTATCTAATGCTAAGCCTGGCCAAACGCTTGGCTCCCAAAAGCATGTTCTGTGAGTTATGAGGTTCTATTTATAACAAAGGGTGGTGACCCTAGACATTCCCCTTTATGACTCTTTGACTTACCTCCTAAACCATCAAATTATTTACTAAATGACACATTACATTACATAATGACTTTTCATATTCAAATATTGACACTTGGAATTTCACTTACAACATATCTTCAAATAAAATTTCATTTTCCACATGTACCCATGTAAGACAAAATAGGCTAGTGAAAACCTAACAAGACAAAACACTATGATTCCTAAATTGGGTGAAAGAACAACTTGGCAACCCACGCTTGGTTCTTCTTGGAAACATATTGATCCCAATCTTGGTACTGTTGATGGTGTCCCCAAACTATTCGATGGTGTCTTTCTGAAAGTAGACACTCACCTCCATTGCATCCGAGTATATGGTCTTGGAACCTATATCAAACCTGTTCTGAAACATGAGCAACATGGTCTTGACCATGACAAGAGCACTGATGTACTTATGTATGTTGTGTGCATTTAGCTCCAAGTCTTCCCTGGTGGCATCTTATCTTAGATAGTCTAAGTACTCATCAATCTCAAGCCTTACGTGGTTCTTGGATTTAACATCGGTGAGGGAACCAATTGATGGGATCCTATGCTTTCTCATCATGACATCCAAACTATTGCAAAACATCACATATGGGGGCTGTATGTTGTCAGTGAATGGGGCGATTTACTCGTAGTTATGGATCAACATTCAAACCTTTTCTTTCTCCAACTGTTCTTATGGCTTCTTCTCTAAGTCAAATGAGCCCCCTTTGTACCGCATTGTCCACTCTTGTACATGGGCGATGGAAGCATATATGTTATTTAGAGTTAGAACAAATTCTTTTCTCTATTGCTATAAGACACACACACAGACAACTTCTTTATGAACAGTGACAAAGTTTTCATAGATATTCCACATGGGATCACCAAGTCTTGATACTTTAGCAAGTATCGTTGTCTTCATCTCTCCCAATGTGGAAATTTCATTATACACTAATACTCAGACTTGTTATGCCTCTTTCCTAATAACCTCCAAGTTCTTTTCTAATTGTTCATTCTTAGCCATCAAGTACTTAACATTTGATCATTTTTCTTCTATATAGGCCAAGTTGGCATCGGTAAGGGCAGTTGGATGCTTCCTATTGTATGACACTATTAAGCTTTCCTTTATGAATGTAGGTGATGCATGATCATGTAGAAAGTATTTTCTCTACGCATGTACAATCGTCTTGTAGGATTCATCAAATGATAAATTTTACACATCCATAACTAGATCATCCTCAAGGATAACAGCATCTCCTCGCTCGCTCAGGGATATATGTATTTTTGGAGGTGGTCGAGACAGAGAGATGACCTATGGTGCTCTCAGAATTATGTTAATATCTCCATTTTATGGCTCCTGTTCCAACTCCATGTCTATCACTTCAATAAATTTCTCAATCTATTGAGCAAGTTCCCGATCTTGCATCTACTCACCTTCCTCTTTTGTTGTTGGTTGTTCCAACTCTTCAACCTGTATGGGCACTATTTCTTCTGTCATCACACTTTGCCTTTGTTCTTCTTCTTTCTTCTTCTTATCTTCCCATTATTTTCTCCTCAACTCCCATTCTTCCTTTGGTTCTTGTTCTACTTGTTACGATCTTAGTTTTGCTATCTGCAAGCTCTGATTTTCTCTCTTCCTCTGCTATGTTGTCTGTATCCTTTGCTTCCTTTTTCTCTGACTACAAAATTTGCCTGTGTGAAGATTGAATGTGATTTCACTCTGCAGCTTTATTCTCCTTCTATTCTATCATCAACTTCCTCTTTCCCTGATCTTGTACTGGATTGTTGGCTTATGCTACCACTGCTAGACTTGCTGCCATGTTAGTGTTGACTCATTTTCTATGAACAATTGAGTGTCTAACTATATTGGCAAGTTAACTGGCACTTTCTCAACTACTTCCCTAGTAATATTTTTAGAGGTCTCTCTTTAAGTGCCTCTCTATGGTACCATGGTAATAGTGACCGATGGAGAGAAGTACTTCATGAGTGTGGTACATGTGTGACAGAAATGACAGTCATGGAAAGAAAACATTATTTGTTGCAAATCTAACTTCAGAGAATGATCAAACAGAAATCAAGGCATCTAATAGAGCGATTTCACAATTTTAACTGATAGGGGTGACTGATTGAATGTGGGAAACGTGCACTACGTAGTGCCAACTATTAGTGTGGAAGCTTGATGATTGGAACTACGCAGTTCAGTCTAGGCTAGGGCGTGGGAGAGACTACACATTGTGTAGTCTTCGTGGCCAAGTTGGGAAACTGGCCCCTGGAACTGTGCAGTGGGACATTGGAGCCAACCCAGGCTAAGAGCCAGAAGCCAAGCAAGAGGATTGAGTCTCTAGATTACCTAGAGGTAGCTATGCACAGTGATATTTGGGTAAGGGGACCTAGATCTGCCTAAGGGGAGTACGAAAAACAAGTAGGTATGAATAATGGTGTGATGTTGAGTGCATACCTGACTAATTTTTTATCCATGCATGTGAAACAAGTGTAACAATTGATTAAACTAAGGGAAATTGAAGCATGTGAAGGGAGTCACCATAATGGCGACCATTGGTGCAAAAATGAGAAAACTCATTTGACATGGGAAAGGAAATCTATAACTTGAAGAAACACTTCTACAAGCTAAAATAACTTAAAACACCAACAATCATGCAAAGAAACAAGTGAAACAACACTCTCACAAGCCAAAAAAAAAAAGAAACATAAAAGGCAAAAGATGTTAGAAGAAAATCCCACCCAGAAAAGCCATGAAGATGCTTTGAAGGTTCCTTGATCTCCTCGAGAATGATATATATGGAGGATAAAATGTATAAATGAGCTCTATAGGCATCCATTACATAGAATTGAGCAAATTGGAATTTATGATGTGCATGCATAAGGTCAAGGACAAAAGTGACACTTGGCAAAAACTTATAAATATAGCACAAGTGCCTCCTCGGAGTTACTAAAAATAGATCCCTACTTTTTAGGGATTCTTTTGTTATTTTTTGAAAAATGTCATGCATTCCCCAAAAATATTGTGCTGTTCTAGGAAGGACTAGACAACTCTAAGGCTCATGCACTACACAGTTTCTCAGAACAGTGGGGTCTGCAAAATTTCTGGGCTGAGTAGCTCTAGGATAGCTCTCCTATCTACATAATTTCCCAGCTCAAAGTTTGCTTCCATTTAGTGCTACACATTTTCTAAGTTCAACTGTCATTTTCAGTTAGCATTGTGCAATTCCCAACATGAAAGCCAGTTTCCCTTAAGAATTGCGTGACTCTCTGAGGAAAGACTAGAAATGTCAAGGGACCAAGTCAGGAGATCGACTTGTGGGTTACAAAATGAATTATGTGAGAAAATACAATCCAACATAACAATAACAAAGCTTAGTCGAAGCATAAGTACTTGAAACAAAGCAAGATGAGTTTCTCTGGTTTAGAAGGAAGGCTCCAAAATCGAAGCATAGAAAACTTTCTGGAGGGTGGTTTTATCCGGTACAACAACTACATAATATCTCCTTATTTCCAATCTTGGTGGATGGGCATACCAAGAACTCTCAATCTCTTAGTTGATATTTCAATTGCAGTTCCATGTGACCAAATCCCCAATCAAAATTTTGGAACTTTCTCTCATATGTTGTCATGAATGTGATTTCTTCCACATGAAACAACTGTGTTTTCTCACCTAATCATGACAAGTTGTCCTCGTATGGAATATTTGTGGCACTTTTTTGTCACCATAAATCTTATCCCATGCAATTACAAATGTAAATCATGTTCTCTTGAAAAAGTAGGTGTACAGTTTGGCTTGTCGGTCTACAAAATTCTCTTGAAAGTGACTAATCTCAACCCAAGTAGTGTTCTAGCTGGTAACTGTGGATAGATTGGTGATGGGATAGCCAATAATATAAATAATTCAAATCCTTTAGGAATTAATGTGAATAAAATTCTCATACCGTGAAGGTGTCATGAAGCCTTGAGATGTTTTGTGACTTAGATTTGCAATGAAAGCATTGTATTGTGAGTGACCAATTCATGCTTAAAGGAATTTTGCATTGTTTCATTGTAATCCTTCCCAATTGTTTGTGTCCTTATGAAGAATAGAATGTGTGAGTGAGTTGTAGCAAATCCTACTTTGTATAATAGTTCACATTTATATTCTTGATGTGTAATGTTTTGGAACTTTCTTTTAAAAAATAGAAGGTACATATAATACTAAAACTCCACCAAGATCAGTTGAGTTTCAACTAAATACTCTACCATTGAGTAATGTAGTTTGAAGTTGAAATAGTTTATTTATCAATTAGGGATCTTATGGTTATTTGTAGAGATTAATTTTGACTTGTATATATCCATATTTTTCTTATTTAACCCTCAAATACTGACGATTTTAAAATTTTCACATCGCTCACAAATGTTACCTAGGTTTTTAAACTGTCAAACTAATAACTGAATCTAAATATTCACACACACACACGCACATACAAGAAAAGAAATTTGTGGTTGACACTCCAAGATAAGAATAGCACTATGACACATCCACAATACTAAGACTTCAAGATGAGGTTTCAAGATAGCCATAGACTAGTTCATAGTGGATGATTGGACTTATTAGGAAAATCTAGTCTCTCTCTTCTTTCAAACCATGTGATCTTACATTTAACCCTTAATCATAAAGCATGAACATTGAAGCCTCAGGCTTAAATGTTGAGACTCACACAACATGTCCACACAAATGGGCGATTATTATTTTATATAAAACACTTACTAACTTTTCCTGTTTATGTAGTTGAAATAGTTTTTCTCTTTTTATTTTGAGAGTTATATTTAGCTTTTTTAGTGTTGGCACACTTTAGTTTTTATAAAATGGGTTTACTTATTAGTTTTGTTAGAAAACAAATCCATTTTGTGCTTGGATATCAAAATCTCAAATGAGTCATTACCAAGGCTATCATGCTTTTGATACATTCACACATGATTTAACACATTTAGGTTTGTCCCTTTTAGGGGTTAGCATGTTCGTGGAAATCTATATTCTTGTTCTTTTTCAAAAGGTTATGAATTTATATATCTTGAAATATTAACATCTTCCCAAATTTCTACTTAAAAGTGGCTTGAAACTTGTATTATTATTTTTAATGTCCTCTTTCAGTCGAGCTCATTAAATTGAAAGATGACATTAATTTTGCCTTTTCAAAATACATTATACCTAATGGATTTGACCAAGCTACTCAAAAAAGTTTCAAGAATGGTTTAACATAATGTTTAAAGCCTTTGAAATATATAAATAGTGATGACACATAATTGCAAGAAATTATTGGCTAGCTTGGCATTATGAATAAAAATAGTTGAATATGTTTGATCATTTTAAGTTATTATAAAGCATATAAATCTATTATATTACTTGGTTCAAACTTATTTTATGGTTAAAAAAAATTAAAAAAATTACCTAAATAACATGAAATTTATATTAACGCAAAAAATGTCTTTACATTAACAGAAAAAATAAACAAAAATACATAATAAATAATATTTAAATAATAAGATCATCTCCTAGATTGTTGTAGTGCCGCATAACAATCTAAAATTAATTTATCCTCTCACTTCAAGTTAAATGGGATAGCCTGGCTATCCCTTAACGTAAGGGTGTGTTCCTTGTAATTTATATAATTATATATTCAATAATGGATCTTTTTTATTTGGCCAAATTATAGATAAAAAGAAAAATTGTAAATGGTTATGATAGAAACTTACAAGCAACATAGCATTTGTGATTCAAATGAAATATCTGGTATCCAATTCAAATAATTAACGATATAACGAAAATAAGATACAAAACATAACTAAAATATAAACAAAAGAAAGTGAAAAAATGAGTTCTAAGTTCTCATATATCTCGGGTATTATACTATCAGTGAGATATAATCCGACATCATGTATTGTACTACCTCTCAATAGTGCACAAAGTCGATATACGAAAAAATACAGATAAATGAATTCAACAAAGCCTCGTGTAGGTTGTTGACCTATTAATCTTTCTCAAGATATATTTGTACCAATAACTCAACAAAGGTAAAAGTAAAATATATACAGATGTGCTGATATTATATGATATTGAAATGAAATATTGTAGTTGAATGAGGAATGTTATGCACTAACACGTTCAACTAGCAGGGACCAAATATTTCAATTCGAATATCCAAAATAGTATGTATATGTATGAGAATAAACGAATAAAATAGGTTTCAAATCAATAATAAATCTATCAGGTTAATTAATAACCCACAAGTTTGTATTAAAAGTACATCACGTAGAAATTCACAATCTCTGCAAATCAATCAGTACAACATGTGTAATCAAACCTCAAGACATAAGTTTCCTTATCGTAAGAGCCAGCCCCCTCAGATTAGAAATGAGGTCATTTTATACAAATATTTCAACTTAATAAAGTAAAATAAAATAAAAATAAACTAAACTAAAATCATCTTTGAACAACATTTCATTTCTTCGACGATAACTTAGCAACTTTGGGAATTTTCTTTACAGTAACAACTAGCACTTGGGACTAAGGAATTTTCATGTTCCTCTTCTTGGACTTTAGAAAGATCATTGCGGATTCAACTTTATCATTCGTTTCATCAATTTGCTCAACTTTTGAATGTAAAAGTGGAACCAGCGCAGAACCTTGTTGTGAGGACGAATTGTTGGAAAGCACCATTGAGTTCCATGAATTTATCGCATTCATATGTTGACATCCACTACATATTTTTAAGTTTTTATCAAGCTAGAAAAATATGTGATCTTAGCTAATACCTAGGAGTAGGAAACTATTAGATCATTTTGTCAAGGAGTGTTAAGGCACTGATTTCTCTGAAAAGGGAATCCACTACCATCTGAATTGAGATAGCTCCCTCCTTGGTAAAAGGGAGACATCCAAAATCTGTATGTACTTTCTTCAAGGCCTCTTCATATATTAGCTCTCTAATCAACCAACCATTATTTGTCCAGAGAGAATGAATTCTAATATTTGTATGAAATTCCACTTGACTTTAAACTTATCAACGATTCACATGTAATCGGAAGTTTGGATATTCATCTCCTGAAAAGGATTCCTTATTTATTTTAATGATGAAATATTTAGAATGCAATGGTCTCTGAATAGAAAATATAAGGCTTGCAGGGTTTCATCTTCCATTGAATTTGGAAAATCAATCGTTGAGTCAACATCCTTTAATCTTTCTCCCAAGGGAGCGTTCATATTCTTGGCTTTTATATTTGCATTAGATATTAAAGTTTTCTCACATTACTGTAACATGTAAACATAAGATATTATTTTAACAATTTTATTAACAATCATGACGCATATTTTATTTTTAGCTTATACCTCCCTAATGCAATATTCCCTACATATTTCTGCACGGACTAAATCTTCGTTTCCTTTCTTTTTGATATCTCTTGTAGTTATGTGATGTTATGTTGATATTTTTTATTTCAATCTATTTTTTCCATCATTCATTCAATTGTTCCCTTACCCATTGTTATTCGTTTAGCTATGTTTCTAATTCACTGATTTTTACCTCATGATATAGCTTGATTTTATGAGGCTCAACTTTCCTTGATGAGGCGTGTTTAAGGGATTTCTCAAGATTAGTTTTGTATTCTTATACCTTCTTAACATATTTGTTTTGATTTTCCTTACACTCCTTTGATCAAATTACCGAATTTCGTCTTTAAGGTATTAAATTGAGCCCCCATTTATGATTAATGATCATTCTATTTCCTATAATATTTTGCTCTCATCTTCCTTTTTTCCGTAAAATTTCAACTAAAGTTGTGATATACGTTGGATTCTTTAACGCCAACTTTAGATTTTTGATTCCTTTGTCTTTGTCTTTTAATAACTTCCTGGCCATAGATCCATCTTAGGTCAACATAATTCGTTAATCATTTTTTCTCAATATCTTTATTCTGATTGAGTTGAGTCTTAGTAGAAGTTTTAGTATCCTTTAGCTATCCTTAAACTTTTGTGAGGATGGTTTTGATATTTTTGTTATTGAAAATGGATTCCAGTAATCCTCTCAGTAA
This sequence comes from Pinus taeda, assembly GCA_000404065.3. Taxonomy (NCBI): domain Eukaryota; kingdom Viridiplantae; phylum Streptophyta; class Pinopsida; order Pinales; family Pinaceae; genus Pinus; species Pinus taeda. The sequence goes on from APFE031340866.1 coordinate 163,318, forward strand.
TACTTCATCATTCTATTTATGCCATTAAACTCTATATGTATCTTTAACCTTGGTTAATTTTATACTAATACAGGTAGCCTTCAAACCAATGGGCGATGTCTATCCATCAATTTATTGTTTTAACACTGTCATATTAAACATATTTAGATAAAATTCGGTGTTTCATAAGAACCTAGGTCCCATGTAGGAGGTCATGTCCTTCATTGCGATTTCATCTATAACTCATACTTCTCCCACAATTGTTATCAACTCCTAACGATTGGCTTTTATAGTTTTTTCTGTCCTAACATTAATAATTATTCATAATGATTTTTCTCTAGACTATTTAGGTTTAATTTATTCGATTGAATCATGTATCTATATTAATAATTCTTCATTTGCATTTTGAAGGGCAGATACATCAACGCCATAATTATTAATCTTTTTATTTGATGAAAGTTGTGCCTCATCAAGGGTGATTGCATCTACTTACCTTTTTAATGAGTTTACTTGAAGGTTGTCACCTCTAACATCTTGTTTCGATGGAAACTCTGATTCACTTCTTGGATTAACATATTACCTTTGATAGGGCTTTCCTCTATTTAGGTAAACTCAACAATGACTTCTTTCAGTACTTGTATATCAACGGGATGTTCAGCATTTTGAGACAATACATCAACATTAGCCAATAATTTTAAAAACATGTTTTTTGAGTCATGAATATACACAGATAAGAAAACTTTCCTTCTTGTATCAAATATTATAAGTAGAGGCCTATAATCCCAATAAGAATCTTTTTCAAGTTGATAAGACATCAATTCCTTCTTAATAATGTTTGGGGAAGATTTGTGCTTAATCATATAAGAACCTACCCCATATGGTGTCACAAATAATTCCTTTTGACTTTCTAAAAAACAATAAAATTCAGTTACACAAATTATTTGCTTGGCGACCTCCAATGTGCAGAGATTGGGGGTAGTGAACTTTGGAAGGTGATATGGTTTTCCATCGAAACCATCGACTCACATTATGGAAATACGGAGCAGAAGGTACCAATCACTAACGTTGGTATCCTTTCATAGGCGTAGTATTTTCCTAAAATATTTTTATATCCAATCCAAAGTTTTAATCAATAGTTTAAGTCACAAATAAAATTAAAATCGGTCAATATTCTTCACATAATTTATAGGGATTCTTCCTGGATAAGGTATCTGAATCTATTAATCTATTTCCTTTTCGTTTCCTTCCTGATCCTCAATTGTTTCTACCAAATTTGTTCTAACAAAGTAATCAGGATAGTGAAACATGATTAAATGTATCAAGTAAGTACAATTTCAAAAAATATGAATAGTTGGAACTATACTAAAGTCAACATAAATATTCCTCTTCCAATATCGTAGAAAATTTATCACAAGTTCATTGGGATTTACTAATACTTCTTAAACAAATAAAATATCTCCATATGTTTTAAAATCATTAGCGAAACCGTAGAGGATAGATAAAAGTGAAGCAGTAGTTTGATATAAAGGTTTAAATAGCTTCATTCAGATGGGTAGTACTACTTCCCAAATCTCATCAGGGTATTTTAGTAGAATTTGTCAGAATTTCAATTTCTCTTCTTCTACTTACATAATAAAATATTCACATAGCCTTTTATTAGTAATGTTCTTTCTTCAACTAGGTAAGTTAAGTGTTTTGGCTAGAGCCTATTCTAAAATTCAAAAAATAGTTCACCATTAGTAGGACAAACAATTAATCTTAACTGTTGGTTGAAATTATCATCTTGGAAATAATTAGTATCAAGGTCATAATGGATGGCCAACATAGCTACCCAAAGTATTGATCTTGTTATTAAACATTCATATAAGCTAGGAGTTGCACTAGACACCAATTTCCTTGTAAGAGTATAAATATTGGCATTTTCTTCCATGTTGTCTCTAGTTTGAGCTAAAAGACCAAAAATAATTTATCCTATGGAGTCCAAAACCATCTTTGTATAATAAAATTCCAATAGAGACAGACTCAAAACAATGCTACAACTTCCTAATAATATAATTTAGAGTACTTATTACTCTTTCGGACCTAGTTGATTGGATTTTTACTAAAATCTACAGAGTTTGAAGGATATGGTGATAACATGAATGAAATGGCCTTATAGATTGAAATGGATATGTTGCATGCAAATCCGGGTTTAAATTACAATTTAACATCATTAAAATTAATTATGTGTACTACATATTAGCTTTGTAATACACCACCTTACTAAAAATTTATTAGGTTTGTTTAACGAAATGACCCTTGTTTGATCATGGCCAATCACATTAAGGCAATGCATAAGTATGGTCTATTAGGTATGGAAAGGGCCTTCAGTTGCTATGAATATCATGACCCAACATAACATCAAGGCCATCAATATGCTTATTTCTCTATTGTTAGATCATAGTGAGTTTTCGAGAGGCCAATATGGAGGACATGAATTTCCATCTAACAGGATATAATAGCCATCAAATCAAATCAATATAGCTAGTTTGATATTTTTGGATAGTGAAAGCAACACTAAAGCACATACGGGTCAACAACAAACATTCTTTAATGACCATTGGATGCAGCGAACATCAGTCATAGGACGTTATTGGACAAAGAGAGCCACACAAATGCAACCTTTGCATACCATTTAATAGAGAACTACAATAATCATCTCAAATCACCTAGGAGTATTAGATGCATCAGATGGTCAAGAAAAAAGAATCTCATTCAACCTGCCATCCAATATTATATTTCAGAGGTTGTTAACATTAGAATGTGTTCACAATTTCCACGGGTGATGACTAAATATGGATTCAAACATAGGATTTCAACCTCACTAAACATAATACTTAATATGAAATCAAAAGACCCATGCATATCCGTTTGATTATTGATTATCACAGAGGATGTAAACAAAAGCCTCTAAATGTTTGAAAAGCGAAGTTAGGGTTCAGATATGGCTACAATATTTGGCTTTGATAGGGCATACCTCTTCATTATAAAGTGGTGAGAATTAAGACTAGATGCCCTCTATTGTGTTAATGAAGTTGTGTGAGCAACTAACAACATTCATTTAATGTTAAATGTCCAATCACATGAGCGAAATAAATGATTGTAACGGTTATGAATGTTAAAGGATATTGAAGTGATTGGTGATATAACTAATGAAGTTGATGTGAATTAATATCAATAATCAACCTGTTCATTTCATTACTTTTCATTTTTACTTCATCATTAGTCATCCATAGTTTAGAGAAAGTCAGTCGATTTACATAAAACAATCATGGATATTTCCGTAGCTCAAACCTTGTGCGACGAAGCACTTCATGTGAAGCTAGACCATATGTTAGAAGAGCTAGAAGGGTTGAAATTATGATTAACATGAATAGAAGAAAATCGATCTATTTTACCAAGAGTTTCCATCTTGTCTGCTACATGCATCCTGTGGTATGCTATGGTGATAATTTCTAGGTAGGTTCCAATAACCCTCCTGAAAAAGTCACCATTATATCCCCATTAACGTTTCATAGTCGGAAAGATATTTGGAACTCTATAGTTAGATAATTTGTTTTGGTAAATTAACTTTTGAAAAGAGTTGTACATTTTGAACATATGTATAATTTTCAAAGTTACAACGTTATATAATTAATGTACAAGTTGTTATATTACTTACCCATAATGTATTTCAAATGGTATTTTGAGACTATGTTTACAATTAATTGATTATTAAGAATATGTAAATGTTTGTTTAATCACCAGATTCAACTCGTTAAAGAAAATTGACATTATTCATGTGAATAGCGCATCAAAACTTAGAAATAATTACATTCTAGCATTATAGATGAGACACAATGAGGAATAACACCATGGAATGATATATATGACTCACAATGTTTTATGAAATAACTAGCAGTAGTTTCACACTGAACGTAACGAGCTTGAATCCTTTTTAGACACCATATCCATGAGTTTTGACATTGAATGTTGTTCCACTGCCAGCCAACATCCATAACCCGAGAAGAGTCATTCACTACTCCAAGGCTTATAAAAATTATAATTTTCGTATTTGTTGTTCATGTCAGAGGTCTTCCATATTTTATATATATATATATTTTCTGAAAAAGATGAGAATATTGTGCTCTAGGTCTTTTCCAATACCACTGACCTTTCGCTATAGTTAGCCAGTGTCCATAAGCCCGGTGGAGATATTAGCATACCCCATTGGAAGTAATTTGTGCGTAAAAGAGGTGGGATGATAACACACTAGGATTTCCTCGATATCACCTATCTTGCTCTGTCACTAGTGGGCTTGCACAGCCCTGATGGATATATCATCATTCCACACCCCAAGAAAACTTATGTCTCTATTCCTGAAATAGTATAAGTAGTAATGAAAGGTCTCATTCGTGGAAATATGATAAATAATAGTTATCTTAAAAACTTTCAGTTAATAAAAGTTATAAGATTTTTAGCATCAATCGCTATAAGGTTAGTACTTATAGAAGTTTTGATAGTAGTTAGATAGAATATGCAACTTTTAAATGGATTTAGCTCTGTATATCATTATGAATTTTTTAATAGAAAATAATGTCTCATAACCTCGTCATAAACTTGAAATTTAGTATTTTATTGAGGAAATATAATTCATCATTTTATTTTATTTAATTTTAATTTATTATATATATATATATATATTATATTATATATATATATATTTATCTATTTACATCTTCTTCTTTTATTTTAAATAGGAAGATTTAGTAAGTAAGATAATTCTTAAGAAATTGGTAATTCATAGGAGCTCCAATCACCTAATTTTGAAAGTTTTTAGACAAGATGAATTTTCACCTCCAATTTTATATATAAAAAACAATCCTAACCAAAGATTACCAAAATTTTCCATGTTTCCCTAGGAGTTCATTCCTTTTGTCCAACTCTAACACCAAGTCACTTGGGAGAAAATTTTGTTCTTTGGCTCCTTTATCAATTAGATTTTTAACATTACTTGATATTTGGATATCCAGTCGGATGCATGCTCTCTCTTTTTTTGAACCAGAATTATTTGATTATTTCTTCATCGTACATCATTCAACTACTCATTTATCGCTCGCAATAATTTCATAAGCTCTGACCCTAAGTACAATGGTATGATAGTGTCAATATTGTATACTACGTGGAACAATGATGTACGAATGGACTTCTTGGTACTAATATGATTAGCCAAAATGACATACTTTAGAGCAGCATGCGAAATCTTATTTTTGGAATGTATAGTCTTCTCCAGAATTTTCATGATATTTTTATTTGTTGATTCAACAAACCATTCCCTTGTAGGTAATAAGTGATTGAATGCCGAAGACTAATATTCTAGTTATCACACCAAATCTCAAATCTTAAAGGATGATGAAAAGAATGTTTAACATTATCAATAATATGATTTCGAGGACATCCAAAATGAGGGAAAGTGTTTTCTACTACGTGATTAATGACAACATTATCCTTAATTTTTATAATAGAGATAATCTCTACCCATTCAATGAGATAATCAACTGTTTTTAAAATCCACTGATGTTGACCATTAGAATGGGGATATATCTCATGATTGAAATCCAGTCCCCAATGCTACAAGGGAACTTCAGATGGAATAGGTTTCATGGGAAGAGTTACCAACTTCTATTTTTTCTCAACAAATTGACATTGGTAACAAGTCGTAACTTTTTTTATTCGGGTATGGAAGAAAATAATTGAAAATAATGAAACACAAGAACTTTTTTATTCACATCCAGAAACAAAAGTTGGAAAGTGAAATAAACTTCTTAAGATCTTGTATGTGCTAGCTTTCCAGGCATAATTTTGGCCACACACTCCATAAGTTTTAAATATAAGATATAATATCAGCATACCATTCAAAAGAGTGAAATCTCACTGATTGGCATAGCATTTGAGTTTGACAATAAAAACCCTAGTTATTTATCTAGCTATGTACCTTCAACCTAGGTAGTGAGGCTTAGATGAGTTATTTGATTTATTATAATCATCACAAAATTTTCCTTAGTTAATAATTAACCAAGACCTTTACCTTCAATTATTTTTCTTGGCTTGATCTCTAATCATATTCCTAATTTTTTGCAATCTACCTACCTCTCCTACCTTCTGCATCTTGTTGAATTAAAATATCATTCATAGTAGGGTTTGGTAAATAGACGATATTTTTTACTAAAGAATGCAACCTTTGAAAGCCTTCAAAGAATTTACTAGGGCATAGGCCTATTAATCAAATATATTATACTTAATTTTGATATCTTGTAATCCCTTACTAAAATATCTTATGATCTATTCATAACCTTGACGACTTTTCTAGAGGACTATGGCTATCGTAGGTTCAGAAGCAAAAGGGAAAACAATGAAATTTGTAGTGTAGTCCAAGATCATAAAAGCTAGAGCTTCCATAGAGGTTATCTTGAACTGAGAGAAAGAATATTTTGCATCATCAATCCATTTAATTTATTTTCCCCTTTTTATCATGTTAATTATTTCTTTTACGATCTCTTGAAAAGTAGGAATAAAATAATGTAAGAAAATTATTCTCCCCAAAGGGGACTGTATTTCGCTTTTGGTCCTAGGAAGAGGTATTTTCCATATAGCTTATAATATCTCAAGATCAACTCTGAGCCCTTTTTTTTACACAATGTGTCCTAACAATTTACCTTCAGTCATGGAAAACAAGTTTTGTGGGGATTGAAAGATAAACCATATTTCTAACATTTCTAGAACACTATTTTAAGATGGTCTAGGTGTTGTGAATCAGACTATGGGTACAATGTCATGCCATCTAAGTATATGCTAATAAAAATAGTATTTCACATTTGTGAATTCGATATCCATGTCTCTCTGAAATGTGGACCCAGTGTTCATTAGTCTAAAGGGCATCTTTTCATACAGAAATGTTCTGAAGGGAGTGGCAAAGGGAGTATTGGATCTATCTACAAGACTATTTTATTGTAGGAAGAAAATCCCTCCATTGTGGAGATTTGATGGCCTCCCAATACCCACTTAAGGATATGGTCCATTTTAGGTAGGGGTAATTATCCATCATGGAGACTCATTTCCGGTTTTTAATATTGACATAGAGTCTAATTTCACCTTTCTTTCTTCTCAGTGGGACCAAATTAGCAACATAGTTGAAATACCTCAGAGATGCTATAATCCTTGCGTCAAGCAATTTCTTAACCTCCTTTTGAATGGATGGGAGTAAAAGTGTATTAATCGGCCTAAGATTTTTCCTAAGGGGCTTCAACTCTTTTGTCAAAGCTATTATGTGCATAATAAACTATATCTCATAGGTTTTTACGTCTTCATAGCCCTAGGTAAAAACATTGGAGTATTCTATAAAAATGGCTATATACATTTTTTTCACTTCTTCGAGAAGGGACATACAAAAATTAATAAGTTTGGGATCTTCCTCTATTACTACATTTTATTGATTTTATTTTGAAATTCAAGGGTTTTAACAAAGGGGAATTAGCCCTCAAGGAATATAGATTTTTTTAATTGTACAATTTTTTTCCTTCCTCTTTCTTCTTTAAACATAGAAAAATCAGGATTTCCTTAATCATCATTCTCATCTCCTTCAATGCTAAAATAAGATAATTCTCTAGCCATTTCGATAAAAAATTAATCTCCTAATTATGTCCAAATACCTACCAATATTTGGTGTTATATAAATTCAATTTCATATTTGAGTTTAGTTTCCCTAGTGGGGACAAAGGTTCCTAGTTTGTTTTTATCCATTGGAATTGTAAAAAAGCTCATGGCAAAACGTAAATTCTTAGTTAAGTCCCATACTGGATTCTTATCGGCCCTATGTCATGGGAGTTTAGCTTAAAATTTATTAGTAATTTGTTCAATCACAAATTTTGAATCACTGAATACTGCCTGATTTTTATATTAAGTTTGCATGCAACTTCGAGACTCAAGGCTAAGGCTTCGTACTCAGTGACATTTTTAGTTCTTTCAAGGTTTAATTTCAATGGGAAGGTAAAAAATTTCATTGGGAGGAAAAATTTAAATAATACCTACCCTGAATTTTCTTTGAGAAGAATCAAAGAAAATTTTCCTAATGGAATTTACATTGAATACAATATATTTGGATGTTTCCTTTTTATTAGCCAAGTTTTTCTCCTCATCGTCTGTTGTGAAAACCAAATTTCCCAATTTTTCATCAAAGTAATATATGGGAAAGTTATTATGGATTTAATCATAGCTCACAACATATGCTAAACATGATCCCCGAAACAATTGGTAGGTTCGACCCCCGAAAATAGGAATAGATGTGTAAAATAATTTAAGCTAGAGGGAACCTCCCAACTTGCCCGCCAGGATCTGGACAAAAGAATTATGTAGTTAAGGGGAACATATACTACTACAAGATTCTTGATGACCCTCTTTACGTGTTGTTCTTCTCAGACAACTACCACATCTTTAATCTTATTGAGGCATTTAACATTCTGAGAGTCAAAGGAGTACAAATTCTTATATTCTCTCGTGATGTCTATGCCTAAGTTGTCCATAATCTCCTTTGCAATTAGATTATGGTATGTGACTAAATTTAACATATAGTTATAAAGGCTAAATCATGTACCTTTAAACTAATGTAAACATATGGTACTAGATTATCTTCTTTTTCGACATGCAGACGAGTAGTAAATTTTGGAGCATCATCCTATATTTGAATAGTATGAGTAATGGGCATATTTATATTTGATTTTTAGCCCCTTACATAAAATTATGAACTTATCTTTTGTAAGTTGGTATGTTCACAATTTATGTCAAGGGAAAATTTATTTTCATCTTAATTCATTTTGTAACCTATGATTTTTTAAATTTTGAGGTACATTTTCTTCTTTCTCTAACTCTTTAGGAGTTTCTTTGTTATCATTTACCTTATCTTTATGAGAGAGTAGTTTGCCCCAACTCTCTCTATAATTTTGGGACTCTGTTTTCTTATTATCATTTCTTGGCCTTAATTGTTATCTGGGCTTCCAACTACTCAGCGTTGCACTCAATTTCTAGTGCCCAAAGGTCTTGATCAATATAATTGAATTGTTTCCTAGTTGGAATTTTGTTGCCATTGGCTTAGAATATCAGCAATACAATATATTTTTGGATAATATTCCTCATTAGGATTCATTTGTTGGCCTTCTATATCACTTTCATACTCTTCTAAGGGATTGACATTATTTCATGGTTGCAATTGAAGAGGATGTTCATCTTCCCTATGACTCCTTTGTAGTTTATGTGGATTGAAGAGTCTCATAGAAGGGTTGTGATTTTTGTAAAGTGCATTGAGGTTTCTATTAGGTACATTATTGTAATTATGTTGGAAGTTCCTTTGGGGATCTAGGTTTCGACATTCTATACTAGGATCTCTATTTTCCATTTCTAGCCTCCCTATCTTATTTGATAATGAATTTATTATTTTTTAATCTCCTTGATTTTTTGTTATTAAGGGCGTTTTTCACTCGAGGTTTTCAAAGTTTGGTCAAATACCTTCTTTTTTCCTTCGGATTTATCCCTTTTCTCTTTACATTTACCAATGCCTATGATGTTTCTCTCAATAGCGTAGGCCTTACTTTTGTCTTTTGTTAATGTAGAAGTCCCCATTCCCGTCAATAGTTAAGAGAAATTAGAGTCTAATGTGGAAAAATAGGCTACAGTTGTGGTCATCCCCAAAGGATTGATGTCATCAACTAGCTGATAATAACATAAGTTAACTATTTTATTTAATTTAACCATGGTTTCATTTTTAGTTTAAGGTCACTGGACTTTGTGAGATATCACTGATTACTATTTCTTTCTCCAAATTATCTTAGAGATAATTATATTAACCGATCTAAGAGTTGATAGAGTTCTAATGTAAACCTCTAAACCATTTTCGAGCATTTCCCTCTAGGATTTTTATGAAAAATCTCATACAGATGTCATTGTATTATGCACCTAGATTATCTAAATAATCCTGAAATTTTACTACATAATCCTATGTGGTGTGCTCTCCCTCATTTTCAAATTTCAGGAGTGCCTTATCGTAATTAGCAGGTAATTCATCTAACTGGTGTTGTAAGAACTCATATTGGGTAGAGGAGAATGAAATACTGGTTTTTGTTATAAAAATTTTGGATTGGTCTAAGTAAAGAAGGAAGCACTACACGAGGAACTAATGATCGCCTGAGTCCCTGCTTTATCTACTATTATATTTCAATCCATAGTGGGTGTCAATTGTTGGGAAATATCTCATTTCCTAGGGCTTAGAGAATTGGGATGCATTTTTGTAAATTAGTCTATTTGATTTATCATATAGGTAGCGACTACAAGATCCTTTGGATCCTCAATGGTTGAATAAGATAAATCTTATTGAGACCTAGTAATCCTTTTGGGAGTATCTAGTTTAAGGTCGCGAAAGGAAATTTTCTACTATTGCGCTATTTCAAATAAATCTTTATATAAAAGGAATACCTATTTTGTGTTGTTGGTTCAGTTCTGAATATGCATCTTTGCTACCAAATTTACCTTATTACCTCTCTTGTCATTGAGGAGAGCATGAGTTTGGTTGTGCTCATTCATATTCATGGGATAAGACTTCCAAATTATGAATGAATTTCCTTTGAGGGTACTAGAAAAATGCAAAGTCAAATTATAAAGCCCATTCAAAATGATTTGTTGGTCATATAGCTAGGAAGCATTAAAAGGTTGAATATATTTACAATTACTAATAAACAAAACACGAAATCAATGTTCCCTAGCAATGATGCCAAAGAATGTTGTCTCCCATATTGTTCCAACGACAGAGAACAATCTAAAACAACATTTGTGGGGATAAATATTCTATTTTATTAAGTTAAAAGGGTCGGCCTTCCTTAACTTCAAGGGGTAAATTTTCTATAATTTATATAATTAAATATTCAAAAATTCATTTATTTTGATTTCGTTAAATTATAAATAACAAGTAAGAATGTAGATAGTTGAGCTTTAGATGTGAAAGAAGCTTACAAGAAATATAGAATTTGTTATTCAAGGAAAGATCTAGTTCAATTTAAATAATTAAACATACCACATAAATAAGGCATAAAAATTATTAAATCTAAACAACAAAATTAAAAAACAAATAAATAAGGCATAAAAAATTATTAAAATCTAAACAAAACAAAATTAAAAAACAAATTCTAAGTACCAAAACATCTTGAGTATATTATTATCTTCTATAATACTAGTGAAACATAATCCAACATTATGTGTTGTACTACTCCTCAATAGTGCACAAACTAAATATCGAAAAATGTATAATTTGACAATACTATATAGTGATAGATAAATGAATTCAGGAAAGGCTATAACAAACCAACATTCATCATGTCAATTACTTACTTGTTAATCTTTGTCAAAATGTATTTATACCATTAAATCGATAAAGCTAAAAATAAAATCCACACATATATGTTGATACTATATGATATTTCAATGAACTATTGTAATTGAATAAGGAATGTCATGCACTAAGACATTCAACTAGCAGAAGATCATCCAAATATGTAAATCAATATCCAAGATTATATGTATATTTTTTTGAGCGAAAAAATCAATAAATTTCAAGTGAATCATAAATCGATGATGTGAGTTAATAACTTAAAAGTTTCTAATAATACATATAACAAAAACACATAAATATAAAACAGAAAACCATGTATTCAAAATTTATACCATAGAACTTCACAATGTTTGGAAATCAGTGAGTATAGCAAGTGTGATTAGACCGCAAGAAATATGTTTCCTTCTCCTAACAGTCGACCCCGTCAAATCAGAGACAAGGTCATTTATTAAAAAAAAAGAGTACTCATAAAGTTTTAGACAAGTTCCATAGTAAATACAAAAGTAACATTACCTAATAAGGTAAAATTAAAAAATTAAAAGCTAAGTTAAAATAATCTTCAAACAATTTTTTTCTTTTTAAGGATGTCTTAGCATATTTAGCCATTTTATTTGGAGTGAAAACTAGAACTTCCGTCTGAACACTTTGCGTGTTCCTCCTATTGGACTATTTATAAGGTTCGTACGGTTTCATTTTCGGATTAATTCGGACGGTAAATGAGTGAGTTAACATCCTTTAATCTTTCTTCCAGGTGAACGTGCATATTCTTGATGTCTACATTTGCATGGGACATCATCATTTTATCACATTCCTACACGATGTGGGCATAAGACCTTAATTGAAGGATTATATCAATATCATGACCCATATTTCATATTTAGCTTAGAGTAGAGTATCCGTCGCTATTGCAGTATTTGCTATACATTTGGGATTGGATATGTGCTTCCTTTATTTTCGATATCCCCTTTACTTTTCCGATGTTCCTAATATTTATCTTAATTTTGTTTGGTCATCATTCAATTAATTTTTTCGCTACATATTGTTATTCCTTCAACTTTGTTTATAATTTAGCATTTTCACCTCATATAGCTTCATTTTCTCAGCGTAGACTTCCCTAATGAGTCTTGTTTAATGGATTTTTTAAGCCAATTTTGTATTGTTCTATCTTCTCAACCTATTTCTTTTCCTTTTCCTTAGGCTACTTAATCAAATTGTCAAATTTTATCTCCAAGGTTTTAAATTGAGCCTCCTTCACAGTTAATGATCTTTCCATTTCCTATAATACTTTTTCCTTGTCTTCTTTCTTTTGAAAAATTTCAACCAAAATCGTCAAGTTATAGTCTACATTTTTTAGAACCAACATTAAATTTTTTATTTCCTTATCTTTGTATCCTAACAACTTCTTTGTCATAGATATATATATTTAAGAAAACCTCAATAGTTAATCATTTTTCTATAAAGATATTTAATTTGATTGACTTGAGTCTTAATAGAATTTCTAGCATCCTTCAACTGTGCTTGAACTTTGGTAAGGATGGATTTGATATTTTTGTTATTGGTAGTGGATTTCATTAATCTTGTTTCTACTCCTTCACTAGTCTTCTTATATCGTTCAAATATATTTGTGTTATTAACATTCGTTAAGTTGAAACTAATAGAGGTAACCTTGGAACCAATGGGTTGTGCATGTTTATCCATTCGGGTTGTACCACGGTAATATTAAACATATTTTGACTAAAGTCAGTCTTTCACAGGAACCTAGTTCCCGTGTAAAAGGTCATTTCCTTTACTGTGATTTCATTTGTAACTCCTACTCCTATAGTTGTTATCTTATTATCTTTAGCCTTTATAGGATTTCTTGTTATATTAACTATTGATAATGGTTTTTATTTAGAGTCATTAGGTTCAACTTCTTCCATTATATCTTGTATTTGTCTTATTAATTTTTCATTTTCATTTTCAAGGGGGGGTGCATTAACACCACAATTATCAATCTTTTCTTCTTGATGAAATTTGTTCCTCGTCAGTGGTGATTGTATCTACATTCCTTCTCATTGGGTTACCCAAGTTTTGTCACCTCCATCATCTGTATTCAGATAGACAATCTGATTTTCCTCTTGGACTGACATATTATGTTCGACAGGGCTTGCTTCTATTTTAGTATAATCAATGATGACTTGTTTAAGTACCTACATCTAAACTGGATGTTCACTCTTCTAAGACAATAATTGAGCGTTAGCCAAATTTTTTATTTCAGGTTTTGACTCACAAATGTACAAACATAAACCAAATTCTCTTCTTGCATCATATATGATATATAGAGGACCTGTTGTGCTATACAACAACCCTCCCCATTTCAAAATTTTCATCCAAACCTTTAACAAGAAATGGGTGCCCTTTTTTAAGAATTAGATAAAATCAATAATTCAATAACAATCACAAACTTTCCAAAATCCAAACAACACATAAAATTCTTTATGAAATGGTCCGATTCAATTTAAATATTAAACAAGTCCTTCTTGTAAAACAAATATAAAGGAATGTGTCACACCCTTTGTTTAAAGGATAGACTTAAGGCTTCCATTGGCAATTGTTGATGCGATAACACTATCGGAAAGCAAAAATCGCAAGTTATCAAGGAAACATTCCAAGGGTCTATGTAAACCTCCCGATGCGATAATCCGATTGCAATCATCCATCGCTAAAAACATGAAACACATAACGAATGCCCATTTCAAATCCACCGATGTGATTTCATTGTTGGAAAAGTGCGCTTTTCAATAAAAGGTGAAATATGACTGCTAAACCAATGTTTGCGGGTCTAAAGCTTAAATCAATTATAAATGAAAAACAAATGATTTATTCATTTCCTAAATATTACACTACCTCCCTATGACAGCTCATTATTTATCGCAATCGAAGCTATGTAAGGAAACAGCTAAAACATAATGTTTGTGCCCCCCAATCTGCGATATGTGATTCTCACTAATCGCTAATCAGAAAAGTCATGAGATTCACTTTAAAGGATTGTTACTAATATGAGCGATGCGACATATCATTATGGAATTTAAGTATCATGATTGGCAATTACAAAAATCATTAATAGAGTAGTTATGGTTGAATCCTTCGAGGATTTCATCTGTGGTAATATTAGAGTTGGTATTGCTTATCACACTTAAATTACCATTAATATTTTAGATTTTGCGTTGGCTTTGAACATATTTTTTTCTCTGTTATGGTTTTCTGTTTCTTTTGCAGAACAAGTCTAAGTCTATGAATCCAGTGAAAATGACGAAGAAATCAAAGAAAGCAAAGGCTCCCATCATAGCCAAAGAGGAACCAATTAAAAAGGTCTTGATAGCTAATACTACCTGCCTCGGTTTGGGCAAGGCTTCATGGGAAAGTATATACAATTTAATGGAAGCTAAGGACCTGGAAGAGATTGAAGAAGAAAAGGCAACAACAAATTCCACTGACAAGTAATAGAATACTCTTAAGGATTTGGCCAGCTCTTATCTTCACAAAATAGCAGCCCGCGCCAAAGTATTACCCTATAATGACTTGGTCAGATGGATGATCAAAAGTATCAACATAACAAACAAAACATTCTTTATAGTTGATGGAAGGATGTTTGGGTCGTTCAGAGCGGAAGATATAAAAAATATGTACCATTTGGCTGAACCACGGAAGCAGTACAACAAAGGAAAATGCCATTGAGTCAGACCCTATCAGAAAGTAGAGGAATTATCCAAACAAAAGTAAGCATGAATCATCAGGTACGTACTCCGTAGACTCATTAGCATCTCCTTACTATTATGTTGGTGTTATGATATGCAGACTCTTTGGAGTCCAAGATTTAGCCAAGTTTTCTATAGAGATGCTACCTTTAATGGAGGTTGCAGTTAACTCTTATATCATGGATTGGGTGACCATTTTGTCTGATAAAATGGCCAATCAAATACTTGATTATAGGAAAAATAGGTTTGTTGTTACCCACGTAATACCCCCGTTTTATATGAGTGCCTACATTTTGGACACTATCTATTTCAATTATGATTACCTCATTTTAGGTTGGAAACGGACTCCACAGGACCAGAACTCTATTCATATCTATCATAATGAATTGTGGAAATCCCATTATAAAAATCATCTTTATAGAATCTGTCATGGTTTAATCCTGCCCATCCATTATGCTATATTCAATAGACCTACTACTAGGTTGTCCGATGAAGCCAGTGTTGACTTAACATCAATTGGTAGTTGATTTGGTGATGAGAAGTTCACCTATATTAGACTTTTTCGCAGCACTACTGACCCACATGCCCTTCCCTTATACATCCCTGATAAATTATTTGCCAGAGAAATAGCTTATCAAATAATAGTAGAAGGAATGTCAAGGAACCTAAAGGACTCCAAAAAATAAATGTGTCCTTCGTTCCCCCTCCAATGTGGTACTTTCACATTGCATGACTTCAAACATGCAGAGAAGGAAGCTGAGAAAATTAAAATGTTAAAGTTAACAGTCATCCCAAAGATGTTGTATGATCCAAAATATGTTGCCTACAATTTCACTTCTCATGTCAAAATTGCCAAGTTTGAACATGAGAAGGATAATTATGATTATTTGTTTACTTCAACTGAGTTATTTTCTCAAGTGAATCAATTGGAAAAAATCAAATTGGGAGTAGAGGGATTAGAGGAATTTTTCAAGTTCAGGACATAGAGTTTGGAAACACTGCCTCTAGACTTGTTAAATACTACCTCTATGGTGCAACTAGAAGGCCATTGTGAAGGAAAAATTATGGAAAATGCTACTGAAAAGGAAAATACCTCAGAAAGGGAGTAGTTTTCATCCAAAACTTTAACAAAAAATGGATCCCCTTTTTTAGGAGTTAGATAAAATAAATAATTCAGTAACAATCGCAAACTTTGCAAAACCCAAACAACACATCAAAATATTTATGAAAAGGTCTGATCTAATTTAAATATTAAACAAGACCTTCTCGTAAAACAAATATAAAGGAATGTGTCGCACCCTTTGTTTAAAGGATAGACTTAAGGCTTCCATTGGCAATCGCCAATGCGATAATGCTATCAAAAGGTGGAAATCATAAGTTATCAAGGAAACATTCCAAGGGTCTATGTAATCTTCCCGATGCGATAATCCGATTGCAATTAACCATCGCTGAAAACATGAAACACATAACGAATTCCCATTTGGAATCCACCAATGCAATTTCATTATTGAAAAAGTGTACTTTTCAATAAAAGGTGAAATATGACTATTAAACCAATGTTTACTGCCATTACTATTCTCAACAAAACAAACATCCAGGTAAATAGCACTCAAACTCCTCATGAACTTTGGTATGGTAAGACTCCTACTGTAAAACACTTCAAAGGTTTTGGAAGCAAATGTTACATCAAAGGGACATATGAAAAGCATGGCAAGTTTGAACCTAGAACAGATGAAGGCATTCTCCTTGGTTACTCCTCCTAAAGTAAAGGATATAAGTGTTACAATAAAAGACTTGGAAAAATTGTTGAAAGTATTGATGTGGTGGTTGATGAAGTAGGCAACAATCCAAAGTAGATAAAAACCAAAGATTTTGAAGATGATGAGGACTATCCTTCAACGTCAAATCAGACTAATGTTGAAGAAGAAACTTATGAGGCAGTAGAAGAATAGATAAGGGTAAAAGAAAAGCCTCCATCTAGGTACGTCCAGAAGAATCATCCAAACACTCAAATTTTTGGGTAGAAAGAGGCAGGTGTACAAACAAGAAGAGCTATCATAGAAGTTTCAAGCTATCTAGCATTGCTCTCCTCCGTTGAACCACGGAATATAAGTGAAGCATGAAAAAATGAATGTTGGGTCAAGGCCATGAATGAATAACTTGAGCAGAATGAAAAGAATAACACTTGGGAATTGGTTCCTAGACCTAATGATAGGAATGGCATAGGGACCAAATGGATATTCAAAAACAAGCACAATGAAAATGGAGATGTTATTAGAAACAAGGCCAGACATGTTTTTAAAGTGTATGCTCAACAGGAAGGTATAGACTTTGAAGAAACTTTTGCACCGGTTGTGAGACTTAAAGCCATAAGAATGTTCCTTGCTCTTTCTAGCTTTCAAAATTTCAAAGTATATCAAATGGATGTGAAATCTACCTTTCTAAATGGAGACTTAGAAGTGTATATTGAGCAACCAGATGGATTTATCCTTGGAAATGATCCAAAACTTGTATGCAGACTCAGAAAGGCTCTCTATGGTCTTAAACAGGCTCCAAGGGCTTGGTATTATCATTTGGACAAATACCACCATCAACAAGGTTTTTCAAAAGGATCAATAGATAGCAATCTATATATAAAAATTGACATTGATAAATTGCTAATACTTGTTGTGTATGTTGATGATATCATCTTTGGTAGCAATGAAGAAGCCATGAGACAAAAATTTACTTTAGTGATATAGAAAGAAATTGAAATGTCCCTGTTTTGTGAGCTCACATATTTTCTTGGTTTACAAGTCCAACAAAACAAACATGGTATCTTTCTATCACAAACCAAGTACCTCAAGCAGATCTTGAAGAAATATGGTATGGAAGATTCAGTATGTACCCCTATGGTAATAGGATGCAGCATCAGCACAAATGATGAAGCAGCAGCAGTACATCAACCAACCTATAGATCCATGATTGGTAGTCTGCTCTATCTAACAGGTACCCAACCAGACATCATGCATGCAGTGGGAATAGTTGGAAGATTCTAGGCAAATCCAAAAGAAGCACACCTTCAAGCAGTTAAAAGGATTTTCAAATATATTCAAGGAATGAAAAACTATGGCTTATGGTATCTTAGATATACAGATCTCACTCTTCATGCATATACAGAGCAGACAGGGCTGGAAGCGTGGATGATAGAAAAAGCACTAGTGGTGGTGCATGCTTTATGGGTTCCAGATTAGTATCTTGGTTCAGCAAGAAACAAAGTTTAATTGCATTATCTATAGCTAAGGCAGAATATGTGCCTGTTGCATCTTGCTGCACACAACTCCTTTGGATTATGCAAACATTGAAATACATTCAAATCACTTGTACTCCACTCATCTCCATTGCTTTTGGCCGGATAAATTGATCTTGTAGACAAGGCCGATCTACCTAGTATCGAAAGATATCTAGCAACAAGCAGGACAAGCAAATCTATCTTTCTCTAAACATATACGATTCATAACAAAAACTATAGAGGTGTTTAGACCTACCTTAAGTCCAACGCTAGTTTGTGGCAACCATCCTTCAACCGTCCGAAAGAGTTTCCTTTTGAGAACCTGTAATAAAAAACAAGCACACATCAAATAACACCTGTATAGCTAATATCAGAAATTATGTTCATTATGGTGATCCAGGAATCCATAAAATAAACCATAAAACATAGCTTATTGAGAAAAACAAACTTATTTATATTAACTTTGAAATAGAAGAACCTTATAACCTTTTCAGCCTTGATGTTGTACAAGCTCTTCCCATGGTCTGAAACAGGAATCTCCTTTACTTTGTCAAGCCTCAGACTCTTCCAAATGAGATCAAAGAGGTATGTAATCTCTCCTCACAAAAGCTCAATTAGTAAGACTAAGTTCCAACAATGTTTCACCTCAATAATATTCAGCTTTCAACCTCTTAAGTAACCAACTCAATGCTTCATTTTATAGTGCAAAGGAAGGAGGTTACAGGTCCACCTATGAATGGATAGAGTCCTCCTTCAAAGGGATAAGCTCCTCACATCAAGGGGTTAGCTCCTTAAGGTATGGGATGCATGAACCTTAAAGGAGCGAACTTGCCACCTCAAGATTCCTTCCAAAAGCTTCTATAAATGACTCAAAGTGAGTTTTTAAGAATATTTGCGCCTTTTTAACTTTTATAGGGGTCTACACCCATAACACAAAGACAAAGCAGTTAGGTGCATAGGGAACATGACCATTAGGTGCGAGATCGTAGGCAATGCTAAGAGAAAGTGTGGAACCAAAGTTTTAGAGACTTTTAAGGGCTTTCTCTTATTTTCAAGGCTTGATATGAGGAACTAAGGCTTAAGACTTGTAAAGGAGGAAATTATGAGTGATAATGGACTCACACAGATTGCAAAATTCCAAGGTGACAATTTTTTGTGCAACACATTGCCCCTAAAGTGCGAAGTCTGTAGTAGATGAAAATAGAATTTGTCATCTATGAAGAGTGAAGTACTTTATCATTTCAAAGATCATCCTGTGGACACCCTAGTAGGAACCTGTAAAAACATTCAGTGAAAAATATATATATGTGAACGTATCATCGCTGAGGTAGGCATTCCCATACTCAGATCAAAACTGACTAGAAAACTAACTAAACTATTATGTTACAGGAATGATTTTGTAATACATCACGAGTATAGACATATGTAGACACAGTATGAGCACTTCCATCTATTTTTGAATAGTCCACTATATAATGAATAACAAAATTCCTCGCAACTTGGATGGTAGAAACTACATCTAGGGTCTTGATTTCTTCTTCCCAAACTAGTACGATTCTATCCATGTGAATGAATGTGTCAAAGTCAAACATGGTAGAAACCACTTGATTACCAGTCAATGATGTGAACTATTAACAAGTGTGAGAGAAACCACCAGTAATGTCAATGGATCTCAAAGTACTTAGTACAATCCATGAAATGCGAATAGATGAGCTGATGTCAAACATGTCATAGAATCCTTTGATCGAAGGTCAATGATGCAACCTATCGTCGAAGGCGAGAAACCTACCATTAGGGCATGCAAATTCCAAGGTACTGATGATTTCTAGATCATCTTTCTAGATAATGAGATGAAGTCGATAGAAAGTGATCCATCGTAGGCAATCCCACAACATGAAATCATAGATCAAGTTTTGAAGAAATATATTTGGCAAGGACTAACGGAGGGATGGTCAAAATGGATGACAGATATTTTGTAGATGAATGGTTTATTTGAACTAACCTCTTGAACACATAATGACACTGCAGATGGTTTGGTGACAATTGACCCAAAGCTAATACCTAGAAACTGGCTAAAGACTTTCAATATGGTTTGATTAATTGTTAGACAAAGGATTTCCCAACCCAGGTGAATAAATGTGTCGTGTTCAAGAGTTGTTAATTTCTTTTCTAAAACACAAAGTATAACAAACAGGTTCATTTTTCTCTCTTTTCCCCCACCATTTCTGGCAAATACCTCTTTATTTTTGACAAGCTTGAGGAGGATAATATTTGCTTGTTTATAAGCTCATCCTTCGGATGAGTCAAACTTAGTTTAAAATTCGAACCCTAAGAAGGAGTGTTTCTTTCCTGTTTAAAATTGAACAGGTCCTTTACTATTAAATTTTAACAAGTCCAGTATAGGAAAAATTTGGTGTTTTTCAATTTTAGGGAGTTAGAAGAAAGACTTAAGAAAACTCCATAGATGTCCTTTTTCGTAAATTTGTGTCCCCTGAGCCCAAAAAATTATAGAATAATACTTGAGAGAACTGCTTGACCATTACGATCAAGGAGTACTTTTCATAATTAGTGGCTTCGATCTGAAAAAGTAAAAAAGTGATCGAAGACATGTCATTTTATAACCAATATCGAACTTGAAACGACAAAAGTCCGGTGATCTTTTCATGTTTATACGGTCAGAAAAGAGTTGTAAGTGGAACGCCTTTTTAATTCTATTTTAACGAGTTTAAAAAGGAAAAACTCGGCAATCTTTTCACATTTTATGAGTCAAAAAAGAGCTTAAAGAGGAATCCTATGTTTCACTTTCTCATAAATTTTAGGAGAGACCGAAAAAGTGAAAAAAGTATGCTCTCTGTTGAAAATGATCAATTTTCCCTGAAAAATTCAATATTCTGCACAAAAACACAAAACATTACTCATACCTGTTTAAGATAAATAAAAATGCATCAAAAGTTACGTTTTTAAAGTGAAAAATAAATAAATTAAAAATTCATTTATTCAAAAAAGCTTATAAGAAGGACTTTTGTAAATTCATTTTTACCGTTTGACTTTAGAGTGAGAAGTGAGAGCTTTTGGGTAAGAAACTTCCTATGACGATTGTGGAAAATCCATCCATTGGAATCGAAAACCATCAGCTCTAGGTAATCCACATCATCCTTATCTTGCATTTCAATCTTTTACATTTCATTTTAGGGCTGTAAAATTGATTTTTTAAAAAGAATTTGATTTAGCAAAACGCTCGTGGGGGTCCACAAGTGCAACATGTGGCCCCTGCGGACCCCGACATTTTTCTACAAACAAAAAGTTGTGGGTCTGCACCTATTTCTTACGACGAGTGTAGACCTACACACTATCTGTGACCAGTGGGTGCGGACCCCATGAAATAGGTTTTAAAATTTCAAATTTCTCCATTTTCGCCCAAAATTTCTTGAACTAAATTGTTCTAATATGTCTTTTTGCAATGTAGGACATACAAAATGGTTATTTTGTGGGAGCACGAGCATGAGGATGTGGACCTTGCTGCATTAATTCATCCACCTATAATACAGGCATTAAAAGCATGCAAACTATTTAAATTCTGGGCCATACCAGGCGTTAGGGCCCAAGTAGACTTCTTACAATGGCTAGTAGATAGGTGGAACATAGAGGACCAGTGTTTCATGATTGGTGGCCACCGGCTCAAAATTGAGTTAGAGGACATATATTTCTTGATTGGTTTGCCAAAAAGAGGTGAACGATTATCTCTTTTCGGGACTAGGCCAGGTAGCTAGTTTGTCGCTAGTGTCTGATTAGAGTTTTACAATGATCAAACGGAGGGAAAACGGATCGATATTAAAACTATCGCCCATCCTGAACTTAAGGTTATTCTGTTCATTGTCACTAGACTATGCGGGAGTGCAACATTGCCTATAGCTACCGAATCTCAGATGCGAATGGCGGTAGACTGTTATCGAGGTGCCATCTTCAACTAATGCAAAGTTGTGTTGGCAAATGTAAAAGGACAAGTAACTAGAGCAAAGAACCGACAACTAAAAAAATTTGGATACTGTTTCCTAGTTGTGAGCTTTGGTCTATAGAGGGTCCCTATGTTGGTCCCACAACAGCTTTCCGTTGAGGCTAGAGTTCCTCGAGAGCCTAGGATAATACGTTGGGTTGCATTGATGGCCCGTCATCCTGAGGAGGAGTCAGAGGTTGTTCGATTTCTGCGTGAGTATTTTATTTGGTTGAGAAACCAAATTTTTGTGATTCAGGATTTTTTATATGTTGGGATAGATTATCACGGTGACCGAGACATGAATCTTCCACCAGGAGAGCAGTGGGATGATTAAGGTAAAATCATTTTCAACATTTTCTAAGTTTTAACTATTTTTTTTTTGTTTTTTAAATTGTCCAAAAATGAAAATAAAAAGTTTTAAATGTAGGTGTGGGTCCATGACGACTAGCCACTCTCTAGCCTTATGAGAGGAAACACCCAGCTACAGTAGTATCGGCCCCACAAGACCAATCTAGAGAGACCCTAACCGAATTGGAGAATCATCTAGAGTGTTTAACAGCAGATATTCCAGAGACTAGCATAGATGATATTCCACTTAGGTTACAAAGATATGTGATTTGGGTCCTAGGACCTTTTAGGAGGTTCCTTTGTAGGGTGGCCCGAGTAGTGGTTTTTTATCTTCATCATCACCAAGGATAAGATGATCACTTTTGTAGACTCACACGACATTTTTGTCTTTTTGTACTATCATTTTTACCGATTATAAGGTCTTTTTCAACCTATGATCAAAGACGATGTATATTTGACACACTTCTCTACTATGATATATCACTAGTACTAGCTATCTTGTATAACACGTTATTAAATTTGTTTCAAGTTTTACTACTTTAATTATTGCAAATGACTATTTATCATATGAGAAGGAATTGCATATACTAATGTATTTAAATATCTTGGAATATGCTGATATTCAATGTAATCAAATAACATTGGATTTCTAATGGCATAAACCCTCTTAAGTTGTAATACAACGAGTTCAGAATCTAACCTAACAATCAAACTTCGAATCCCAAATGAGATGGATTCAGATAATAACTCAATCAATGCACTATACTCTATAATGTTGTTCGTTGTTTGACAGAGGCTTACCCCATGCATAGATACTAACTCATCAGAGGGTGAATAAATGACCCACGTTGCGGAACAAATGTTATGTGTACTACAACAAGCACCATCAACAAAACCAATGTATGTTTGAAGAGACATCGACATTTGCAATATCAAGAGTAAAATCAAGATAAGCAGGAATAATGATAAAGGCACTCTTTAAACTAGGCACACTTTTTTAATCTAAAACACACCAGCTATAAAGAAACTAATCGAAAAATCTCCACACGAAAATTTTAGCATAATATCTTTTCAGATAAAGCCCATTTCTAGGTTTACCCAAAGAGACACTGTCAAAATCTACCAATTCATAAGCCCCTTTTGCGAACTTTCACTTAACAATATAAGAACCATGCCACATAGGTACAAATTTTCTAGACCCTAGCTTATCATTTGCTTAATCGTATAGTAAAACTAGGTCTCCTTCCGAAAAATTATGAGGTGTAACATTTCTGTTGTACTGAGCATTTATTCGGTTCGCATGAGTCTTGATTGCTAATGCAACATTGCATCAATTCTCATCTAACTGAGCTAAGTACAAAAAACATTTATCCTCTTCATAAGTCGTTGGGATAATTCTATGGCTATTTGCAATGACGGAATTTCACGTTCAATGGGTAACACTACTTCCAAACCGTAGACCAGTTGAAAAGGAGTGAAACCAGTTGATGTTTTTACTGAGGTTCGATATGCCCAAAGTGCTGACAATAACATGTTATGCCAATTCAGCCTATGAATATTAATGATTCATTGGATCATCGTGACTAGAACTTTATTGATAGCTTCAAGCAGACCATTAGCCTATGGATAATATGAAGCAGAACTATCGTGATGCAGGCCAAGTTGATCTGTCAGTTCAGTCATCATGATGTTTCGAAAATGACTTCCATGATCAGTAATAATAGCTTGAGGAACACCGAATCTAGCAATTATATGATTGAAAATGAAAATTGCAGCAGTTTTGCAATCTGCCGAAAATGTAGGCATGACCTCGGCCCGCTTAGTAAAATAATCTACTGCTAAGATGATATATGCATGCCCCCCGGCCGAGTGAGGGTTACATGTAATAAAGTCAATACCCCACTTTGTGAAAGGACCAACAAAAATTATAGGGTGGAGAGAAGCAGGTGGAGCACACATCTTACGATAAAAAATTTCACAATTGTGGTATTTATGGACTGCATAGATACAATCTTTGAATAAGGATGGCCAGAAATAACTAGTGCGCAATATCTTTTGGGCTGTGGCATACCCAGACATATGACCACCACATGCTCTAGAGTGACAGTCATTCAGAACCTTTTTATCTTCTTCATGAGTTAGATAATATCGGAAAACAGAATCCGCCCGATGATGATAGTGTATCTCCAAAAATATTGTATTGTTGGGATTGGAAACATATTTTCCATCACTGAGATCATAAGATTTCAGGCTGAAAAGATTAGGTTTGGAGATAAACAATAATATCTCCATACCATGGATCAAGAGTATTGATAAGAAACAAGGATTCATCCGCAATAGGCTCTTTTGCCACAGTTTCAGTATCAGTACACGGGAATTCACACATCACTTCCGCAAAAACCAAAGATTTCTTTGCCTTGGCTTTTTGGAATTTGAAGTCAAATTCCTGCAGGATAACTATCCATTTGGAATACTTTCCTCCTAGCAATTGTTTGGTCATGATATACATCATAGGGTTACAGTCAGAAATTACCATGGTTTTGCGTAATAAGATGTAGTGATGAAATCTTTGGACAACTTGCACAGCTGCCAAGGCCAATTTGTCCACATGTGAGTATTTAAGCTTGATCAGATTCAGGGTTCGACTAAGATAGTAAATCACATGTTCACTATTTAATTCATCTTCCTAAACTAAAACCATCCCAACGATGGAATGAGAAGTGGCAAGGTACAAAATTTAATCCTGGTTGTAGTTGGGAGGATGCAATAACAGTGCATGGGTTAACGTGTGTTTAAGTGCATCAAAAGATTTTTCAGCTATGTCATCCCAAAAGAATGGAGTATTCTATTTCAACAACCTAGTAAAACTTTTTTTTATCTCGGCATAGTTCAGAATGAAACGACGTAAAAAGTTTGCATTCACTTGCAAACTTTGGAGTTGGTGAAGAGTCGAAGGAGGAGGTAATTTGATGATAGCTTCAACCTTTGAGGGATCGACATGAATGCCAGCTTTTGAAATAACAAATCCTAGTAAATGACCTATTTCTACATAGAAAACACATTTGTGTGGATTTATCCTAATTCGATAATGCCTACATCTCATAAAGATAGCTCGTAAATGAGTGAGATGATCAACTCTACATAATGAATGGGCAAGTAAATCATCGAGATAAAGCTGTAGAATGTGCTTGATGTCATGAAATGTGTAAGACATAGCCCTTTGAAAAGTTGCTCCAGCATTCTTCAATCCAAAAGGTAATTTGCAATAAGCAAATGTCCCCCGTGGACAAATGAAAGCCGTTTTTGGTTGATCAGTATGGAGTATGTTGATTTGATTGTAACCGATAAACCATCCATAAACGAGAACATTTCACTGTTGGCACAATTATAAATAATTTGATCAATATACGGGGGTTGGATAATTGTCTTTGGAACAAGCTCGATTAATATGACTTTAATCGATACATATTCTTATCCTTCCTTGCTTTTTGTTAATAGGAACAATATTCAATACCGAATCCCGTAAGGGAATTGGATAAATGAAACCTGTCCGATGTAATTTCTCAACTTCAGCTTTAATAACAACAAATTTTCTTGGATGTATCTAACGCAAACTTTGTCGGAAAGGTTTAGCATCTGGGTAAGTTTTAATTTCATGGACAACAATTGATGGATTGATTCCTGGCATTTCTTCATATGACCAGGCAAACACATCATGGAATTCTTGAAATAGCGCTTTATAAGTTTGGATTTCATCGTCTGTATAGGAAGCACCTATAGGAATGCTTTCAATAATTCCGAGTTTAACTGAAATGTCAATATGAATTGTTCGAGAAATATTTTCCAAATTTAACTCAGAATCAGGATGTTGCATTGGATTCTGTGGTTCTTTGACATAGTCAGTAGTAAAAATAAATGAAAAATCATTTTCAAAATGATGAAGCTCAGGTAAAAATGAATATCGATGATGAATATCTTCCCATGGTAAATCATCAACAGACAAAAGTTCACGAATATGCTCATTAGTATGAACATGATTAGAAAATGTTGTTGAAGTTGAGGTTGATATCAAAAGTGATTCCCCGTGGACCACATTCATTGGATCAGATTTGGTTGAACAAGAGTTAGAAAACGATTGTACAACCTGATATGCAATTTCAAAGGGACTCAAAGGCATCGCGCTACTAAATGAATCAACCTCAGAATCGGAAGGTATGATCCAAGGATCATCAAAAGAAATAGTTTTCGATGAAATCATATGAATAGTTGCAATAGAAGGTGATACGTCAGGAGGAGGAAAGGAAAAAGTTCCGAGTAAACTAGAATCTTTAATAAAACCTACCCCAACATCCTTGTAAGGGATAGTTGTTTTACCGACATGCTGAATACTATTGCAAGAGGCTGGGTCAGATGAAAAATAAGTCAACTGGTCTATTGTAACAACCTTTCCATTATGAGGGAACTTGATAAGCTGAAAGATCAATGAAACTATAGCAGTCATAGCATAAGACCAACTGCGACCCAACAAAAGGTTGTAATCTAGACAGGCATAAACCACTTCCACATCTAGATTTATAGTTTTGCCTTCGACCCCTATAGGTAAATCCTGTAAAATGCCAAAAGGGTGGAACCCTCAGCCATCAAAAACCTTTAGAATCATTGGAGATTGATTGAGTGTAGGAGAACCAAGCAATCTCCAACACTGGATTGACATAATACACGTAGAAGCTCCCTCATCAATCATAGTCCGAAAGCAAGGTCTGTTTTTGACTCACTGGAATATGGAAATCCATTTGATGAGGAAGGCAGGGTGTACTATTCTCCAAATCGATGATTATTAGGTTGGAATCTTGAATATCAATAGCTCCTATAGCCGAAAATAGTAATTTACGTTGTGTTGGGCATGATTGCAGCACCTCCAATGCCAACATTGCTGAAGGGGAAATAGCTAAGTCTTCAACAATGTTATAATTTTGATCAGCTCTGGCATGTGGATTGAAAGCTGATTTATGAAGTATATCTTTAGCAGGCGGTTTGATTACTAAATCAAGGTTAGGGTTCTCGATCTGTAGCAGATCATAACCAGGAGGAGTTGTAGTTGATGGGTTTCAATTAGAAGATTCTGCTTTTTTACCATCAACAAGATTTTTACTACCATAATCTTGTAATCGCGTTGCAATCCTAACATGAGACGTCATCATAATAGGTTCTTCTGAGGCATTTGAGGAAGAACCAATCATCTTACTATCTTGACTAGGAAAAGGATCCCTCAAGATAGTAGGCATTTGAGAACCTTTGACGATTTTCGCAACCTCTGCTCAATGTGGCCAGTCTCTTGTAAAATGCTCCTCATCAAAAATGAGACAAGGATAGAGAGGTTTACGTTTCTTGTCAGTAGATTCGTTTTTATATATTTTCTCTTTTGAGTTTTGTTCATTTTTCTTCTTCCCTTTCTTTTTACCACTGGATTTTGATTTGGCCATAGATGATTCTACGACATGGATATCGGCAGGAATTTTAGCGGAAGAGTCTCCTATCGGGGAATCTGGTAAAGTTATAATAGGAGAAGAATTCTTTGAAGATTTCTGCTTGCTTTTGGTACTAAATGAACCAATCATACCATCAGCAACATGAGACGTTGAAGGAGCTACAGTTATTTGATTATGTTTCGGAAGGTCAGGTATTTTTTCATGTAAAGTCCCTGACTACGTATAGATGAGATCAAGGTACTGAGCCTAAGCAATTACTTGCTCTTCAGTAACAACTTATTCCTTAGCTACATCTTCATTGATTTTAGGTGATAATGATTTTACAAACCATTCCGCTAAAATTTGATCCGGAATAAAAACTTTCACCAAACGCCATCTACATCGCCATTCATGAATATGATCAGAAATATATGTGGACGTGGATTGTTTTAATGAAGTTAACAATTTTGTGCCATTGTCGTATCTGATAGACAATTGAAAATGAGTTAAGAAATAAGTGGCTAACTGACTAAAATTATAAAAAGAGCCTCGTGGTAACTCAATATACCATTTGGCAGCAAGACCAATTAGAGTGCATTGAAAAAGATGCAAGTGAATTGAATCATCAATAATGGAATTAGATGCACACCAGAGGTGATAAGTCATCACATGATTTGACGGATCCTCTCCTAAATTACCCTCGAACTTCAGGATATCACTGGGCAATTTATTAGGCATTGGCGGCCAATACGGAAGATAATAAATTGGATCATTCGTAAGGCGCGACAGATCAGGTAAATCCAAAGTTGCAATAAATGGTAACTCACGATTAGGGTCGCGAAAACCTTGGGTGACAAGACAAGCCCCAGGAGGAGGATATCCAAGATAACCTGGAATTGGATTTGCATTTGGAATATTATAACCTCCTAGGAAACCAGGATTAACCAGACCAAACTGGGGTTGTAGAGGCTGCTAATAAGTATAGCCAGGGTATGCTTGATACTGATAAGTTGGGTTTTGTACAGTAGGACCGAATTGATACTGTCCCTAGTATCGTTGATAAGTGAATTACAGTTGACTTGTGACAACCATACTTGGACCAGGCTTTCCTACAAGCATATGGACCGAAGACTGAACTGTAGGTGTTGACTGTGGTAAAGAGGCTTGAGTAATTTGCACTAAAGCAGGAACAGTAGAAACTAGAGCTGTCGATACTCTAGAAGTAGGTGGGGTAGATTGAACAGAAGCTGCAGTAGTTGCAGTAGCAGTTTGAGGTGGAGTTCGAGGTGAACTAGGCCTAGGCTGATGAACTACACCAGGTGTAGGGGTTTCAACACTACGCTGGATAGGATGCTAGGTTGGACCAGAAATCAAAGGTTGTCTTGTTGACTTGATAACTGCACATTAGGTTGCAAAGTCTGTTGAGTTTGAGATGGATCCCACACCATGTTCATTCTGGGATATGGACCCATAAAAGGTTGAGCATATGGAGGAACATAACCCGGTGGAGCATAGGGCTGATAGTTAAGTGGTACATTTCCAGCTCCTTGTAGAAATGGTTGACCAGAAGGTGGTTGGAAACCTTGAGTTGGGTACTAACCTTGAGGCACGTACTGAAACTGGGGTTGACCTTGAGGTATATATTGAAATTGGGGTTGACCTTGAGGTATGTACTCAGTCTGGGGTTAACCTTGAGGTATCTATTGTCTCGAAGGTATCTGCTATCCTTGAGGTTGCCCCCTAGGTGGTAACTGACTAATTTGAGGTTGCCCCCCAGGTGGTAATTGAGTACCTTGGGGTTTCCCCCCAAGCAGTAAATGACTACCTTCAGGTTTCCCTCTAGGCGGTAACTGACTACCTTGAGGTTGTGGATTTGGAATAGTACCATACATCATAAGAATTTCTTCTACGCTCAGCAGTTGAGTTCTATTATTACCAGTTGATATCTCATGTTCAATTGGTTGAGGAGATGCTCCTAAAACATTACCAGTGAGTGACTGATACCCTGAAGGAACAGAAGGACCCATATAAAAATGTGTCCGGTGTTTGTGAAAACATAGATGACCGTCTCAACATATTCAAAGGAGGATAATAACCTCTGGGCATGGGATGAAAAGGAATTCGAGGTGGTGAAAAACTAAGACACGTGTTTTCTAAAAAATTAGTCAATGATACATACCAAGCGTCACTCCTAAAAGGACTGTAGAAAATTGATTCATGCTCCCTAAGTTCTAAAGTTGGTTGATTTTCAGGGAGAGTTATATCTTTGTCCGGAATAACAAGTTCTTCAATAGAAATGAGTCCATAAGGAAGATTTTGGGTAATGATATTTCCTACCATGGGTGAACCAGGACCACTAGAAATTGGAGAAGCAAATCCTAAAGATGGAGTAGAAGCATGTTTGGTTTCAGGCTCAGAAATTTTAGGTTCTTCAATTAATTCACTGGTAGGAGAAATACTACGATTAACTTCCAAAAATGAAATTGGTTCAGAAATATACTCTATTGCTTGAACTTGATAATCAGAATGAACAATTAAGGAAGACTCTCCGGCCTCTGGTGACCCAACTCTACTGTCACTAGGTGATACAAGAGCTCGTAACCCTTCAAGTTGGCTTGGTGTATACTGAGGAGGTTGCCCTCGAAGTCTACATGATTGTCTTGGTAATTCAGCCAGAATTAAATATTTAATTAGTCACACGCAAACAAAGAAAATTTCAATAAACCACCTAAAGTCTCTAAAGAACCAAACAATTGAATCACATGCCTAATAAATCTAATAGTTCAAACCACAAACAAATAGTAACTTCCCATACTAAAAACACTAGTTTGTGATGAAATCCAACATCATAGAATTTAATATAGAAAGGGCGGTTGGAACAGTTACCCCGACAACCTGCTTAATGAAACAGACTGGCACAAGTTTCTTCACAAAACCATCTTGAGTGAAGAGAACCCCCTTGAGAGTCCAACTGAGTCTAGTCGACGTCTGCTCCAGGTACAGTGAGCCCCGTCCTTCGCCATCACCTTAGGAAATAATCTTATGTTTATGGACACTAAGGTTACCAATAGTAACAAATGCAACTGGGGGAACAGTCTATGATCCGATCTACGTGCAAGGGTAGAGTAACAAAGCTCAATCCCCTTGAAGGCTCCTTGACATGATCAATTTGAGGTTTACCAACAAGTGACCCCAGGCTCCTCGACAATGGTTAATCCGAGGTTTACCATTTATAATACATGGAAATCTTCTATCTTTCCTCAATGAGACAGACTTGATTGTCTCAAAGGTTCGGACATGATCTCGTGATTGACTCCTTTAAGAGAAGCTTCCCAGATTATATCCATTATAATTGGATTTATTTCCTACCGCAAGATATAGATACTTGTTTGTTTTAACTATCTTGGAGAGTTAATTACTCCCTACTCCAAGATACTAGCCTAAGCTATATTGGTGATAAGAGCCCTAGAAGATAGACATATTGCTAGATTAATTTTAATTAAGCGTTACCTTTATGGGTTGTTCTTTAAGTCAATAGATATGGAAATGAAACATTGATGGTGCGAAGACTCGACTCCAAAAACACTAAATAATACACCTAAAATGATAAACAATTTGTTTTTCTTTCAATGAATTTCTAGCTAAAAGAAAGAGTTCAAGAATGCAATTCTTTGAGAAACAAGTCCTTCTTTCAACATGTAAATGAAAAGAAAATCTTTTGTATTTTTCAATAAGAACTCAAAACGAGACTACTAATTATGCTCACAATAAATCCCTTTCTTTTTCAACACTCAAAACTACAAAAACAATTTCTTTCAAAAGAGATTCTACAATTTCAAGAAAACACTCAAAACTACAAAGACTAATCTTGAGATCTAAAAACTTCTTAAAACCTAATTGAAATAAAAGCTTCAATTCTTTTTGAGGATGTTTTACTTAGTTGTTCAGTAAACTAAGGATTAATTTTTTCAGAATAACAAATCAATCAAAAAACATATAGATATGTTTTCTTTTATAAAAATGAAATTCAAAACTTATAACCAAGTTCGTTCAAAGATTTGCAAAGAGAAAATGAAATCTATTTCTCACCAAGGATAGATTTCACAAACCAGTCAAACTCATCAAGAAGACAAAAATACACCAGGGTAATCTAAGGTTTCTTATGCTTATGATCTTTGATTCACTACAGAGACCAAATGAAAACCACTCCAGGCATGCAAACATTCTAAAAAATCATGTAAAGCAAAAATGCCAATGGAACTCACTCATCAGATATTTTTTACAGAACACATGCAGATCTGGGTAGACACTAAAAGTTGTAAATGAAACCTAAACTTAACTGGAAGAAAACGTTTTAGGTTTTTCAAAAAATTTCACAGGGTCCGCAGGCTTCAAGAAGAACCGGATGCGGTACCGCTCTATGTACTAAAGGAAAAGTGTGGAGATACCTGCACTGTCTGTAAAAATAAAGTGCGGTCCTCTTAAAACTTTGAAAAAAAATAATAATCTAGATCCTAAAAAATACCCAATCCCACACACATCAAGAAAAAACTAGAAACGAGAACAAGTTTCTCAAGTCAAAGACAAAGGAAAACCAAAAACCGAAATTCAGTTCCCTAGTGGAGTCACCAATTTGTTGGCCAGATAAATTGATCTTGCAAACAAGGTCGATCTCCCTAGTATCAAAAGATATTTAGAAATAAGCAAAACGATCAAATATATCTTTCTCTAAACATATATGATTCATAACGAAAACTATAGAGGTGTTTAGACCCTACCTTAAGTCCAACGCTAGTTTGTTGTAGCCATCCTTCAACTGTCCGAAAGAGTTTCCTTTTGAGAACCTGCAATCACAAACAAGAACATATCAAATAACACCTCTATAGCTAATATCATAAATCATGTTCATTATGGTGATCAAGGAATCCATAAAATAAACCATAAAACACAGCGTATTGAGAAAAACAAACTTATTTGTATTAACTTTGAAATAGAAGAACCTTACAACCTTTTCAGCCTTGATGTTGTACAAGCTCTTCCCAAGGTCTAAAACAGGAATCTCCTTTACTTTGACAAGCCTCACACTCTTCCAAATGAGATCAAAGAGGTATGTAATCTCTCCTCACAAAATCTCAATTAGGAAGACTAAGCTCCAGCAGCATTTCACCTCAAAAATATTTAGCTTTCAACCTCTCAAGTAACTAGCCCAATGCTTCATTTTATAGTGCAAAGGAAGGAGGTTACAGGTCCACTTTTGAAGGGATATAGTCCTCCTCCAAAGGGATAAGCTCCTCACATCAAGGGGTTAGCTCCTTAAGGTATGGGATGCATGAACCTTAAAGGAGTGAACTTGCCACCTCAAGATTCCCTGCAGAATCTTCTAGAAATGACTCAAAGTGAGTTTTTAAGAATATACTTGCACCTTTTTAACTTTTACAGGGGTCTGCAACGATAATATAGAGACAAAGTGGTCAGGTGCGTAGGGAACATAACCATTAGGTGCGGGACCGCAGGCAATGCTAAGAGAAAGTTGGAACCAAAGTTTTAGAGGCTTTTAAGGGCTTTCTCTTATTTCCAAGGCTTGATATGAGGAACTGAGGCTTAAGACTTGCAAAGGAGGAAAGTATGAGTGATAATGGACTCACATAGATTGCAAAATGCCAAGGTGACAATTTTTTGTACAACAATTGTATGTGATAATACAAGTGAAATTAGCATTTCAAGGAATGAGCATTCCAAGACCAAGCACATACCTATCAAATATCACTTTCTCCAGGAACAAGTTCTTGAACAAAATGTCAAATTGGAGTATGTCCCCTCCAAGAAACAAGTTGCTGATATATTAATCAAATCACTACCTAGAGAGACATTTGAATACCTCAAGCAGAAGCTGGGAGTAGTTGATGCATCATCTTGCTGTTGATAGTTATCCATTTTAGAGAACAGTGGTTGTACACGATTTTCATGAAGTGTATCCCTATACATACGTCAATTTATGTGGATACAGTTGCGTATATGTTGGTATGAAGAATATCATTAGGCCAGCATCAGGATGAAAAGAGTCTAATATGGGTCTGACAGTGATTATCTAGCACAAGTTCAGGGGGAGCATATACTTCCAATAATGCATTAGTGTCATTATCTTAGAAGATCTTGGTACAACTTCATAGTTTTTTTTTATTTAGGTGGAACAGGTGTAGAGGGATATCATGGTTAATGGTCTAGATGGTGATTGACAGATGCTACTAATGATAGTTGTTGATGACTATCACAGTCTTGTCTTAGATATTTGGTCTCTATGTCATGTAATTGTTTTTTATCAAGGTTATGTAACGACCTATTTTGTTTCCCCACTATGCCTAGGATGGATGATGTAATATTTTTGTTTTGGTATATCCCCACTTGGTTGGGTGGATGAGTCAATTATGGTATATCCCCATTTAGTTGGGAAATGGATGTATGTATGCGTCTTTGGTGATAGGAAGGTCATTTATGATGTATAGAGTCATGTTCTTCTTGCAGAACATCCTTTTGCAGACACTGTCTATAGTCAGGGGGAGCATGGACAACACAGCAGAACAGAGATTTCAGCATGTACTCAGAGGGAGCACAACCCTTTTCCCTCGATGACAAAGGAGCAGAGTGATTTGGGGTTGCCATCAAGTCCAGAGGGGGAGATTGTTGGCATTATGACACAAGCTTGGAACTATGGCACAGGTGTTGTCCTTGATGGCAACTCACTCGAAAAATCACTCAGATGACAGTTCATGCTCATAGGCTCTTAAAATAAAGGAAAAGGAGGTATACACAAGTTCCCATTGACCAAGTCGTGTATACCAATGGATTCACAGACCAAAATGTGTGTATGAGTATACATGCACTTTCATGCACATAAAAGCACGTATAGTTTGGAAAACTTTTTTCTGGTCCTTGGTATTTGCACATATGGTTTTGGACCATGGTATCTTGTCTGAAGTGTTGAACCCAGGTATTTGGACCCAGGCATTGATTCTAAGTGGTTTTGGACCATCGTATTGAGTAAGGCCTAAGACTATAAAAGGGGAAGGCGATCTTTAGGCAAAGGAACTCAAAGATGGAATATCTTATGAAGAGCAAGATCTAGAATACTTGTCATTGGGTTATGGTGCATAGTTGGAT
The DNA here is from genome assembly GCA_000404065.3 of Pinus taeda. Classification (NCBI taxonomy): domain Eukaryota; kingdom Viridiplantae; phylum Streptophyta; class Pinopsida; order Pinales; family Pinaceae; genus Pinus; species Pinus taeda. The sequence continues at coordinate 198,722 of APFE031340866.1, forward strand.
CTGAATCAAGGAGGAACCTGAGCATTAGAAGAAGGATAAGTTCTATTGATGGGTCAAGATCTTAAGGCTTGAAGAGAAGTATCGTTGTGTGATTTTGATCTGTCATATTTGGCGCATGTCTTGATCTATAAATCTTATGATCTGGATATAACTGATGTCTGAATAGTTGAAAAGGGTAAACTATCTTTTACAGATCTGTACACAGGTTCAACATAGCAAAGGTGTGTATACGCACTGGTTCGATAATTTAGAAATAGTGTATATGCAGGTTTTCCTTAATATAGCAGCGTATGCATGTAGGTTCTACATATTGAAGTAGTGTACGTCTCATAAAATATGTTTTAGCTACTTATGTTTATTACTGCAGTGTTCTGGGTTCAGGATTGGTTTCTGGTTGCTATCACTGTATTCTGGTTACAACATTCAGAGAAGTGATTATTTGATTTAGTTCTTGGTTGGTGCAAAGGAGATTGGTTGATGCAGATATATTTGATGTTTGATTGATGTTATTGATGGATCTAGTCTGAAAATTTATGAAACGTGGTCCCTGGAAGAAAAGAAAAGGTTGTAGCCTTCTGTAGGTTAGCACCTACGTACTAGTACATAAGCTAGTACAAGAGCTAAGGGGGTTGTAGCTCCCTTCCAGGAGAAGCTGGAGAATGAAGGAAGGTTGTAGCCTTCTGTAGGTAGAAGCCTACGTACTAGTATATGACTACACCATTACAAAAATATTGTAAAAAGAAGTTTCTTATTAAAAGAAGATAGAGATGAATTGAAGCGGGTGGTTTTCACCCACATTGGGTTTCCACCTTCTATCTTGTGTTCATGTGTGTGATTTCCTGTACTGTTTACTACACTTGATTACTATTTTATGGTTGTAATACATAGATTAAGATCAGCTAACTAAATTAGAATTCTGCAAGATATACACGATTTTCTCTAAACATAGTTGCATATATACGCAAGTTGAATTAACAAAAGTAGCGTATATCAATTTGTTTGTGGAAATGAAAAATTGCTAAATTTCTAATACTGATTCACCCTGCCCCCCTCTCATTATTATTTCCATTACTAATTTAGAAATTTCAGAAAAAAAGAACATATCCAAGATAATGAACTAGAGAAGAATTCATCCATCAACATTCATTATGTTAATAAAAAGGAAGAGCAACCACTGAAGTGTGTTGTTTTTTGGTGCACACTAGAGGAATAAAATAATTGTTAAATAGATACTGAATGCTCTCATCACATGCCTAGATATAAGAGAATATTTATATCTCTCAAGAAAACCAATGATGTGACACTATTTTGTGAAAAAGTGTAGCACTAAAGGTGATAGGAAAAGGTAAAGCAGATGTTGATGTTGAGAATGAAAAAGTGGATAATGTATTATTGGTTAAAGGGTTGAATAAAAAAATCATGAGTGTCGGTCAAATGAGTGATAGAGGACATGTAGTTGTATTTAACTCAAGTGGATGCAAAATTATAGAAAAAAAATTAGAAAGGTAATCACAAAAGGGGTGAGAAATGCATATAAGGTATATGTGCTAAAGAAAAGTCTGAGAATAAATAAGAGATTGAAGTCAATCTACTCCACCTCATATTCAGAGTACCAGAAATAATTTCCTGTTGCAATATATTGATATTGCATGGATATTCATTAATTACTACAAAAGAGCTATGGGAGTTGTATAACTTTAGGGGGAGCACATTGTAGTAGCATAGAACCTTGATCAGTTATTTAGGATATGCATTAGCTCAAGGGGAACCAAGCATGAAAAATAAGGTTTGCATGTTGTGTGTATAATTGGAGAATTTTTTTTATTGAAACCCTAATGGTATAGTAAATATAATGTAGCTATGCATATGATAACTTGCATGTGTTCATGATTATGATTTTATTGTTCTTCATGTCGTTACATGATGAATGTACCTAGGGTTGTGATCTACTGCATTACCAAAGTTTGTGATACCTAGTATTTTGATGTTCATTACATGTTACTAATGTTGCATTTATTGAATCTTTTGATAATGATGTCAAGATGCAGAGATGATGAAAATATTGTGCATCTTTAGGGGGAGTGTCTCATACACTTGTAGTGTTTCAGTTATTCATTGTTTCCATTATGTTGGCATAAAAAAAAAAAAATATGGCACAACCAGATAATTTTGTCTTTCAATATCTTATTGCAGGTGTATGATAAGATCTATGATGTTTGAGGGTGTATAGTTGGGGTTTGCAGAGTCTTGTATGAGTTAATTTGTTTGAGTTAGAGATATCATAACTATGTCACATATTATCATGTACATGTATGGTATAGTCACATTAATGTCTATGTTAGGATTTGATCACATTATTGTGATGAGATTATAAGCTACTAACAGATGCTATTGTCTGTTGAAATCTGTCTAGGGTTTCTATATTGTTGGTGGCATGAAAGAACAAATTATTTCAAAATGGATGTATGAGGCTACCGAATGTGCTTATGGGAAGGTATGTATGCATCTAGAGAGATCACAAGTAGTTAAATCAACCATTCATTTAATATTTCATAGTGATTCATCATGTAAAGAACTTATGTGGGCTCTACATACAACGTTATACATTGGTGTTTTCTCATTTCACTTCTAGGCTACATAAGTTGTATGGAACTCTTGTCTAAAAAGATTTGTATGGAAGTACATGGTTCACGACATATCCAGACCAATTTTCAATGGAAGAATGCTTAGCTTATAGACAATGCATGGAAATTCATACGTTTTTTGCAAATATTGACAGGTATCATCATGGCATTCTAGTGCACCATTTTGATTAATGTCAAAGGGGGAGAGAATGACTAGATGACTTGATTTTTTCATGAGGTTGACATCAACACCAAATGGGAGATTGTCAACACTATGGCTATTTAAATGGTTGGCATTTGTGTCAACTTAGTTTAATCTAGGTTTTTCCATGGCTTTGGTGAATTTCCAATACCTTGTGTTTTGTATACATGTTTCTTAGCTTTGCAAAGGTAGTACATAGGTCTAGCAAGTTGGTGAAGCAGTTTGGTAAAGTTATTAGCATAAGACATATGATTTTTCTCAAGTTAAAATATATTTGTTGGGAATATAACTAGCAGAAACCAATGATTCATCATCTTCTAGTTCCCCACTCTTTTAATATGATGATCTTCTCTAGGACATAGTTTCATACCCATGATGATGCTTATATGTAAAAATTTGAATTATCTTGGGCCTTAACCATTGTAATGTTATGAAACCAGCTCACAACAGGATAGAAAAGATAGATGAATGCCTTAGATGTCAACCTCTTTGAGGGGGCAACCTCCATTACATTACACAAATGAAAAATTCTTGGATGATACAAATGGCAACACCTCCTTTCTATATATAAGAGTCTAAGGGGTCATAATATAAGCAGAGCTGACATAACAATAATAATGTAAGGGCACAATAATAACAATAGTGGGCTTCTATGGGGCACAATAATGACAATATGGGGTCTACATAGGCACAACAATATAATAAGGGGGTTGTACTAATAATAATAAGGGGTTACACTAATAGTATAGGGACCTAAGATGCCCCTCTCCTCCAAAAAGGGTTGTCCTCAATGCCTGAGTAGTTCTTGATGCTTCTGTATAAATTCTTGTCCTTCCATGTGGAATCTTTAGTGGTTAAGTTCATCCACTTGATGAGATACTCTTAAATTGATCGATTTCATAGTTGTCAGGTTCTTGTTTTTGTGAATGCTCTAGGTTCCAATATGATTTTTCCTTCCTCTTCAAGTTTTGGCAATATTGTTTGAATTGGCATCTTCTGCAACTTTTGAATGAGTGGCTACAGTTCTTCATCCTTCTTCCATTCATCCCTTGCTTCATTTATCCAATCTAGTTTGATAATATAAATAGCAAAAAATAATGCTTCCACGTCCTCGTCCTTTCTTGAGAGTGCATCTGTAACAAAACTATGCTTCCCTTTTCTATAGATGATGTCAAAGTCATAACCCAACATATTTGTGACCCATTTTTTTTGTTCTTCTAAATATAATATTTGTTTTAAAAAGTATTTAAGACTATCATGATCCATTTTTACCTTGAAGTGTCTTCCCATTGGGTAAGGTCCCCATTTGTTAAGTGCATGTAGTATTGCCAACATTTCCTTCTCATAAATAGCTTGCTTAAGATGTAGCTGTAAAAATACCCAATCACCTACATCAAAACATTTTTCACTGTGATGTTGATCTATTTGTTGTTTCATTCAATTCTGCACCAAAGTGGTGTTATCCTTTAAAGCTTGGAGAACTTGTTTTTTATGCTCGATGTGATCTTTCACTTCTTGAACCTTTTTCTTCTTGATATGTCCTTCTATCTTTAGAGTTTGAGGAGTGGTAATTTATTCCAATGCTATACAAGATATAATCAGATTAATTTCTTGATGCTCGATATGATCTCTCACTTCTTGAACATTTTTCTTCTTGATATGTCCTTCTATCTTGATAGTTTGAGGAGTGGTAATTCTAGCCAATGCATTACAAGATATGGTTGGATTCATTTCTTCTTTCTCGATGTGAACTTTCACTTCTTCAACCTTGTTCTTCTTGATATGTCCTTCTATCTTCAGAGTTTGAGGATGGCAATTCTTGCCAATGCTTTACAAGATATGGTTGGATTCATTTCTTCTTTCTCTGGGGTTGGTTCTTGGTGTATATGCTCTTCTTTTGATGTTTCTTAACCCTTTTCTTCCTCCTCTTCATAATCCATGTAAAATAATTTCTTCTCAGCACACTTATGACCTTTAGCGCATTTGCTATCACAATTGTAACAAAGCCCTTTTTCTCTTTCTTCTTCCAATTGTTGTGGTGTAACCCTTGTACGTTATGGAAGGCTAGGAGAAGAAACACTTCCATAATTATAGTCATGAGTGGTGGGATTCCTTATTTCCATAATTTCGCTTTCAATTTTCCTTTCCCACCTGAATGCCTTATCCAATGAATCAGATTCCTAAAGACGAACCTCATGTTGAATGCTATGCTTTAAAGTACCTATGAAGACATCAATCCTTTGCTTCTCTGGAATATCATTTACCCTTATATTCAATTTTTGAAAGTCCTCAATGTGCTCTACCATTGAACCCTTTTGTTTGATATTTATCAATTGGCTAAAGAAGGTGTTTCTCTTTGTATCCTCATAATGTGCTATCATTTCCTCCGTGAAAATTGACCACGTGACAAGTGGTTTACGAGAACAAATCCCTTTATAACATAAAAATTGATTTGGTTCTAAATAATTAGATGGAATACATACCTTTTGTAACCTTGGTACACCATGTAGATCAAAATTTTTCTCCATCTGCAGTATCCACTTTACTGGATCCTTGCCATCAAACTTCCTCATCTCTCTTTTTCTTAATTTTAGGAGCTCGATCTTGAAACGACTGTAACTTTGTAATTTTGGATCTTCAAGTTCTAAAATCACACTTTGAAGTAGCCCTCTACATCCTCTTTCCAATGCCACCATTCTAATCAAAATTGGATTCTGCAAGGAAGAGTTATGCCAAATCTCCCACGGTGACTTGATTATAGACTAGTTCAGTAGAGTGAACTTGTATGGTGTGCCACATGTCACTGTTTCTACCTTAGTATCTGAAACTAATACCAAAAAACTACAGTCCGCCCTATTTCTGTAACTTCTTATGAAATTTCAATCTGATGCTCAAAACAAAAGTTATAACTATTTTCCCCAAGTCACTTGTTTGGAATATAATTCAAGAGTCTGCAAAAAGGCCAACTTTCTCAGATCATATCTCCGCAAATATACTGCCAAAAGCTTTGAAATTTGGACCCAAGGTTTAGAACGACTTCAGCCCAAACGGGTTTTTGTTTTAGCAACTGAAACATCGTAGAAAAAAGTTATAGCACGAATTCCACGATGGCCTGTTTGGAGTAACGAAACCCTAAAATCGAAAGCTCTGATACCAAATGTTATGAAACCAACTCACAAAAATATAGAAAAGTTAGATCAACTCCTTAGAATTTAGCATCTTTGAGGGGGCAACCTCCTTTACATTACACAAATGAAATATTCTTGGATGATACAAATGACAAGACCTCCTTTCTATATATAGGAGTCTAAGGGGTCATAATATAATGAGAGCCGACATAACAATAGTAATGTAGGGGCACAATAATAACAATAGTGGGCGTCTATGGGGCACAATAATAACAATATGGGGTCTACATGGGCACAAAAATATAATAAGGGGGTTGTACTAATAACAATAAGGGGTTACACTAGTGGTATAGGGAGCTAACATGTAATTAATCATGGTAATATCTAGAATGCTTTGTTTTAGTTTAACTCGGTCCTCCATCGTGGGAATTCAATAAATGCTTGAATGATGTGAATGGAAAACCTTGTTAATCGTAAGTTTTATAGATATGGTCTAAGCACCCCACAAAAATATGATTTTATAATTTGTTTGAAATGATCAGGTGCCAAGGTTGAATTTGTTTGTTATTATTAGGTCCAAAATTAATACGTGGAGATGGAATTGACTGTCCCATGGCCATGGAATATTTGTGGCTAAATAATTTGTTCAAAAACTTATTTAGTCCAAAGGGTGGTTTCAAAAAACAGTTGAAGTTAATAGTTTTTTATGGCCATGGTAATTCTAGGTTAACAAACTCTCTAAAGCTATAAATATAGAGTGAGATTAGGAAGTGAATTGTGCATCTATGTTGGATTAATGAAAGTTTCATTTAGTTTTTATGTCAATTATTTTTTCTTGCATGGGTCTCCAAGAACGTGATTGAATGGTTGACTTACTTTGAAAATTATAGTGTCCACTACGTACTGCACTAATCTAAGCAAAAAGAAGCCTCTAGGCAATCTTGGATATAGATGCAAACAAGGTTTTGATTTGATAGAAGTGAATCATTTTAGAGAGTGATGAAATAAATATTGGAGATGCTACACAATGTCGATCTCCACATTTTGGAATTGAATATGAACCTGGAGTATTCGTCGATGAGTTATTTGAAAAGTATATGTGTTATGCCTTTATTAAATGTGAAAAAAGGATATTTATTTTTGGGATGGGTGCATGGATTTCATAGAGACAATGTGATGGTTGTGCACAAGTGATATCAATATCAGATCGAAACATCGAGTGTTGTGAATAGAAAAAGATACAAACTGATGAAGTGCACATGGATAAATATTATAGATTGGATATTGCTAAAAGCATGCCTATAGACAAACAATTCAATGGTGATCAATTTGCATAAATGTGTAAAGTTAGCATTCATCTGAAATGATAGATGCTTGTGCACATTATTGATGCAATTAAATAGATTGAGGTGTGTATGTGTAAACAGATTGAAGGGAAATGCTTATTCCTATAGCTATTACGCACTTAAAATTTTGTTTTGCAAGGATAAGAGTTTATTGAAAAATAAAAAATTGATAATGTAATGTATGTTGTTGGCCTGTATGTGTTGTTATATGGTTTTGAGGTTGTTTCTAGTGTGAGAACATAGTATGTTTCCATTGTGCACGTACTAAGAATATTTTTGTACTAATGTGTGGAATTTAATTTCAGTGTCTATATATGTTAGCTTATAGAGTTGATAACATTGTATGAATGATGAGACATAATGTGTGTCCAATGATAAAGATACCTATACTAAATATATGGGAAGAGATTGATAGATTCGAGGTTGTGAAGCAAGGTCTTGTGTTCTAACAATGGTCTAATAGTAGTAAGACAACACTTATGTAGTTACAATAGTGTATTTATGTATTGGTCATGGATTTGAGCCTTATAATTGTTATGTCTTTCTCGTAACATTATACTGAAGCATTTTTGAGAGGGTTTCATTTGTTGAAGTAATGTGGTTGTCCAATGTAAATAGGAGTGATGTATGATTCTACTTGAAAGATTTTGTTCCAATGGAGAGATTACATGTTGTAGTTTCAATAAGGGATTTGGTATTACTTTGAAAAGAGGTTTAATGGTTAATGTATCTTTGAGCATGAGTATATTGAAACATGTTTTTTATGAGTGAAGTTTGTTATTGTATGAGTAAAGGATTTATATGCTTGTCATTTAGAGTACATGTTGTTGGTTTGAGAAATGTATGAAGATAAGATTAGATCTCATACTTGAGTATAGAAAGAATAATATTGCTACTATTGTATACATACATGTATTTCCATATGTCTAATGCATTGTGGTAATTTCATGTGAAGGCTTATATGATTGTGAAATTTGTTATGCTAGAATAAGATACCATCAGGGTCTAGCTTTTCATTGTTGTTCTTTCTTAGTGAAGGGTTATGATTTCAGTGGAGGTATATTTATTTGCATGGGAATTTATGTTACAGTAAGTTTTAGTTGTTGAGCAACTTTAAGATTGGATTCTCGATAGAGAATTTGATGTTTGTAGGGTTTATGCCAAGTTTTATTAAATACCATTAGGGTTTTCTATTCGATGCACATATTAAACAAAACAAAGATTGATACTATGAAATTCATTATTTTACATGATTGATTAATGATGTATGCAATTATATATTGAGGAAATAGTTGTATTTTCTATTAATTGCTGTATGAACGAGATTCATGAACAAAATGTTATATGTGGGTCTAGTTTCAAAATTGGTTGAAACATGGCCTACAATATTTATGTTTGAGTTAGGTGGATCCAATGTGAAAACTTTTGAAATGAGGTCGAAAAAGCGTTTGATGGTTAGAACCTTCAGTGAGGGAGTGGTAGCTTCCTTCTAGTGGTGTCCAAAGAACCTAATCAAGGCGTGGTGGATTCATTCCAGTGGTAGCTAGAGAAAAAATAGGAGGTGGTAGCTTCCAATAGGTAGGAATGTGCATTGGTAAAATCCTGTCCCAGTGCAAGATGTAAAAACTGATTTTCTGAATATTAATAGGTTTTTTTTCCCAGTTAGGATTTCATTCTAATATTTGGTGTCTCTATGTCATAATGATAAGTCAAACTTATTAATGTGTTGTGCTCATATGCGGTAATTGCACATGCACCTTCTTATGCATAGATTTGTTGTCATTTAGTTAACATTATAAGGAAGAATGAAAACTAGGTAAAGGTTGAATTATCATGAAGTATTGATTCACCCCCTCCCATTTTTTTTTTTTTTTTTGGGCAAAGACTAAGCTAATTTATATTAAAAAGAAGAAAAGATATGTACAAGAGGTTTGAACCTCTGAGAGTGCCATTGTGTCTTGTGCAACTCTCTTTCGAAAATATGACAAAAATTAACTGTTCTGCTAATGAGAAGGCTACTGTAAACTGAGCGCCTCTCTCTCAAAAATATTACACATTTGACTGTTCCAGTTAGCATATACAAAACATGATCAAACATAACCCAGGATTCGCCATAAGAGCTGCTACAAGAAAACTGAGTAGAACAAGCTGAGACAGCAAGAGTAAGCAAGAAGGTAGGTAACAAAACAGAACAAGAGATGACGCCTACTGAGCAAAAGGAACTAATTGATGTTTGCAGACCCTTGTCTGATGTCTTCATCCAGAGGCTCCCAGGTGATCTCCGTTCGAGGTGGGATGTCTTCCAGCTTCATTCCCGGCGGTAACTTTGGATACAACAAAGTGCTAAAGGGGAAACTCGGCTCCTTGTGCTGGCCTAGCTTCTGAGGAGAGGTCTGCTGAGCTTCTGCCTTCTCCTGCGAGTGTGTTGCTTTAGCTGAAGCTAGGTCCACGCTGTTGTTGTCCTGCATACTCACGATTTCCTGAAACACTTTGGCCTGTTCGTCTGTGCGTGCTCCAGTGCTCTCCTCCTCAATTTTGCTCTGCGAGGACGGAGCGTAGGAGCTGTCCTCAATCCCCCTGCTGGGCGAGGTGCTTTTCAGATGAGAAAGGCGACTGATCCATCGAAGGGTCCATCATGTTGTCTTCGTCCTCATCTTCTTAAGAGAAGATTACTGTTACCAGCGTCGAAATGAAGGGCTTGTTGGTGGAACGAGGGTAATGGAACCAGGCGGATTGGACAGTGTTGCAGATGGAGTGGTCCGAGTCTTCGGTGCGGTTCGAGGAAGGTGAAGCGCGAGCAAGTGGTGAAATCCGGCAGGGGCTGTAACAACCTCGCCCTCCAGCATCACCTCGCTGGCCACGGTGACTCCCACGGCGAGGAGTGGCTCTAACGCAAGGCGCCATAAGGATTATCTTGATATCTGCAAGAAGACGAAAGGACGAAGGAGGAGCTGAAGCAATCTGGATGCTGGTTATCTTCTTGAAGGATTTCCAGTCAGCTTCGACCTGGTTCCTGTTGTTGGCCCCGAGATTCTCCTCCCCTAAACAGATTGCCCTTCCAATTACCGTTGCTATCTACGGAAAGTTGCATACAGCAAAAACAAACACAGGCTTGTGCTTAATTACAGAGAGATGCCAAAGCTTATCATGGCGTCCATTCTCCGGCTACGAAGATCCTGACCTGGCCTTCTTCTGCAGCAACCGACTCAGACCGAGGAGGAATGTTTCTGCAGCTCACAACTCCATTCTATTAACGTCGCGGCTCGTACCTTGGAGCTGAGGAAGAATTAATTGACAATGAATGCGCTTCATTGCATACAGCATATGAACCTGGTGCATTAACCTTGCCGTCCGCCCGCTGTCCTCTATGCGTGGCTGACTCTTAACAGCCATTTATTGCTTGACGGACACCCGCATCCGGGTGATTCACCCCCTCCCATTACTTCTAACAAAAATTTGAAAATAGTTTTGCACCTTATGAGATTTCATCCTTGAGAGCTTTATAGATCTGTCATTAAGATATACCTATAATATTCACTTTCTCTCTTTCTGTGTGTGTGTGTGTGTATTCCTTTTTTTAACCATATATAACCTATATATAATTGACATATGAATATTTAATTTAACATGAACATTAAAATGTTTTATTTATGAACCATTAAATATTATTTCATTAATAATATATCTTTTAAATGCACATAAACATTAATTAACATTCCTATCCATGGGTCGTAAATATGCAATGATGGGGTGTATGGTTAAGGAACTTCATGATGTGAAGGTCATTGATCCAAAACTCTATGGGAATAAATACAAACATTTTAAGGGTTGGTGTGGCCTAGACAAGGTGAGATCCCCAATTGATTTTAATAGCTTAGATTCGCCTGGGTCATTGTTTCTCAAGAAAAAGGTTAAGTGTGTAGTCATCTCATGATTCACACCACTTAGAAAACCAAAAAAACATTATGTAACCTTGCCCATTGAAATATTTAATTTTTGACTCACGTAAATTTTTTTTTTATTATCATTAATATTTCTTAAATGCCACATATTAATTTTATATTAGCAAAAATTAATTTGACATTGAATTTATTTACTTTAATAAGTTCTTCTCTCTTGTTATTAAAATATTTTATTATGTACAACATTAAAATATTTTTTTTCTCCTTTATATATAGATATATCAAAAACTTATTAGCAAACAAATAAATTAACATGGATATTCAAATATTTTTTAAATTAGTATGGATACTAAAATAATTTACTTAAGTCATGTATTGACATATTTTCAAAAAGTATAACAATTATACATCTTGGACACAAACTCAAATGTGAAATATAGTATTTTCTTTACTTTGAATCACTTTATCTCTATTTAAAACTGATATATGATTATGTTATTTCAATTGGATATCCAATTATTTTATATATGGTTGAGAATGAGAGTGAACTATTGTTACTACATCTCCTTCAGAGTGGATTATAATATTAATAGCATAGAACTTAGTAGAAGTAAGATAATTAATATTTAATAATATTTTTAATAAAAAGTAACCAAATATATATTTCAATTTTTTCTTCAATATATTTTATGTTTTATGTTAAATTTGTTCTCGGTCAAAAAATATCCATGGCAAGTTTTACAATGTGATCCTCTTCTTGTGAGTCACTGGGGTTGAAACTTTCCAATAGCAATCTTATAGAAATACATACTAAGATACAATTTAGTACATTCATGGAGTGGTAGATTTTAAAAAACTTCTCAGAAAAATAATGTTTGGCACAATATGTGTCGGTCACAATTATATACTTTCCGAGATGCTAGTTGGTTCACGTCTAGACACTGCCCACTTTATATCCAACTATCATTTCCATTATCATTGAGCCTGACATTGAGAAGGTGAACATGTTCTCGGAGACCAAATAACTAGCTACAAAGCACTTCCATCTCATATTGTGCCTAGCGAATTCTGTCGTCAAGGTATGGATCTCTACCAACACTTGCACATTTGTCATCCTTTGATCTTTGAGTTTCCTATTTGTTACCATGAATTCCAGTGATCTAACACTTACACGTTGATCATCAGTTGATCCTTGAGTTTCTGATTGTTTACGATCAATCCCACCTGAAGCAAACCTACTTTCTTCATCATCTGATTGAATTTATCCTGGGAGTAACAATTGGTTTTCCCATCGCCACTATGGTTTCTTGCTGTTTCTATTTTGTCTATCCACATTGTGTTTCCTATCCTCATCTTAGATGAACACAACTAAACCACTCTTCCAGATCCTTTCTTCTTGCAAGTATGAGCTTCAGCATGAATTAAGATCCCTAGGTCCCTAGATGGCCAAGCTTGTTTTTCCCTCAATTATAGTTGGGTGTTTGTCCCTGTGACGCAGAGCCACGGAAAATTGACAAAACGACCCTGCTAGGCTCTAAGTGGGTGAGCCAATACAGCTATTACACTTAAAGCGAGAGCCACAAAAATCATCCCATCCTTCACCTTATCATATTGGAAAGTTACGTAAATTCCTTCAGGTCGACGTTCAGAAGGCCAATCCCATCCCCAACTTGTAAAAATCCCACGCCATCGAGCTAGAGAAGACAATTCAATTCTCGAGTTCACTAATACAATTCAACTCATAACACAAGTCAAAAATAACTGTGAGACTAAATTATATGCTTTCAATTTGCTACATGGCATTACCATAGATGTTAGGGGATTTTTCATGACCGGAGATATTTCGTCAAGACCCACATGCATGGATTTATGCATCTCCTTTGTAACCCACATGCAAGACGAGTAATGGCCCCATCACCCTTCATAATTTCCTATCTATGGGTAGTAATCGTCATTCTAAGTGGGTGTCCGATCTATAATTATATGGTGGTTGCTGAAATTAACTCCATTGCAATGCATTTGGATTTGGATTTGTGTCATTTGCATATCAAAATATATACAATGTGCATTGACAACTTCCCGGCCTCCGTTTTATTTATATTCTTCATAAAGAATATGGTTTTATTTAAGCAATTCCTTTAGGGAGGAATTATTTTTGGCCATAGGTTATGGATTCATTCTTAAGATTGTAAAGGAGTGTCATTTGCATATCAAAATATAAAGCAGTGTCATTGACAACTTCCCGGCCGCCTCCTTTCGTTTTATTTATATTCTTCATAAACAATATGCTTTTATTTAAGCAATTCCTTCACGGAGGAATCTTTTTGGCCATAGGCTATGGATTCATTCTTTAGATTGTAAAGGAGTTTGGGGTTACAATAGACTCCACCATCCCTATTCTCCATTGTTTTCATGTCTCTTGGCGTAGAGATAAAATGCCTGATCAGCACTCTTGATAATTCTTATATTTGAGATTTTTGGGATATTTTATTTATATTCTTCATAAACAATATAGTTTTATTTAAGTAATCTCTTTAGGGAGGAACTATTCTTTGGCATATGCCATGGATTCATTCTTTAGATTGTAAAGGAGTTTGGGTTAAAATACATGCCACCATCCCTATTCTCTATGGGTTTCATGTTTCTTGGCCTAGAGATAAAATGCATGATTAGCACTTTTGATAACTTCTATATTTCAAATTCTTGGGATATGAGAAAAGAAATTGTGAGGAAATTTATCTAGAAGTCTTGTCATTCTCTTCTCAAGGTTATCTTAGTATTTGTCTCTCAACCAAGTTTGTTAGCGCAAATGTCGAAAAGTAATGAGAATCCCCTAAGATGATAATTTTGAGCACTCATATAGCTTATGCCAAGAGGAGACCTTCTAACAAGACATGCATTTATGCCTTCATGTTCATCATGCATCTAGAACCCCAATTATACAATTGTACTAGTTTTCCTTTCTAGTTATATAGTACCCCTCCACCTCGTGACACTCCTAATATGTACATGCATATTTATTATATATTGTAGTTGACATTGATTTTCTATTTAAAGAATATTTTTTCCTTTTTTAAATGTGGCATGTGTCATGTCCATATTGAACATTAATGCAACAACACATCACCCACATACTAATGTGCCGCGTGGAGAAATAATTGAAATTTCATCCAATTATATAAGAGAGACAAGAAGAAAGAGACAATAAGAAAAACCATAATATTAAGACTTTGGAATAAAAAAAGATGATTTTGTCAACATTCAATAGAACGATGCTTTATCAATGTAATTATTTTGAAAAAACTAATTTATGGATATAATTATTTAGATGAAATAGTTTGGCAAACATTAATAAATTTATTTTTTTTAAATGAATTTTTTTACGAGAAAAAAATTATTATGATAATTTCTTTTAAAACTTTTATTATTCTAATTATGTTAAATATTTTTCCCACAAGGTTTAGAATAGGTGGTGATGGGATGTAATGTTAAGTAACTTCGTGATGTCAAAGTAATCTGTTCAAAATTCTGTGGGAAAAAATCCATCTCATGTGAAGGGTTAATATGGTGTGATCACTAGATGATTTTGAAAGCTTAAATACCCCTAAATCAGGCCTTCTAAAAAAACATGTCAAATATAATTTAATCTCTCATAAACTCCAACCACTTAAGAAACAAAAACTATATATTAAATATTTAAAAAAAAATTATAATACAAAAAATTCTAAACCAAAAAATAATCCATAAAACAAGTTCTGAAGTATGTGCTCTACACAACTAAATAATAAATTAAAGAAAGTAAGATATGGTAGTTGATATCACAATTCATATCGTAATGATTGAATTCTACCATAACCATAAGGTTCCACTTCAACGTAGCACCATCTCTTAAGATTATTTTGTTTAGATTTCAAACAAAAGTTAAATGGAGGCAAACAGTATAAATAATTAATGATCTCAATGGTTTCTCTAATTTTAGGTTATTGTTAAGATCATCCATATCTATCGTTTGAATTCCCGCAGAAATGTTTTAGAGACCATATATAAATGGTGTATTAAGTTAACATATTTTTTACTTTCTCATGTTTTAATTTTTTTAATTAATTAATTCAGCTACCGTTGATATTTAATGTGAATACTTTACATTTTTTAAAACAATGTTTCATGTAAAACAAAATAAAAATAAAAAATGGGCAAGTAAGAAAAAAAATTAGGATATATTGAATTAATATATTTTTAACCTTCATATGTTCTAATTTTTAAAATTAGACAATTTCCTGACATTTTCATATGGGTTATTAAGTCTATGTTTTGTTTAACCATTTATAAGAGGAATGGAAATCATTTTTCAAAAAAGCATGCATATTAAACGATTAAAAAAAAAAAAAAAAATCTCATTAAAATGGTTAATAATAAAAAGAAGTCATTTGGTTTTCATCGCTATAATATATGGGAAAGTTTTATCGAATTATTTTTCTGGTTTTTCTAGTTTTGTGTCAAATTATATTTTTTGTTTTTGATTGGATTTTTATTTTTTTAAATTTTGTGATTATATTTTTTATTTTTTATTGGATTTTAATTTTTTTAAATTTTGTATGAATAATTTATTAGAATTACAAATTTCACTTATAATGCTTTTAGAATTTAAATATCTCAAATTTTATGCATTCAAAAATACATTTGGAATAACAAAAAAGTTTATCATCGCATAAAAAAATTATACCATAGAACTTGGAATGAATGTGCCATTAAAATGTAGAATTAAATAATTATTATTTAATAGTATGTATTATTTATTTAAAATATGATATCAAAACATAAAAGTACAATATTCTTACATGTTAAGATGTTATATTTTGAATTTTGAAAATGCTTATCGAAAATTTGAAATCAATATCATCACATATTATATGTATAATGTTAATTTAAATATATAGAAAATAAAAAATAATAACCATATGTACTAAAGTTGTGATTAAAATTAGATGTTATTAAGGAATGACATAATTTAACTCATACATTTTGGCTTAAATTTGCCAATAAATGCTTTGGAAAAATCATCTTCTTTGTGTTTTGTTGGCTTATATGGGCCAGACCCAGGTTCGGAACAATTAGTTAGTACAACAAATCCCGCAACTACTGGCCCTTTCGGCAACAGCCTGCAGACCGTGGACTGAGGTCTCACTCGAGGTAGTAGGGGAGGGTGCTGGAACTAAGTTTCCGCACCCTAGGGATGTCCAGGTGTGGTCTGGAGGTTTCGCGCACTGGTTTATAGCCCCACGCTGCTCGGTTTTCACACAAATCTAGCTTCATTATTTCTTTCTTATTAGTGCACTTCTCTTATTAGATGAAGTAGTAACCAATTACCAAGGTCTTTAAGCAAACATTTAAATAACACAGCTGATTCGTGCATAAATATGATCCCAGATTTACATTCATTTAAACCATAAATAGATTAAATCAAACAGATATTATGACAACTCAAAAGAAACACAAGATTTCAGAAAAAAACTTATCTTTATTTCCACTTTGTCTTTAATACATCCGTATCAACCCTGCGCACTTAGCTACAGGGGTCCGCGCACATAGCTCTAGACTTTCCAAGCCTCTGCGCACACAGCTGCAGAGCCTCTACCTACTACCCTTGTCCCTCGGCTCGAACTTATAGACGCTTTCAATCTCTCTATTTCAAGTATCCATTACATGTTTTACTCTCCAAAAAATGTCTTTCCCCATAGAGCCTCACTCTATTTATACCCTTCCCTGACCCGGGACCCCTGCACGAGTCGACTTTATTTATATTTCTTCACATTATTTTCGGGCGGACTACCCTTTGACTCAACCTATTACAATTCGTGCTCTGTGCGTTCAGCGGAGTATTTACCCTAAATTTACCCAAAATGTCCAGTTTCGCGCACCCTAACCATTGTGCGAGGCTTCTGCTACCCAACAGTCCGCCAACACAATTATCGTGACTCGTCCCAAGTCACTCACTGGTGTGGCTAGACGCTCTGCCTTGGCTTCATGGGTCACCTCCCTTTGAGTGGCACTTGTCGTCCTGCTGCTCCTTGATTGTCTTCTACAATGCTTTGTCTGGCTCCTGCTTCAGTGTGTCTACCCCATCTTGCAACTGATGATGCTCATTCTGCTCTACTCGGTTAACACAGAACACCCCCCCATAGGATTTTAGTACAAGCGGGGAAGCTGTATATGGAACCTCCTGGTACCACCGCAGCTACTTCGGACCTTCGTATCTTCTCTTCGCACTGTCTTCCGTAGCTTGTGTTGTAATTTTGCAAGGCCCTGGCTGTTATTCGCAAGATCCTAACACTCAAGGGACATCAGAACCAACTTAGTAATTTCATTTCTACCCATGGTCGCCGTCTATCCATCCTTTCATTATTCTTTTGTAGTCCGTCGGTGTGCCCCTGGGCAAGGCAATGGTCTCCGAACCAATTCTGCTTCGTGTTCCCTCTTTGCTAGGTCATTGCCTACTGGTGAGGCTACAGGCTGTAGAATGGCTGCAATGGTAACCCCCATACTCCTTAGAGAGCCCTCCCTTCGCATTGGCTAGCTTACTATCTTCGGGCACATGCCTTGTGTAGCAGTAATGATCAGTTCCATCTATGTTGCCAAAGCGCAGGTTACGTAGGAGAGTCCCTTTGGTGATTTATAAGCCAGGTCGATTTCAAATGCATTGGTTTCCGCCTGTTTCAATTTGTGTAACCTGCTTGTGTAAAACTCGTGGCAGCTCATCCCATAACTTGTTCATGTTGTTGCTCGTAATTGTTCGCCGCCTGCTCCCTTTTTCCATAATGCAGACATCATGTCATGAATAGTGATATCAACGGTCATTATTCCTTTTATTAGCGCATCCACAGGATTCCTTCTACGCAACTACAATCCTTGCATTTGGTCAGATGTATGCACATGATAGTACTCACGCATCTATCCTCCAGGCTGCTTTATCGTCCCACACTCTCTTTCAACTGGGTGGAGCACTGAGACTAACTTCTGAATGACCAGTCAGGTGGTTGGCCTGCCCGTGTAGAGCTTTAGGCAACTACCATTCACTCTTCTTGGGAAGGGGTCTCCATTGAGTTTAGCTAGTTGAACCGTGCCCCCATCGGTAACTTGTTTGATGACATAGGGTCCCAACCAGTGTATGCAAATTTTACCTGGGATTTTTTTTAACTTACTGTCATAAAGCAATACTAGATTATTCTCCTTGAAGGTGTGCAGCTTGATATGCTGATCATGCCACGCTTTCTCGCGTTGTTTCTGTACTTGTTGATGGAAGCCAACCAAAAATCGGTCTTCCTCTAATTCTTCAAGCTATGTGAGCCTCTCTTTCAATGCCCCGCAGTCTGCGATACCAGTGATTGCTGCGATCGCAGACTAGGCACAGTATATTCCATGGGCATAATGGCCTCCTTTCCATAGACTAAGCGAAATGGTGTCTAGCCAAACAACTTCTTGCACGTCATTCAATATGCCCATAGCACAGCAGGGATGCGCAAATCCCAGTCATTGCGTCACACATTATAGACCTTAGTCAATGCATTTTCCAAAATTTTATTGAAGGCCTTGACGTTCCCATTTGCTTGTGGATGGTAGGGCCTACTCTGCTGGTGATATATCTGAAATTCTTCAGTGAGTGCACTAATTGTTTCATTCAGAAAATGTGTTCCCCTATCACTCATGAGAATTTTGGGGCAGCCAAACCTAGTCAGGACGTTCTCGAACAAAAATTTTGCTGCTATCACAGCTGTACAATCCTTAACTGGTTGTAACTCAGCCCATCAGGTTAAATATTTGGTCGCAGTGATGATATACCACGGTTCAATAGGCCTGACAAAGTGGTCGCCCATTTCTGAAATGGTTGTACCATTATCTGTGGTTGAATCATAATCTAGCGCAAAGAATCTTCTGGGTTGTGGCACAACCTGCATAATGTCTGCCAGCAACCCCTCCATGTGCTTCGGCTGGGATCTGTCTGTGCTCAAATTTTGGTACATATCAATGCAATATCTCATCATTTCCCATCTTGTAGAGGTGGTTTGCAATTATGGTAAAGTCTGTTGTGCGTATCACTAATTCCTTCTTTTGCTGGACATAATACCCCTGCGGTGCAGTGCCTGTGGTTAAAAATTGGATGATGTCTTCAATGTGGCCATTTGTAATGTGCATAGCATATAATTGGGTGTCTGAGAGTCCCTCCTCTAGGCTTGTTGGTTCTTCGCTAGTTTCAATTCAAGACAGGTGGTCTAGTCCTGCATTCAGACATCTCGGCTTTACAACAACCTCAAAGTCATATTCTTGGAATAGTAGCAACCATCAACAGATGTAGCCCCCCAACACAAGCTTATTCACTAGGTTTTTGAGCACAGAGTGATCAATGTACATCTTAAAATGTCCTCCGAGTAGATAGTGATGGAACTTTTGGAGTGCGTATACCATCGCCAATCCCTCTCACTCCGTAGTAGAGTAACTTTTCTCTGCTTTGGACAACCTATGATTTGTGAACAAAATTGGGTGATCAATTCCTTCTGCGCCTTCTTGAGTGAGTACCGCACCCAATGCGATACATGATGCATCAACATCTACATAAAATTTAACGTCCCACTTTGGAAAAACCAAGATAGGCACAGATGCCATATTTTCCTTTCTTGTTTCTAGGTTTTTGTTGCATTCCTCGTTCCAGCAATACGTAGCATCCTTCTTCAATAACTGTTCCATTGGAGCCATGATCTCAGTGTAATTTCTTATAAACTTCTGGTAGTAGCCCGTGTGTTCCAGTATAGCGCATAGTTGCTTTACACTTCGCGGTGCTTGCAGATTGAGAATGATAGTGATCTTTGTCGGATCCACCATCAGTCCTTGCTTACAAACCACATGGCCTAGCAAGTTCCCAAAAGGGATGAGTAAAGTACACTTCTTTAGGTTGAGCACAATCTGGTTTTGGTGGCAGGTATCCAAGATCAATCGTAAGCTCGTCACATGTTTCTTAACTGATCCAAATACGGTCCAGTCATCCAGGTAGACTTCTACGAACTTTTGGATAAATTCTTTGAACATGGCTACCACAATACGAGAAAATATCAATTCGGTAGCAAGCATTGTCTTGCTCTGATCCTATAGTGCAATCTTGATCTGATGGTACCCGGAGAATCCATCTGTGAAGGAGTATGCTTCCTGCCCACCCACATTTTCTAGTACCTCATCCATAAAAGGTGTTGGAAACGGATCGTTAACACAAGCATCATTGAGTTTTTGTAGATCAATGTAGATGTGGATCTCGCTCTTCTGCTTCTTTTCCTGCGCAACCATAGGACATACCCAATGGGACTCTTCAACTGGTTCAATTATTCATGCTGCCAGTATCTTGTCCAGTTCTTCACACACCTTGGCTTTGTATTTTGGATTCAGTCGGTAGTGTCGTTGTTTCACTAGCTTTGCATCTAGTTTAAAATTTATTTTCATCATTCCTAAGTCTCCTAAAATCCCTTTCAGCTCCGTAATCGTTTTAGGGAATAAATCTCGGTATTCACGGAGCAATTCGACAACTTTTTCCACCGTGGCATCATCCCAGTACTCCCCAAGTGTGGCATATTTGGGCTCTTCCTCTATTCCGATTTTCACCTGCTTTGTTTTCAACTGTGCCATGATGTTTGGATATTCTAACTTGGGACTGTACACCTCTCAAATCCCTTCGGATTCTAGTATATTGATGTTACGCCAGTCATCTTCATCATATTCTATTTATACATTATAGCATGTTAAGCCATGACTCAGCTGTCACGACCAGTCAGACGGCACAACTTCTTCTAGTTCTGGCGGTGTTCTGAAGATGGTGGCTTTTATGAATTTTAATGCATCATCCACAGTATCCATCCATTGATCTTCAAAGAGAGGTGTCGTCATAAACCCTTCATGCAGGATATCCCACTCGTTGGTTCCATGTTGGAGCTCTATTTCTGTATACCAGTTCCTTGGAATGACATCTAGGGTATGATAAAATAAGTGCACCCCTTCTGGTTGAGCCTCCACACCATAAGCATTGGTCCATTTTATTAGGTGTATGAGCGGATTCTTCGTCCATCATATTTCTCCATTATTCGAAGCATTGGCTTCCAAAATCTTATCTCCATCATGCGCTTAAAACTTCACCAATATTCGAAGGTTCCTTCATCGGTACCCAACCAACGTGCTGGTGTCGCGCACAGTGCCCATTTGAGTGCATCAAACCACTGGTACTCTGGTACTGTGCTTCTGAATTAAAATAGGAATTCGTCCACTTCTGTCAAGCCATTATATATTGGCAGTTCACAATTCTGAGCTTTAACAAAATACAGGGATTTTTTCATCATATTACAGTGTAGCGTGGTCACCCCTTTCACCCTGTTTCACCATCGTTCCTCTTCCTCATCTGAATTGTTGGTGCATGAGCTGGCATAATCCCACAAGGGTCCCC
The DNA here is from genome assembly GCA_000404065.3 of Pinus taeda. Classification (NCBI taxonomy): domain Eukaryota; kingdom Viridiplantae; phylum Streptophyta; class Pinopsida; order Pinales; family Pinaceae; genus Pinus; species Pinus taeda. The sequence goes on from APFE031340866.1 coordinate 220,398, forward strand.
TCTCCTCCTTTTGCCCCTGTACACCAACTTTGTAGATACAATCCAATGCATTGTCCCTCTCGTCGTTGAGCACAGGTTCTGTGTGGTGTTGTCCTTCCATGGGATCTAGCGGAATGACTACCTAGAGCGACTTCTTCTCAAATATCATCTTCCTCTATTTGAGGTTAATAAACCCATTCATGTTAGTGGCCTAGTCTATTCCTAGCGGTGCAGGATAAGGGCTACTTTCGTCCATGATTTCAATAACTTCGAAATTGGTCTGGGTACTTGCGCCATCAATATCTATTGTAATTCCTTGCAACCTTCCCATGTGCAAGATCTTCTGTTGATTGGCCATTCACAATTGAATAGGCGACCATTGTAGTGTAGGTTTACCCATGCACTCCCACATCTGTTTAGGCAATACATTTACATCTGAACCTAGGTCCAGAATGACCTGATCCATTTCATAGTCACCAATATGCACCATTAATTGCATCTCCTGACCCATTCACGATGCATGTCTTCCTAATTTCCAAACCGCGCGAGGTTCACCCCACCATGTGCACCTATTAATCACTTATTGTAACCTTCCCACTACCCTGTTGACGCAAATCAGTTTTATGCATGTCTCTAAGAAGGTAGTCAACATTGAGGAATCCCTACTACCTTGGGTAGAGACACCCATGAAGCTTTCCTTAGCTTCCATATTAGTCACCCCATCGTCCTCTCCTATGGCTGCTCCACTTTGTAATACCATGTTTATCTTGGGTTTTTCGTCGCATGGTTCGAATCTCATCATCTGTACATTTAGCGTTGTTGTAGGAGGCACTGCCTTTTTGTCGCAGATCTATGCTATCAACATGGTGCAATCTAGCAGCTCATGATCGAATTGCTCACAATAAGAGCATGACACTCGGGTTGGATTAGTACAACCCCACGCATAATGTCCTTGTCCCCCATAGTTGTAGCAGATTAACTACCCGCGACCCCTTCCTGGACCCATTCTGCCCCTTCCTTGACCGCATCCGGAGAACCCACCCCGTACAAATGCCATGGTTGAATCCTGACCTCGCCCCTCAGTCTGCATTCTGTAGGATGGTGTCTAGTCCATCAACATTCGATAGCTATGACAATCTCTTTCTTCGTGACCCATCGATCTACAAAAGCTGCAAAAGAGCTGCTAGGGGGTCTGGTTGTATCTTGGCAATAAATGACAACTATTAGTATTACGCTTCCCTCCTACCTAGCAAATTGTGCACCAGAGCAGGGAAATCGTGCTCGGTCCTGCTTGTACCTCTGGTCGCAAAGGTGTTGGTCCCCCTGTTACTACAAAATTCACTGAGAGCGGATAATGGTCTTTATCGTGTCCTTGGCTCCCACACTTTTACACCATACTTCTTCCCAAACTTCTAGGCGTAGTATCTGGTCTTGCTTTAACTTATGTCTTTCAAAACATAGATTTTGGACTTGCACTTGGATTTACTGAACTCCCAAACTTGGGTCCTGTATCAGGGTTTCGTGTAGCCACATTGCTGCCTTGAATGCTTCTGCTTGGGTTGAGATCTTCTGTTGTGACAAGGCCGACTTCATATATGGAGTTAGTGATGTGATGAACCAAGTGCAATGTTGTGCATTTGTCAGGGTTATGTTGGCTTCATGAATAGTTCTTTTCAACCTCTGATCCAAATCCCATGGGGTCTCACCAAGCATGAACGTGATTTCTTTGAATCCCACAACCGACTGTGCTTTTGACTTTGGCTGGATAAATTCCTTTTTTAATTCAATATGGATGTTTGTTATCCCCACTGTTGGGTTGATGCTTGAATACTTCATGTACCATGTTAGCGCACCATCATGCAGTGCACTGACTAAGATGGCTTTCATGATATTATCATCCGCGACCTGCTGTGCGTTCCATAATGATGTTAGTACAAACCAAAATTGTTTCAGGTCTTCACCTCCTTCTCCTTTGAACACTGGTAACTGAATCATGTTAACCATAGTTACCCTTGTTCATCCCTGATCCTTTTAATTTTCCCACGCTCCCTTTTATCGAATCCCCACACTTCACACTAGACACCCCTTACGCAGATTCTGGTCCTGGCAATGGAACCATTTGTTGGCTTATATGGGCCTCACCCAGGTTCAGAAGAAATAATTAGTCCAACAAATCCCATAGCTACCGGCCCTTTTGGAAACAGCCCGTGGAACGTAGATTGAGGTCTCACCCAAGGTAGTAGGGGAGGGTGCTTGAACTAGGTTTCCGCACCCTAGGGATGTTTAGGTGTGGTTTGGAGGTTTCGTACACTGGTTTACAGCCGCGCACTGCTCGGTTTTCACATGAATCCATCTTGATTATTTCTTTCTTATTAGTACGCTTCTCTTATTAGATGAAGTAGTTACCAATTACCAAGGCCTTTGAGCAAAAATTTAATCAACACAGCTGATTCATGTATAAATATGATCCCATCTTTACATTCATTTAAATCATAAACAGATTAAATCAAATAGATATTATGACAGCTCAGAAGAAACACAGGATTTCAGAAGAAACTTATCTTTATTTCCATTTATCTTTAATAAATCCAGATCTTCCCTGTGCACTCAGCTGCAGGGGTCCGTGCACACAGCTGCAGACTTTCCAGGCCTCTATGCACACAGCTATAGAGCCTCTACCTACTACCCTTATCCCTGGACTCAGACTTATAGACACTTTCAATCTCTCTATTTCAAGTAACCATTACATTTTTTACTCTCCAAAAATTGTCTTTGACCCATAGAGCCTCGCTCTATTTATACCCTTCCCTGGCCCACGACCCCTGTGCAGGCTGACTCTACTTATATTTCTTTACATTATTTTCGGGTGGACTACCCTTTGACTCAACCTATTACAATTCGCGCTCCTCACATTCAGTGGAGTCTTTACCCTAACTTTACCCAAAGTGTCCGGCTTCATGCCCCCAACTGTTGTGCAGGGCTTCTGCTACCCAACATGCTTTGAGTTGAGGTTTTGAATGCATAAATAAATTCAATATATTAGAAAATCTCTGAAACACTTGAATTATGCAAATTCCAAAACTCAAACTTGTGATTCCAAAAAATCTCTTCTAGATTTCAAGTAAAGTTAACTAGAATGTATTCCTATAAAGCAACAAAAATACAGAACATGTATAATAGGGATCAAGGACTAAGCATGCATTTTTTTGTTGTAAATTAAATATTTGTATCTCATATTTTTGAAAACTTATTGAAAAGCATTTAAAGTTCATCCTACTCTACCACTTGAGAAAATAAACTAGAGATAGAAGTAAATTTTTAGTAGCATCCATGTAAAAGGTTTTCTTAAGTTTAAACTTATACATTGAAAACAAAATTGTAAGGCGTAGACACTCTCCCCATTATCTAACTGGAAAAACAAAAACTAGGAAAAACAACCTAGAGCATTGTACTCTAAATAAACCATCATTTAGACTTATCATAACATAAGCTTTATGCAATTGTGAGATCATTATTTGTACCGTGATTATCGTAGGAGTTAGGGTGGATGCCCAAATGTTACTCAACATGTACAATCCTTGCATCCATAATCCACATGGTGATATTAAACACATCCAAAGTTAGAATAATCTCTCATTTCTCCTCATTCCTATCTAGTAGAACCCATCCAATCGACAACTTTAGGTGCTACTAAATGTCCACAACATACATATAATGAGATAATATAGGGGTTCGAAATGAAAGGCCAAATTGAAGGGAAACTCAAGGATTTGAAAGAAATAGAGGGGGGTTCTAAGAAAGAATACGAAAAGGGAGACCCCATTTTGAGTGTTGTGAAATGTGTTGATGGATGAAGTTTTTTCACTTCAGCGAAAAACACTTGAATCTCATAAGGCATGTGATATAAGGGGACTAGGACCAATGTTTAATACCATAGGTTGTTGGATCTACTATTTATTTACAAACATTATTTATAGCGAAGAAAATGTAGTCAATACAATACATATTTCAAATAAGCTAAAGCATGTATAGCAGAAACAATATGTAACAACAATGAAAGAAAGATATGATAGTATCATTGTAGTGTCCTATCTAGGGTGCTAGATGGGGCTAAATTTATTATCGACCAGGGTGCGTATACTTAGAGGTGTGTGCCTAAAATATATAGACATAAAGGATCTACTCTAGGCCTATTATTCCTAATTACAATGCTGTGACTAGATCTAATATTAAACTATCAATCAAATCTTTAACTAAGCATCAAACTATATGTCATTATCAGCTAAGATGCAACCCATAACATGTTGTGTATCACTATATTTAAAGGTTTCGGTCCCCTTACAGAGACACCAACATGAAACCCCTGTTTAATGGCACTCAACAGTCATGAATATTTATTATAAGCATGCAAGGTAAAAATCATAAGCATCGTCCATAGCAGTGCTTTACAAAGCAACCCTGGATCGAATCCTTTACAGGATATGACTCACAATCCAGATGAGGGTTTGTTCAAGTGCATACATGGACATCTAACAGCGCATTCATAAACACAAATGTAAGCATCAATCAAATCCCTGTGCATATAAATCGATATCAAATATCATTCAAACGCTTGACTGTGAAATGTAATTAAAGTAACAATGTAAATGCAATGTAAACGTAATTAAAATATTAGTATACCATGCACGCAGGGCGCATCCACATTCTTGGTACACCGAGACTGTTACTCCACGATCACAGTATTAAACAACGCACAGAGATTATAATGCAATCTTATATTAAATCAAAAGCTCTGTTCTGAAGCGACAAGAAATGTATATGTGTAAACGTAAAGGTCTGAAGTGTAAAAAAGGTAAACTAACATATAACCAGGTTCAGCCTTATAATTACATACATTCACATCCTTTGAAAAATGGATGTTTATCCATGGGCGGCTGTTGCTTCTTTTACAAAAACGCAAAGATGTTCCTATCCTAGCTTATGCACATAAAAACAAGGAAACAACTAAAAATCGGATTGACTGTAACTAAGTGTTGTCGCTGCCTTTGTGCCAACATGCCATAGTTGACCAAGTGTTGACTGCGCATATAGGAGGGATGTTTCCACTGCGGGATAGGTGCTTGTCCATGCTTGGACATTCCTCTTTTCGCCCATACCTTTCGCTCTGGCCTGGCTGTCATGCCACATGTCAAACGATAAGCCATTTACAGGTTGTTGAGACTTCCTGTAGTTATTTAGGCCAAAAATCCTAATTTATTAACACAAAACCCCTAAATCAATTTAAATGCATTTCAACAACTATAAAACTATTAATTAATCAATTTCCAAGGCATTTGAGGGATGAATGATGAAAAGGGGTAGGAAATGGTCATGTTTTGGGAGGGAAAAATGGGTCATAGAATGGTACCAACATCTCTCCCCGACTTAATGACTTAGCATGTCCTCATGCTAACCCTGAAGTGCTTCCTTTAAACTCGGTCCCTGCCTATACCTCTGTTGCCTTGAGCAATGTGTCTACATTCTTCTTCACCTGGGCATCTTTCTGGTCATCGAGCTCTTGCTTCAGTCTTTTGTACTTTTCCTTGAGGGTCTTCTTTTGGTTGTACCACTTGGTGGCCCACTTGCAAATGTCTATCTGTTCAGCCTCCAGCTCATTAACCCGCTCTTTTAACTTTTCATTTTTCTTTTGATTTTCTTTGCTCTGTGTACGGAGCATTTCATTTTCCTTTTTAATAACTTTCTCCAGCATGTTTGCCTCCATGAGCTCCTCTTTTAGTTTTTCGATTTGTCTCTTTAATTTCTTCTGCTTCTTACTAGGAGGTGGTGACCCTCTTTCCTGTTTATTATTACTCTCGACCTCTATATCAGCTCCTAGGGGTGAATGACTTTCAATATCTACATCGGCTCCTGGCCCTGGTGGTGAATCATCACTACTCTGAATATCCAGCTGTATAGGTGCATTAGATTCAGGTTGATCTTCTTGCAACTAAACTTTTGATGCCCTTCTCGTTCTTCTTTAGTAAGTGGTGAAGACTTTGTCTTGTTCTGCCCTTTTTGCATCTTCCTTTATCATTTGTCTAGTCCTTATGCTGCTCATAGGTGGGGGTATCTTGTTAGCTCTGGATGATGCTGGAATCTCCTCTTCAATGTCTTTCATAAACCCTGAGTTTTCTTGTGATTCCTCTTTGTCTTCCTCATCCCTGATTTGGTTGGCAGCTAAGAACTCCTTCCATGTTTTCCCTCTTCTTTGCATTTCATCTTCAATGAGAATTTTGATTAAACCAAAATGGTATAAGCTTTTGCCTTCGTTTCCTTTCTGCTTCTGAATGGTTTTGGACATCTTGGTTAGGCTCTGCAATAATAAATATGGTAAACTAATGACACATTGTTTCTTTATGTGCAGCAACAACTTGATGTGATACAAATAGACAATGATGTAGCGGCCCTCACAGGTCACAAACTTTTGAAGTATGTAAACCATTTCGTCCCAGGGATGCACTAACCAACTTCTTGGAACTCCCTTCTTCCAGCTAACTGCTGAGACTCGTGACCTGAACATGAATTCGGTCCACGATTTTTCTTTGAATTGTTTGGTTTTGAAGTACTTTTCTCCTTTTGGGCTAACCCTTGTTGCTTGGGCAATGGTGTCCTATGAAACCCTGAATGAGAAAGTGCCTATCAAGGCTTTCTCCCCATTAAACGTGAAGGAAAATTGCTTAGCAACTTCTTCGTTGCTTCCATGGAATTTTTCCAAAAAGGGTAGCCACTGTATTTCCCTCAGAATCGAAATACAATCTTCGTGGTACTGAGAGCTATCAAATACATTTGGCTCGACCCTATTTGTCATCTTGGCAGAGGGTTGAGCTTCCTAACTTGCGAATTTGACAAGGAAGTCTGAGTTTATTACCTGAGACAGTCGCTCCTTTATGTTCACTATAATGCTGGGTCGGCTTGTTATGTAGCTCGGTGAGATTGGAAACTGGATGCGTTCTCTGCCCTCGGTCCTTGCTATGGAGGCTTATGCACCAGCGTATGCAAATGGAGTTATACACCAACATATATAATCCTGAGAACGAGTAAAATTACCACTATTTTCTCCTTTGTTAATGAAGCTCGGTTCAGAGTGTATTCAAAATAAAAAACAGAGGAATGATGATAGTATTGCTTGCATAAGTATTATGATAGGAGCGCTGAGAGGTTTATGTATGTCGGGTGGTGAATTTATCATTCGGCTCATGCAACATAATGAATAGGCCTGCTGTCGCTTGCCTTGATATAATTACCCTTTTTATTTTTTATTAATTTTTTCAAAAATATCACCACGTGTCCTGTTTGTACTCATCCAATTGGAGGTGTAGATTTCGGAGGTGGGTATGGCGGTAGATGGTTGTAGGATGCTTAGGGAATATTGGAGTGAGGGGTGAATGAATTTTTAAAAGTAGGGAGTAGGTTGGAGTAGGAAAGAATTAGGGGAATAAGGGAGGACGGGAAAATGTGCCCTTGGAATTAATTATAACAGTTATAGCTATTAGAATTAACATAAAAATTAATCTAAGAAATTAAGTGTTAAAAACAAGGAATGTATTACACTATTTGACGGCTGTTGCATTGACATGCTGAGTAGAGCTAACTTTTGACTGTTGTTTGATTTTCTTTGTTGTTCATAACCGGCCCCTTGAGGTATGTTTGAATGCAACAGGTCCCTCTGTAGTGCTGAAGATGTTCATACAATTCTTTGTGTGCATGCAAGTGTTGCTGAGCTTGGGTGCTTGATTGATGAAGTCTTGATGAAGTCTCGATCCTGCTTTTGTAGAAACTTGTTGAAGCTGTGTTGAAGTAATTTTCTTTTGAAGTATCAATCTCCTAAAAGGTCTCTTTTTGTGTGTCTAAACGGGTCCCTTACTGCTGATGCTGGTAGCATGGTCTTCTTGGACAGAACAGGTCCCCCTGCATAATATTTATAACCAGGTCCCTCTGATATCAAACAATGACAAGACAACTTATTCATTGAAGTCTGGAATGGTGGAACAAACTGCTTGGAAAATTTACAATGATAAAAAAAAAAAAAATTACAATGGAAAGATAAGAAAATAAGAATACTGATGCTCCTCTCTCCCACAAAAATTTTGACTTTTCCTCAAGTCAATATTCAGCTGAAACATGAAACATTCATAAAGAAAGAGAATTCTTACCTGCCAACGAATTGGTTTTCAAGTAGGAATTCGAGGTTAGAGTGTGCCAGAAACTGGTTTTCACATCTAACCCATTTATTATTGTTTTTTGTTTTCTTTTTTTATGTTTTGTTTTTTTTTTTTTT
>APFE031340874.1:7318-17799 GCA_000404065.3 Pinus taeda
CAGTGCATTGCGATCGATAGGGCGGTAGACATGGCTTCCTAAGGATAAAGGATGCAGCCTATTGTGGTCTCCCAATATATACTCGACGGTACTTGGGAGCACAAGTCCGTACTGGCACTTGCCATCTCAGAGTGGAGGAATCACCCAACCAACAATGAAAACAAAAGTTACTAGGTTTTACGACGTCGGAATACGTCTATAGCCTAGACCTCTAGATGTTGTGCGTTAGGTTCCAAAGCGTTGTTAGATTCATTAAATTTATTTTAAGTTGATTTTGCTTAAAAATTTTCCTTTCAGGTTCACCGTGTTATGTGTATACAATTCCTAAAATGCAGTCTAAGATGATAAACAAACGTTTAATCTTCTTTTGGCAATGAAAATCCTAGCTACTAAGGAAAGAAGGTTAAGAATCTTTCTACAAAGAGCACAGAGCACACGCTAAATGCACTGTCCTAAATCAAACCAAGCTGTCAAAATGCAAATGCACATGCATGTATTTGTTTTCATCCTTCTTAATGTATGAATGATGATAAGAAAACTGTGTGCAAATCTGAATTACTTTTAAAGCGATAATACTCAACAAATTTCTTTTCAAAATGGAGTGAAGGTAAGAGAGACACTTTGCGATTTTGAAATGAAAATTGTTTTTCGACACTTTAAAAACTACTAATTCAAATCATATGCAATAGTAACTATATAATTGACTATCAAGAACAATGGGATTGCCTTCCAAAACTGAAAACGACAGCTACGACACTTTCAAATCCAGAAACGACAGTTTGACTATGCTACTTTTTTTCAAAAGAGAACTAAAAGTGGCGCACAATACATAAAAACATTTACAGTTCCTTGCACTTAGGAGGTGGAATAATGCAAGAGAAGGGGTTTTCACAGAGATACACTGACTATAGACAGTAAAACTCCTGAATAGGACTTAAAACAGTGAGAAGAAACCACAGTCTGAAGGTAAAGTTAACCTTCCCTGACCATCGCACCTGTTACACAGTGAAACCAGTATGCAGCGCACCTACTGCACTCGAGAAGTGCGATGCATACAGTCTGCCTTGGAGGAAGGGTGCGATGGTACCGGTGCGAGACTTTAAACAAGTTTCCACTCACATTTTGCAATTCAGTTCAGGGATTTAGGCCGACTAAGTAATGTTCAATATATGTAAAACACAGGGGTGATCTAAAGAGGTTACTAGAGCCACCACTTAGGGAAATTACATTGTTTGCAGATCGATTGTTTAATTCATAAACAAAACCTGGAGATAGACTAAAGAAGCATTGATATACTTTGCATTTGTATAAAAAATGCAGTTCGAAGGTTAGCTGGCTTGGCTTCAGGCTCCATGTGTAAGTTTATAAAAGAAACAAAGATAGATAGGCTAACAAACAATCTAGTAGATCCCCAGTGGGGTTGCCATTTTTTTACCAGGAATAGTGTCCACTCGAATGCTGCTATTCCCACTAAGACTGGTAGCTATCTTAGAAACAAACAAGTAAAGTCTACTTTCATTTTCCTTTATGAAAATAGATAAGAGTGGAACAAAGGAGACCAACCTTAGTCTTGCACTTGATTTCCTTGTTTGATTCCTCTCCTTCCTGATAGAGCTTTGCCAATTCTTCTTCGTTTGCCCAGCTTCAAAGAGCACCCGTGGAATCACAGCAACATACTAATATTGAAGAACAAAGATCTATATTCATAAATAACACAGGATCATATATGTGTTAACCATACAAATGCATATATAAGCAAACATACAAGAATATGGAGGAAAACTTGAATAGCTTTATTAAGATCAAAAGTAGCAAGAGGATTACAACCATGTGTACTAACCCAGCATCATCCTCCAGCAAGAAAGCCCTTCTTCACCTCAAGTAAAGCTTAGATCACCCAACACTATGAATATACACCAGAAACCAACAACACTTCTCTGCAAGATACAAGATTCCAGCCTCTGGATCTCTGTGATGAGGGATCCACATATAGATGATTGTAGGGAGGTGAGTCATCTTCTAGGGTCTTGATTAGTGTCCTCTCTCTGATAGTTCCTGATTCCACCTGGAGAATGATGATCTCTTACTCATCCCTGGTCGAAAATAGAGAGGCAAGTGTCAGAGGGGAAGCTTCTGGAAGATTCCATGATCTTCCACCTAGCAATTTGTCCCTGCCATTTGTCCATTCCCGACCGTCGCACCCTACAGAGGAGCCATTCAGTATGCATCGCACCTTGTACACTGGGAAACTGATATGCATCACACCCTCTATATTGGGTTTTCAGTATGGTCCAGTTTTGACCATTTCTGAGCACTTTTTAGTGGAGAACTTCTGGGAGATGATGTAATCAACTGACCTTGTTCCTTTAGGCAGTGAAGCAAAACTTTTAGGGACTTAGGAGCCCTCAATTTATGGACATTTATGATTGGGGTTGTAGTGCTCAAAACTGTCTATAAAACCATGTGAAAAATTTTCTGGAGTCGAACATGGAAAGACATCGCCTGATTACCAGCCAATGATGTAAGCTGTTAATAGGCGCGAGAGGAGTCACCAATAATGACAATGATCCTCAAGGTACTACAGTACAATTTGAGTGGTGTGAAAAAGGTACTTGGCGTTTAACACCACGCAAAATCTTCCGGTCGAAGGTCATTGATGTAAACCTGTTGCCGAAAGTTAGAAACTTGCCATTGAGGCATGCAAGCTTCAAAGTACTGAAATGGGTTGTTCCTAAGTCAACTTCTTGGATAATGAGCTGATGTCAACAAGAAGTGACCCGTTGTAGGAGGTCCTTAATGAACCCCACATCTATGACACGGAACAGAGCAAATGATTTTGGAGGTGAAAATGATCTAATGATACAAGGTTCAAGGTGGTGGTCATGAAAGAATGGAGCGTGAATGTATTGCAGTGGATGAGACACAGGTGAATTCTCTGAGCGAATTAACTTGAACATATCAGTGACACTGACGATGGATTGGTAGCGTTAGCCCCAAATATGGATGGTGTGAAGGACCAATGGTGATATGACCAGTGAACGGAGCAACCCAACTCGACTCGGATGTGGAGAGAAAGTGTCATGTTTAAGAGCGACTTGCTACCAATAAAGTTTCTTCAAGTTTTCTTCCCAATTTTCCCCAGTCATTGCTGACCAGTACCTCTTTATTTTTGTCAAGCTTGAGGAGGATAACATATGCTTGTTCTATAATTCACCCTTCGGGCAAACCTGTCGTTATGTTTTAACGAGCCTAGCAATAGTGAAACTCGTTCTCGTCCCTTTGGACAAGTTTGTTGCTATTAGGTTTTAACGAGTTTAACGACAAAGATAACTCGGTCCTTTTCAATTTTAGAGCGTCTGAAAGGGATGGAAAGGAAAATCCAATGATTTTTTTTCGTCATATAAACCCTTAAGTCCAAAAAAGCGTAAAATAATACGAAAGGGATGAATTTTCGATAGTTTTAACGAGTCGAACAAGACAAGCGCTCGATCTTTTTGTGTAATAATCCCTCAAGTCCAAAAATATTAAAATCTAGAGGAGGGATAGCACTTCTGATGACTTTAACGAGCCAGAGAGGCTAATCGCTCGGCAATATTTTCATATTTTACGAGTCAGTTGAAAAGATCTTAAAGGAGACTCATTTTTCGAGGAACAAGTGATGATTTCGGGTAGCGGCTGATTCCAGGTAAGGTTTGGAATTTTCCAATCACGGCAGTGTCACAAGGATGGTTAACAGAATCACTCTTCACAGATGTTCCTCGAAAGGGGTAAACAATCAAATGGAGGCAAATGATCGGCTAAAACAGAGTGGAGGTGATGATGAGAACATGACCAAGGCTCAAAATCTGATGATAATGGATTCACAATGGTTATTTACCGGGGATCGGTTGATTTTTTAATGAGCTTAAACTCTGGGGGAAAAATTTTCTCATTACTTATGTTTATTTTCTAACGAGCTTGAATTCCACGTTAAAACTACTCATGCCAGTCATATAATAAGGATATCTCATCTAAGATGCCATTTTTTATGGAGCTTGCACCTTTTAAAGCTTTGCCCCGGATCCTTTCTTTATGCAAGCTAGGAAACGACCAATCCTACAAGTTTAAAGGGTTAGAGGACCTACAAATTTAAAAAATAAATGGTCGCTCTTCGCTTGCATGCAAAAAAGTTTGCATGCCTCCAGGTATAATGAAAAATTTCCAGGTTACCATATAGAAGCTCTTACTTTTGCAAGATAGTTTCCATCCATGTTGCAAATAGAAACACTTCCTAGCTTAGTCCATCTGGACCAGGGTGGTTCTAAATCCCAACCTCCTAACCTTGACGAGGGAATATTATTTTGGTCTAACTCCCTTTTCCTGTTAGGACGGGTGTCGGACTAGTCATCTTCCTTCGTGGAAACCTACTTTATACCTAGAGTTTCCCTGCCGAAGCAGGCCAGGGTGCATGCCCCCTGGGTTTTAGCCATATCCTCCCAAATCACTCGCGCTCATTAGGTGGATGAATTGGAGATCAATGAGACATTCCTTGCATGAAAAGACCATTTAGGGATGGCACTTGACTATTTTCTATGTGTGAACCGGGGAATGATAGTTGGTCTATGAGATTGACCACTCTGCCTTCATGCAGAAAACACATTACTCTAAAGAGTGAGGAGACGACGGCTCCCATGCAATAAATATAGTCACGCCCAAGGAGTAGATTATAATCTAGAGGTCCTTGGACTACCATCACGTTCATGTGAACGGTTTTCCTTCTCAAAGTAATGGGCACATTTGGAAGGATCCCTAACGGTCGACTGGTTCCTTTGTCAAAGCTTGTCAGATTTCTCATTTCAGGCAGAAGCGATGGTGAACCAAGTGCTTTCCATGCAGCTGAGGAAAGGATACTCATAGAAGCCCCTTCATCTATGATGGTACTAGCCATGACCATTCTATAAGCTTGTATAATGATTCAAAATGGTACACTAGCTTGTGAACGGGGTCTGCCTAGTAGATTCCAGTCGAAGGAAACGACTAGGTTGCTTGGAGGTGGGACCGAATAGATGGTCGGATACGACTCTGATGAACTTCCTTCCTATGATAAAGGAACGGGTAGACTGCCCCCAAGTTCATCGGAGTCTGTGTTTATGAAAATAATTTTAATGGTGTCATTCTCTTTCTCTTTAGTGATGGTATCACTCGAAGATGATCCCTCTGAAGGCAAGACCGGGTCAACTGCCACCTCGAACTTTTGACTTTCGTCAGGTATGGATTCAGAGGGTTCATTATCAATGAAAGACGCTTCGACCGACCACAACGACGTGTCGGTCAGATTTTCAACCAGTGGTGGACTCGGCAAGAGTTTCTTATATCCAAGAGGGAGCCGTAGCAGTGAAGTAGGACGGTCATCCAAAACTCTTTTGGCTTCATCTAGGAAGGGACAACGGTGGATGGCGTGATCGCCTTCACACAGTTTACAAGGAAATTTGCGATTCCTTTTTTGTCCATATACTTCGCTTTCACTGGTTGACGGTGTACTTTCAACATGATCATCAGATGTTGACGACACCGGATTGTGCAAACGAGGAGACCAGTCCCTTAAGATCCAAGGGATGCAAGGAAAATCTTGATTCTAGTGATCTCCTTTGCGAATGACACATGGAGATTTAGGTTTAGATGGTGCGGTGTGAGGATTTTCTCTAGACGACACATGGTTGCCCCCTTTTTCTTTTGGCTCCTTCTTCTTCTTTTCCTTTTTCTCTTTCCGCTTCTTCTTCTTCTCAGGTACTTGATCTTTAGCTTTACTAGCTTCATCAAGCAAAGAGGAAGGAGGAGAGGGAGAAATGGATGAAGTGGAAGGTTGGGGGGTAACTCTAGCATCACCTAGTTGCTGACTTGACTATTCAGGAACTACGGTATTCTGAACGACAAAGGTAGAGAAGAGCCATATGGGAAAACCAATCGTCAACCTTGGAAGTGACAATGTGGCCATACAGGGTGCATCAACATCTCCCCAAGAGGAGAAAGGACTAGGATTTCCTCCAACGGGAAATCCTTGGTTGGTAGACTCCATCTTTCTCAACCTAAAGACCAATGAGGGAACTTGTGATGTTGTTTTGATTAAAATAAATTTTAGAGGCTTTGAAACAACTTGTTTTTTCAATTTTTAAGAGTCGAGAAAAAACAAAAGATGACTCTAGTCACCTTCGATTTTTAATGAGCCTGAAGTGACAAGTGCTCAGATGGACCTTTTCCTTTAAGGAGTCTGAAAAGGAATGAAAGAGACTTCTCTGGAACTCTAGGCAGAGGGATTACCAAACCAATCGCAAAACTACAAAATACTTTTTACGGTACAACAGTCAATCTTCCCGAATGTTGTGTTCAGTGCGTTGCGATCGATAGGGCGGCATACACGACTTACTAAGGATAAAGGATATAGCCTATTGTGGTATCCCAATATATACTTGATGGTACGTGGGAGTACAAGTCCGTACTAGCACTTGTCGTCTCAAAGTGGAGGAATCACCCAACCAACAATGAAAACAACAATTACCAGGTTTTACGACGCTGGAATACGTCTCTAGCCTAGACTTCTAGATGTTGTGCGTTAAGTTCCAAAGCGTTTTTTGATTCATTAAATTTATTTTATAGTTGATCTTGTTTAAAAATTTGCCTTTCAGGTTCACTACGTGATGTGTATACAATTCCTAAAATGCAGTCTAAGATGATAAACAAATGTTTAATCTTCTTTTGACAATGAAAATCCTAGCTACTAAGGAAGAGAATTGAGGGTCTTTCAACAAAGAGCATAGAGCACACACTAAATGCACTGTCCTAAATCAAACCAAGCAGTCTAAATGCAAATGTGCATGCATGTATTTGTTTTCAGCCTTCTTAATGTATGAATGACAAGAAGAATGCTAATTGCAAATTTGAATTATTTTCCAAAGCGATAATACTAACAAATTTCTTTTTCAAAATGAAATGAAGATAAGGATGACACTTTGCAATTTCGAAATGAAAATTGCTTTCGACACTTGAAAAACTACTAATTCAAATCACATACAAGAGTAACAGTACAATCAAATAGCCCACGGGGCTTTGGATTGACGGTGAATGGGTGCGCTGTTAAGGCACTCCTTGCGATAGGTCACCGGTTCAAATCCCCCGTGGGTACTTAGGTTAGTCTTAATGTAGAAAAAAAAACAGTACAATCGACTATCAAGAACAATGGGATTCTCTTCTATGACTAAAAACGACACTTGCAACACTTCCAGATCAAGAAATGACAGTCTGATTACGCTACTTCTTTGTAAAAGAGAACTGAAAATGGCACACAATACATAAAAACACTTATAGTTCTTTGCATAATGGATGCAGAATGATGGAAGAGAAGGGGGTTTCCACAGAGATATACTGACCACAGACAACAAAACTCCTGAATAGAACTGAAAAGAGTGAAGAAAAACCAAAGTCTGAAGGTAAAATTAATCTTCCCTTACCATCGCACCTGTCGCATAGGGAATCCAGTATGCAGCACACCTACTGCACACGGGAAGTGCGATGCATACATACTGCCTTGAAGGGAGGGTGCGATGGTACCAGTGCGAGAATTTTATCCAGTCTTTGATCCCAATTTGCAGTTCAGTTCATGGATTTAGGCCGAGTAAGTGATGTTCAGTAAATATAAATCGCAGGGGTTGATCTAAGGAGGTTACTAGAGCCACCAATTAGGGCAATTATATTGTTTGCAGATTGATTGTTCAATTTATAAACAAAACCCAGAGATAGACTGAAGCAACATTGATCTACTTTGCACTTGTGTAGCAAATGCAATTCGAAGGCTAGCTGGCTTGACTTCAGGCTCCATCTGTAAGTTTATAAAGAAAACAAAAATAGACTAACAAACAATCTATTCGCTCCTCAGTGGAGTCACCATTTTGTTACCAGGAATAGTGTCCACTTAGAGCTGCTATTCCCACTAAGACTGGTAGCTATCTTAGAAACAAACAAGTTAAAACTACTTTTGTTTTCCTTTATGAAAAATAGACAAGAGGAGAACATAGGACACCAACCTTTGTCTTGCGCTTGGTTCCTTGTTCGGTTCTTCTCCTTCTCGTTAGATCTTTGCCGCTCCTTCTTTGTCTACACAGCTTCAGAGAGCACCTGTGGAATCGAAGCAACATAATACTATCGAAGAACAGAGATCTATATTCATATATAACACAAGACCAGATATGTATTAACCACACAAATGCATATACAATCAAACATACACGAATGTGGAGGAAAACTTGAATAACTTTATTAATATCAAGAATAACAAGAGGATTACAACCAATTGTTCTGACCCAGCATCATCCTCTAGCAAGAAAGCCCTTCTTCACCTCAAGTAAAGGTTAGATCACCCAACACTATGAAGTTTCACCAAAAAACCAACAACACTTCTCTACAAGATACAAGATCCCAGCCTCTGGATCTTTGTGATGAGGGATCCATATATAGATGATTGTAGGGGGGTGAGTCATCTTCTGGGGTTTTTATTAGTGTCCTCTCTCTGATAGTTCTTGATTCCACTCGGAGACTAATGATCTCTTACTCATTCCTGGTCGAAAACAGAGAAGCAAGTGTCAGAGGGAAAGCTTTTGGAAGATTCTATGGTCTTCCACCTCGCAAACTGTCTCCGCCATTTGTCCATTATTGCCCATCGCACCCTACAGATGGGCCATCCAGTATGCATCACACCCTTTACACTGGGAAGGTGATATGCATCACACCCTCTGCACTGGGTATTCAGTATGGTCCAGTTTTGACCATTTATGAGCAATTTTTAGTGGAGAACTTCTGGGAGATGATGTACTCAGCTGACCTTGTTCCTTTAGGTAGTGAAGAAAAAATTTTAGGGACTTAGGAGCCCTCAGTTATGGAAATTTATGATTGGGGTTGCAGTGCCCAAAAATGTCTATAACAGTTGCCCCCTAAAGCATGATGTCATTAATCCTTTGATGTCTGGTGAAATACTTTATTATGAGGATCCGAAGTTTTTTCGAGTTGGGAGGTGACCTGTAATAAGATACGATACAATACATTATATTCATAATATTTTTCATGATCTAGATGAGGCAGGCATTCCCATGCTCAGCTTTATAAATTCATTTTCATGTACATAGGACAGACAATCCTCTGTGTAGCAAACTGATGATTCGGACTCATCATCCTTTGATTTGGATGATCATCTGTTTGGAAATGATGTACAGTTGATGTCTTTATATTCCTGAATATATCGCAGCCCGGATGGATGAAACTAGATCTAGGGGCTTCAAAACTCATTCCAATCATTCATCGGTAGTTAGAAGTCGATCCATGTTGAAAAAAATGTTCTGGAGTTGAAACATTGGAAACAGACATTGGCCTTGAATATACCAGCCAATGATGTAAGTGCTGTTAACAGGCTTGAGAGGGAATCCCACCAATAATTGACAATTGTCGAACCCTCAAGGTACTACAAGTACAATTCGTACGCTGTGAAAAAGGACTGGCGTCGAACACCACGCAAAATCTCTCGGTCGAAGGCCATTAATATAAACCTATCGCCGAAAGTGAGAAACTTGCCATTGAGGCATGCAAGCTTCAAATTACTGAAAGGGTTGTTCCTAGGTCGACTTCTTGGATAATGAGCTGATGTCGACAAGAAATGACCCGTCGTAGGAGGGCCTTAATGAATCTCACATTTACGACATGGAACAAAGAAAATGATTTTGGAGGTGAAAACGATTTAATGATACAGGGTTCAGGGTGGCGGTAATGAAAGAATGGAGCGTGAATGTATTACAGTGGGTGAGACACAGGTGAATTCTCTGAATGACTTCTCTTGAACATATCGGCGACACTGACTATGGATTGGTAGCGTTAACCCCAAAGATGGATGGTGTGATGGACCAATGGTGATATGACCAGTGAACGGAACAACCCAACCCAACTTAGATGAGGAGAGAAAGTGTCATGTTCAAGAGCGACTTGCTACTAATAAAGTTTTTTCAAGTTTTCTTCCCAATTTTCCCCAGTCATTGCTGACCAGTCCCTCTTTATTTTTGTCAAGATTGAGGAGGATAACATATGCTTGTTCTATAATTCGTTATTCGGGCGAACCTGTCGCTATATTTTAACGAGCCTAGCGACAATGAAACTCGTTCTCGTCCATTTGGACGAGTTTTTCGCTATTCGGTTTTAACGAGTTTAACGACAAAGATAACTCAGTCCTTTTCAATTGTAGAGAGTCTGAATGAGACAGAAAGGAAACTCCAAAGATTCTTTTTTGTCATATAATCCCTTAAGTCCGAAAAAGCGTAAAATA
This sequence comes from Pinus taeda, assembly GCA_000404065.3. Lineage (NCBI taxonomy): Eukaryota > Viridiplantae > Streptophyta > Pinopsida > Pinales > Pinaceae > Pinus > Pinus taeda. Next base: position 17,655 of record APFE031340874.1, read on the forward strand.
ATACAAAAGGGATTAATGTTTGGTAATTTTAACGAGCCAAACAAGACAAGCGCTCGATCTTTTTTTGTAATAATCCCTCAAGTGCAAAAAGATTAAAATCTAGAGGAGGGATAGCATTTCCGATGAATTTAATGAGCTGGAGAGG
>APFE031340890.1:2469-43028 GCA_000404065.3 Pinus taeda
CCACACACCAACAAGAATACACCAGGCTGGTGCAAATGGATGCGGTACCCCCAGATGCAGGTGTTAGATAGAAATTAATGCACAACGGCCATCGAACAAGTAGGTGGCTAATCCTTATGGCAACCTGTGCCTTCCCCTACAGGAAATTAAGGTAGGTCCTAGCTCCTCAGCTGGTGCCATTAACCAGTTGTGAAAACTAAGAAATTCTATGCAATTTTAGAAATATGGAACAAAGCCCCCTACAATCACCCATTCGACCTCTCAGTTGCTCTTGCCACCCCTCTGTAGTAGAGTCGAGCCTTCGCACTGCTATAAGAAGACGTTGTAGACTCCTCTGCTGCGTCAACCTGGGAATGGTCATCATTTTTCTCAGTCCTTTCTCTGCAAGCTACATTTTGAGGTCTCGACCCCTCTCTCCAGCCCGAATTTGAATTCCCCCGTTCCTCTCAACATCCCCTTCACCGTTCTTTCCCTGCCTCTTGACCATGAAACTCAACGTTCGTTGTAGCTTTCTAGTCAGAGAATCATGCGCCAATGCCATAGATGAGGTGCAGGTGAGGTGGTAGTCGGGGTGGTCCTACTAGCCCTTCATCTCTACCCCCTTCTGTCTCCACCTCCCCATCCACCTCCCCACCCCCAAGCCCTTCCACTTCTCACTTCCTTGGCAAATACCCAGACACCTGCAGTAGCCGAGGTAGAATGGGCACCTGCGAGGTTCCGCATTCAGGAGGGATTGCCCAGCACACCTCTTCTCCTGCTTCTTCCCAGCAAGCACAATTCCTGTTTCGTTGCTCCATGGATAGGTCTATCATCATTGCCACCATCACGGTGGACTTTAGAGAGGTAACTGACTCATGCCCTGAACCATAGCTCAGCCTAGAAATGAACCAGACCCCTCCATCGCTCGTCAACTGTCAGGGGGAGTCGAGCTCTAGCCACTCTCTAAGAGACATGGACAATCTGTCTAGCAGGTGATAGCAGACTCTGTGAGGCAATGCCACCTGTAAATACAAAGGAATTCACGTGGAGGACCGTGATCCACGGGACACTGCAGGTGGTGGGAAATCAGCGGAAACTAGTTCAGAATAATATGGTTGGTGTCCGATCGTGGAAGAGAAGCCACCAACCTAAGCCACATAGCCACTGCATACTAGGTCACGTGTCAGGTTCTGAGTTCGATTTTGTTTATTTTCGTTTTACTATGGTCAATTTTGAGTCTCATGTCCAGCTTGGGTTCCAAGTTTGGTTTTCCTGGACTGTTTTATTGTGGTTAATTTTGAACTATATTGTGGGTTTTACTATGGCTGTCTTTCTGAATTTTCCATTCTTTACACAATGTCAATTTTGGTTAAAAATTTTGAACTCTGGAATTGTAGCCCCTGCGTGGGTAAAATGAGCTTTTCTTATCTCATTCTCGGATTGGTTTCCTCAACTGGGTCAGTCGCAATATCAATACTTGTTGTTTAAAATGGTCATATAGATGACCTAGTACCGCAGAAGTTGGTGCCTCTTTGTACATTATGTTTTTATTAATAGATCAATTTTACTTAGAAAAAAAAAATCTAATTTTGGCTCTTATTTAATGATGGACTTGGGTAATAAGATAAATAATTAGTGCATAAAGATTGGTTTAGCAGATGAGAACAAGATTAATAAACCAAAACTTCCTAGAGTGTGGTCATTTTATTTTACAACATCTAGGTCCATAGGGGATAGCATCTCCATGTGAGATTATAAAAACAAGCAAACTAAGTGACTCCATTATTGCTCCACAAGTCACTCTCTACACCCCTGATTATCTCTAATATTTTCTTTGAAATCAATTTCTAAAACTATATGCTTCTTTTCTGAAATCTTCTGAATGAACCTTGCTTATTTAGAATTGAAATAAACTCCTCTTTTGCAAACTCTACACAATTTTGAAGTTAATAACTTATGAAAATGTTCAAAATATGAAGTTATTTATATATAACTCATTCTGATACTAATCGACTCCACTACTTTAGTTAAGTGAAATATGCTTCCAATGTAACCACAAAAACATAAGACTAAATTTCCAAATTTTGAAAGGGTAATGTGAAAAGTTGCAACTCAACACAAAGTTGGCACTCATACTAACAATGAAGATATTGTGCAATATTGAGTTGATAAAATTTCCTAATATGTTTCTACAAGATCATGAAAATGAAAATTAGATAGTAAATTCATTTTTACTATCTACATAGTTGAATTGCCTTTGTGAAATCTCTAATTTGTCTACTCCATTTATGATATGAATATTTTCTTTTTGAAAATTTATTGAAGTAAAAGAAAAAGGTAAGATATTTCCTTTCGTTATTTTATCTCATATCAACTCGTTCACATAGTCTTCACTGCTTTCCATTGACTCTAATTCATAATTGTTATATGTTGGTTGAGTTATTTCATGAGATTGTTCATCAAAGTTTTCTACTAAAGTAAATAATTTTGGTTATGGAAAGTCAATAGTATGTTCATTATGATTATGAGAAAGAGGTGAGCTATTCTGAATTTCTATAGATGGTAATTTAAAAATTTACTCAATGAAGTCTTGACTTTGAATAACAGGAATAGAAAAGGAATTATATTCTCTTGAAATTAATCCATTATATTATCACCACTTTGGTTCATATCTATCATCTGCAATTTCCTTTTCATCCACATTATAGTCATAAAAATAGTGTTCTAAATTAAATTCAACTAGATCAATCCTCTTACAATATGAATTAAATAGTATATGAAAATATTGCAATGAAGTGATGTCAAGAATTGGTAAGGATTTATATCATTGAATGACATCTCAATCCAAAGAGATCATGAATATTTTCATTAAAAAATATTCATGTGAAACACCAAACTGATGCATATATGAATGAAAATATTTTAAGTACTAAGTACGACGATCATTAGCTTCTCTTAATTATGGAAGTGAATCTCTCTGCCCTTTTATATTAGGCATTAGATTCAAAAAACTAGGTACATTTGAAAAATCAAAAGGATCATACCTCACAACTTATAGAGAAATGACTAAATTTTCCATTTTAAACAAGTAAAGTAACCAAAACATGGAGTCTTCTAGTGAAAATACATAAACTATGTTTGACCCTTGTCACCATCAAGAATTGGATATAATATTTGTAGAACTTAGGGAAATATTTCTTTAATTCTGCTCTCTGGAAATGGCGCCAAAATATGATTTCCATTGAGAGATTCCCAACTATATCTAAACTATGATAAGGAATCACATACCAACTTTTGACCTTAGTTGGCCCTTGGGTCTAAGGAGGCTCCCCCATCAAGTTCAAGGTAGCTAGTTTCTCACAATGACTAGATAACATCCCAAAATATAAAGCTCAGTAGCCAAATTCAAAGAACATGAATAAATATTGAAGAGAGATGGTGAGGGACTAGAAATAAAGGATTGTAAAATGTGGATCAAATCCCTAATCCATTAGGCATGAACTCTTTAGCAACTAAACACAAAAACTTCCAATGAAAGGTAGAATAAATGGGAAGAACTTAAATATGTAACTTAATAGTGAGTAGGGAAATAATTGTTAAGATGAGATGAAGATGAATAATTTGTTGAGAATAAAATAATGAATCTAGCATTAAGTTCCAAACCTGAGCATTATGTGTGAATTCATTTGACAACTACTTAATTGTAATTTTAATCAAAACATTTGGAAATACAAAATGTACAAAAGAAGGTCTCTACCAAAATCATTTTATTGATATCATATGAAGGCATAAATACTTTATACATAAATAGAATATTGGAATAAATATATCCTTTTATTAGTGGATGTAATACCAAATTGATCTCTAGTTGTATATCAAAATTACATAAGAAAGAATAGGATGTAATACTAAGAAAGTTTAATATAGGGAAATGAAGACAAAACATAGCTCTATTATCCATAAGATATTAACCTAATAGAAAATTGACTTGGATCCAAGAAGTTTATAAATATCTCTAAGGGTTGAATTACAGAGAAAACTCGATCTCTTTCTCCTAAATAATCCCCCGCACCCTCCCCCCCCCCAACCCTGAGCTTCAATTCCTTCATCTATCTTGATCAATTATTGATTTGGCGCTTAAACTCTAGAATTGAAAGCTAAAAATAGATTGATGATAAGAATGTTGGAGAATATTTATACACCATAAAGAGATTTATTGCTATCTAATTTTCCTTTACTTTACCACATGTTCTTTGTTGGAATTTCAAAGCCCCCATTTTCTACAAAAATTTCAATTTTTGTTAGCAATTTTATTTAGTTTTACTTGCTTTTGTTTATTTGTTTTAATTATTTTTCATTTCTATTCCTTCAAAATTTCTACATATTGTGTAGAGTGAGTATTTTAAAAAATATATATATTTTTACTGTGTATTACCCCTTTGACTTTTTTTATTTTTATATTATAAACCACCTAGCATTACAATATTAAAATATTAATAAACCCATGTGCCTTATTCCATTGGCTTTACAAATGTTGGAAAATGCAACGATAAATTCTTAATTTTGATTTTGCCTTAGTTAAAATTGAAATTGCACCTCAACAGGGAGCTTGAATGAGTTAATTGTGGTGACATGGTTGCTATCACTCAGTTAGCTTAGTTAATTCGAGTTAGGGGCATGAAATTCATTTGTGTCCAATGATTCCTAAATTTTAGGACCCTAGGTTGAGTTAATTTTAGTTGTAACCATTTAAATCAGTTAAATTGAGTTATGGTCAGTTAAACTAGTTCCAAATGTTGGAGAAACTAGTGGAGGGTCTAGTAGTGGGGTGTGTACCTCGTTGATCAACATGTTAACTGATCAATCAGCTTAAATTATCTCATGCATGCAGATAATACGAGTTACCTAATTGAGATTGGAGTTCAAGAGTAGTGTACTATCAATTGTAAACTATTGCAAGTTGTATAGGTGGTGCATGCAATCAGAGGAAGAGCCTAGATAAACTGTGCAATCCAATAGAGGAAAATTCCTATTAAATAGGGGCATAATTCCTCAAAATACAACATAAGGAAATAGGAGCTTGGCAGGTTGAGAAATTGGCTAAGTCTTCACTTCACTCAATCTGTGAGGTAGTGAGATAGATTATACTAGTGCAGGGGTTTCTCAGGCTTGAGAAAGAATTTTATCTCTTCTCTATTATTTGATTAATGGAATATAGATAGTAAGGGGTTTTGAGCAGTAAATCTTCATGTATATGTGTTGAATCTTGATGTGTGTTAAAGATTTGTATTCTCGGTCATGAATTTTCTTCTGCAGATGAGTAGAGTAGATTCTAGTCTTGTGATTTAGAAAATTTCATGAGAATTTTAGAATCTACAAATTAATTTCTACATGGTATAAAAGCCAGATTTTTAGAAATTTCTACATGTTATTAGAGAAGGAACCACAATAGAAAATAGAGTATGAAGTTGTACTTGCAGGTGGTTCGAATATGCAGGAGTAATTCTTCAGAGCTAGTAGGATGGTTTTCTATGGGTTGAGACTAGAGTATGCCCTTGAGGGTAGCTCAAATTATGTTGCTTGGAAGGATAGGATGGAGGCAGTTTTAGAAGATAATTGGATAAAACAATTCTTCGATAATGATATCCTGAAGCCTCCAACAGCTAATGCTCAAGATATAGAAGAATGGAAGAAGTTTGTAGCAAAGGCAAGGATGATCATATTGGGAGGATTTTGAGACCATAATGTTTAGCCAATTTAATGTCCTTAAATTGTCAATGTAAAATATCAACCAGGGAAGGTATACTGATGAAGCATAAGTGCACTATATGTGCTAGAAGTTAATTGATGTTGTTAAGATATCTATTTTCTTGTTAAAGTCTAAATTTAGAGTTAATATGAAGATGGTATTAATGAGTTGCGCCTTAAAGTTGTTAGCTACTTATCTTTAGAAATTAGTTTCTATTGAATCAATTTATGGGTGGTTTAAATATGATCCTAAGCTTTTACTCTTGTTAGACTGTTTTGGATTTTATCTCTGAATGTTATGTTGCAGCCAAGCCTAAATTACTATGTGTTAAAGAGATCTATTCTAACATATTGTAAATGAATGGTGTCTAGATTTAATTGTCAAGAAAATGATTGTGACTATTTCACTTATTCAACTTCATCTAAATAAGTCATAAGTCTAATAAACTAAAAAACAACTATGCTATGAAAATGAAATAGTTGACTACATTAGGTAGAAAGCAAGGAAAATGATTAAACTGTATGAGATAAATTGCAAATGAAATAGCAGAATTAATCTAGGTATAAAGCAAAGAGAATTTCTTATGCAGACAACGATTCAATGATGAATTCCATTATACTGCATTTCAAACATAGAATATAGCATCTACGATAAGGTAACTGGGGAAATCTATGTGCAATTGGTTAAATACATGTACTGGTCGTAGGGGCCCCCCACGAAGCAGTCAAAAATCTCCAATCAACGCAGTATGGAAACATAAACCAAGTTTATTACTTGCAAACAAGCGTGACAAGATATTCTTTAAAGTTTACATGTATTGATGCGCACCCAAAACACAAAGAAACCATTTCCTTTATAATACTTCTCTGTATAACAATGAGAGAGCTTCAAGCCTATATATCTTTATTATGATCCTACTAAATCAAACTATATCGCTAAATAATTTATTTTCTATTTGGAAAAGAAAATCAATAAGATTTCGAGAAAACTCAGTCTCTGCCTCGGCGATAATCTTGCAGTTGACTTTGAGATTGATCGTGTTATCATGTGCTCTTCGTAAAGGATTGGATCGAGAGAATGGGACAAAAATCCACAAGGGAATCATTTCTCATCGATCCATATCTTCCTTGGTTGAGCTGAAGCACCTGACCCTTGTTAACAAAGGAGATAGTTGCAGAAATCCAAATTAGCTATAGAAATAGGCTAATTCCGTAGCCAAATGCATACTTTAACAAAACAATAAGGTATATGCACAAATATGAATAATAAGACATTTAAATGCTTACCTTTAACAAAACCTTGTGTCTATTGTATTAATTAGGTGATAGGTATAGGGAAAAAGGAAGAAGTATAGGCAAAAAGGGTGTCAAGGTAAGACAGTCCTTGGACTCTACATTCCCCCACGATGGAGGTTTTGTATGTCCTCATAAAATCCATCATTTTCATTCTCTTGCTCCTTCTAATTATCAACTTCAGGGTTCACTTTTTTCTTCTTTCTGGCAACCACTTGCATCCATGGTTTTCTCATGAGGATTTTGTATTTTAGGTTGATAATTTGTCTCTGCATTGCCCTATTCTCTTTCTTCATCCTTTTGTTATTTTTATACTGCAAACTCAAATGAAGGATAAGGTTTTCACTTTTTACAAATTGGATCATATTTTGTGCTTTCAATTCCTAATTTTCATTTTTGAGATATCCGTTCAATGTCTCCAGCTCAAAAATGCCTTTCTTTAAAACATTGAATGTTGCAGGTTCTTGTGGCTCATTGAACTAATTTCTTCCTTCTCCAGGGCTTTGGATTGATTCTTTAGTTGGTGCTTCCTTTTTTTCCAATGTCTCTAGGTAGTCATAAATCTCTTGTTGAACATGGCCAACACCTAGACTACGCACTGGACTTTTCGGAGGTGAACTACAAGGTGGTGATGACACTCTTGATGATAGTTTTGGTTATCCTTCCTGGGAACCTTCAGGGTTTTTAATTGGCTCATCCTCCTCGACATCGATATATTCCATAGTTCCTAAGATTGTTTGTTGCATTGTGTTCAACCTAGTACTCCTTCTTAGTCCCGAGGTCTGTAATCTTTGTTCCTTCTTTTGGATTTTGGTTTTTCTTCTTGAGGAAGGGATTTGGTTTGTGGTAGATCTTCTGTTATTTTTCTAGCTTTCTTCCTTCTAAGATTTCCCCTTTTCATTGTTTGCAAAATATGAACTATTGGTAGTTCATCTTCTGATAACTCATGTTGAGACTGGGTTTCTTTTATTATTTCCATTGTTCTCTTCTTTCCTCTGAGGGTTCTACTACTACTACAATGTTCAAGATCTTTTCCTTCAAAATGGTTTCTTACCAAGAAATTTTCCTAGTCGTCTCTTACACTCTGAAGGTGGAATTCAACCAATATCTTTACCAATCCATGATGATAAATGGTACAGTCTATGAATTGAATCTTCTTTTGAACATTTATGGACATTTTCTTAAGACGATGCAAGAGGAAATAAGGAAGATTCATCTGGTGTTCCTCACAAAAATGCATCATTATCCTAATATGGCAGAAATACATGTATCTAAACTGACCCTCACAAGTAATAAATTTATGAAGTACAAGAAGTAAATTCCTCCATTTAATATTAAGGGCTGTGGTGGCCTAGTTGCAGGCGATATGGATAAGCGGCTAAAAACTTGAGATAATTTTTTCTAATGCTGGATAGATTTCTCCTTCTCCTTCAACTGGTGTATTCGTCATTTACTATTAGACTAACTATTATAATAATCCCTAGCTCCTTCATATAACCATTCTTCCTTTACGAATCACCACAACCCTTGTTATTGCCACTTTTTTATTAACCAAAGTCCCTTATTCTCTACTTGGACTATAATTCCAAAGGAATTATAAAAAATACACTATCACGACCTTTTCAAATGGGGATAATGAAAATAGCATTAAATACACTATCAGTGTTAAAACCCAAAAGAATATGCATTAGACGCAATAACACAATCGACAGGCTTTTATTCCAAAGGGTCGATATAATGGTATCGGCACTTTTATAAAATATAGGTGCTTTAACATGGTGATTCCCCGATGCAATATGCCACGTGGCTATTGGCAATCGCTATCGGTGGTGCTGAAATCCACACAGCAAGCTCCTTCTACTGCGACTGTGTGATGTAATACACTTTTCAGACTCGATAATTTATCCAACCTGCTATATAATATTTTGGGTTTGGACTGTCAACATTTCGGATTTCAACAGTTCCATAGCCCTTTCCACTCCACTTGTGATTATGCGATGTGATAAAGATTCAGACCCGATATGGGTATGAACTAGAATCAATAAAATTTCAAGTTTAGAGCTACGTCCAAACTAAGGTTTTTCACAAATTCTCTATGTAAAATAGATTTTGGCGGCAGAATTCTATACAATGATTTAAGAAGCCTACATTCATTGATATGAGGGAAAAACAATTTTAAAGACTCCAGCCTAAATATGCATGGGAAAATAAGGCTAATTCGTCCATATTCAAACTCAGAAGAAAGCAATTGAACAAATACACACATATAATTATCAATTAACAGAGAACCACATAATCAGATGAACATAGAGGTTTTTCTTTAGGTGATAATGCTTCTGGGCATGAATCTCCCTCTGAGCCTCCCATCATTTTATTTATAATCCATAGATAAAATGTTCTCGGCCATTATCCTTTACAAAAGCATGCGTTTATATAGAGTGATTTAAAGCATTCATGCATAAAAGTTATTATTGTTTATCTATGAGCGATTATTACAGAATGTTTTATTCTTAATCCGATCCCTATCTTGAATTAGAAAAGCATGGAAATAGCTGGCTAAAGGACCCCACTCCCTTGCCTGTAGATTTTTTTGGATTTTTGGAATATGTTTGAAGATTTTTTCCCTCTAAGTCTCATGTTCCTGCATCGGACTCCTAAGGACAAAATTCTTCATGGGCTCCTATCCATCAGTCATCTATATAACTATCCATTTTTTGTAGCATGTCCTATGTAACCCAAGTAGCTTCAACGGTCAGATGATCCTTCCACTTTACCAAATACTGGAAGTACTCTTGTCCTCTTGTTTTATTAAACACATTCTTGTCCAGAATTCTTTCTCGCTACAAATTCTTTACTGTGGGTAATTGTTTTACCCAGTCAATCTTTTAGGTCTCTTGATCTTGTGTTGTATCATCTACATTTTCACCTTCATACTTGTACAAGTTAGCAACATTAAAAATTGGTGATATTCCAACATCAGGGGGTAACTCAATCTCATAGGCAATTGTAGAAAATTTCCTCAACACTCCACACGATCCAATTTTTTTAACTCTAGTTTTTTATACTCCCTCTTTGGAAACCTCTCCTTTCTGAGATGTGCTAAAACCAAATATCCAACTTCAAATTTCACCTCTCTTCTTCTCATTTCTCCTCTGGTTTTATACTTGATGTTGCTATCTTGCAGCTGCTGCTTCACTAGTTCATGTATTGCCTGCATTTTTGAATCAAAGACTTCACCCTTTGCACTTCTCATCTCTTTTTTTCCCAAGTTTCTTAACTCAACTACTCCTCTTGGATGAATTCCATAAAAAATATGGAACGGACTCTTTCCTGTACTCCTATTAGGTGAGTCATTATATGCATATTCATCTTGGGCCAATACTTGATCCCATTGCTTTGGATGTTTTGCAGTAAGGTTGCTTAAAAGATTGCATAAACTCTTGTTCACCACTTCAGTTTGTCCATCTGTTTGTAGATGATAGGCAGAACTGAAACTTGATTTAGTTCCTAGCTTCTTCCATAGTGTCCTATAGAAATGTCCAAAAAATTTGGAATCCCTGTCTGAGACAATACTTTTGGGCAACCCATGCAATCTTACAACCTCCTTAAAAAAAAAATTAACAATGTGAAAAGCATAACTAGTTTTATAACGTGGAATAAAGTGTGCCATTTTTGAAAATCTGTCCACTAAAACAAAATTTGAATCATTACCTCTTTGAGTGTTTAGTAAGAACAAAACAAAATCCATACTTACCATATCCCAAGGCCTATATGGAATTGGTAATGGGATATACAAAATTGTGTTTTGGCTTCTTCCCTTTGCATGTTGACAGATTTTTCAAGTTTTCACGTACTTCTCCACTTCAGATTTCATTTTTGGCTAGAAATAAAATTTGTTTAGCTACTCATAATTCTTCTCTATGCCAAAATGTCCTACAAGTCCTCCACTATATTTTTCTTAATTAAATTCTCCCTCATTGAATAGTTTGGCATGCACAACTGATTTTTTTTAAACAACAGTCCATCTTGTAAGAAGTAATCCAACCATTTACTCCTATCCATCAAAACATAATTTTTACAAGCTTCAAATGCCTCTTTAAAATCTGAATCTAATCTAGGTTATCTTTTGTTTATAGATGCATGAAAATAATTACATAAACAATTTGTAGCTTAACCAAGGAGAAACTTAAATGTGCACATGTGAGAAGAAGAAGAAGAAACACATAAGCATGACAAGAAGACAAGAAGCTTGATAACGGAGTTTGTCCCTCCTAGACCGCATATCCAGGCCCTGCTCGATCAAAGGGGAGGCCTTCATTCATTAAAAGAAATGGCATCAAAGAAGTACATTCATCAATTTACAAAATGGAGCATTATACCTCCCTGTTGAAAAGTGCCTGAAAATTGGAGAGCTCTGTTGCAGAAACTAACACTGCCAATGGATTCCCATCGCCGAGAGGTGAAAAATCCATATAAAACTTGTCCAATTCTAAGACTGGACCAAGGTCACCCTCCTGCAAAAATCCTGCTCAGGCAAGGTTCCACCAATGTTTCTGAGTGCTCAAGGTTCCACCACCTTGTCTCGAAATTCATGCCACTGATCTTCCCCTTAGCCAATGGTAAAAAAATCAGTTTATATAAAATTTGGGCGGATTAAACCATAATATAGTTTATTGGTTATTTTATCAAACCCATATTAATCCCAAATGTATCCCAATATAACATATACATAAATATTTTATGACCATTGTGGAGGGTGTTAGCACCTAAATCCACCTTAGGCTAAAGGAAGGCAAAATTCAGGGTAACCACAAACCACCCTCAGTCTGGTAGCTAGCCCCACCAGAACAGGAGAGGGCTCTCTTCGAGTCACACTCAGTAGATAGATGAATGAAAAGGCCTAAGATGACTTTCAGTGAATTATTTAGCTTAGGCTAGTAAGTGAAAACGGAGAAAAGAAATGATTTTTATGAATGACTATGTTTCTGGGATGTTATGGGACCAATGGACCTCAATCTACAGAGAACTTAATACAAAGGCACGGATTATTTCGTGAGGCAAGGTAGGCGGAAAGCCTAGCAATTTAGTTTTAAGATAGTACAAAATGGAGATATTGATTTAAGAGGGTGAAAAGGGCATGGACAAAATGAATCCTTTTCAACAGAAAAATGAACACTGAACATGAAATTTTCCCACATACAGAGAAATAAAATTGAATTCTACCTTAGCTAACTTAGAAAATTTCAATGGAAAATAATCTGAAATGAGCCATGAAACATAACAAGATACATATGAAACATAAGAGACACATTTGCTACACTCGCAACCACATGAATCTCATGAAACAGAGCCAATGCCTTTCATTAATCCTCTGTAAAAAATATACAATGCAGAAATAGAGTTTGTTTCCCACAGTCTCCTAGAACTTACAAGCCAACCAACCATTTGCAAATGGTTTTCATACAATATATAGAATGTGCCATGAAGAGATAGAACGCTCAAGGTTTGGGGAGTTACTGGAATCATGACAAACTGAAGGTGGAGAGCCAAACAACAGCTACAGGTGCAGCGCCACAAACATGACAAATGGCTTAGTGGCCCTTTGCCTTCCTTTGCCACTTGGATAACTGACCATCTGGAGTGAAAATACTTATAAAACTGACTTAGGTTTCCAAAAACTGAAGTGCATATAAGTGGGCCCACTTACAAAAAGTCGAGAAGCGAAATTTCACGAAATAGAGGCATTCTGACCTTTTTTCCTATATGCGTCGCGCCCCTTTCCTGTATGCATTGTGCCACGTTGAGGCCCGTTTTGAGGCACTTTCTAGAGTTTAAAATGGGCCCAAGTGGGCTCGTTGGAATGCCTGTCCTATCTACTTTCCAACCCAAGTGGAATTTTTGAATTTGGAGCTCATTTGCCCCTCCAAATCTTCATTCTCCCAAGACTGCTTCCTGTGTGTCAAAATAGGGGTAGTGAGGCCATTGTTGAGTGTATTTTGCCCTTTTGGTGGCCAATATCTTCTCCAAATTTCTTGCTGCTGGTGCCAGTAATTTTTATTTTGTATGCCGAATCCAAAAATGCAAACCATTTCTCATTTGGAGCTCCTAATCTTACGCGTCGTGCCGATGGCTCGACGCGTATAGAGAAAAAACCTGTTTTTGTGCCAAAAATTTGTCATGTGACCAAAATTTTACCAAATTCCTTGAAACTTGGGTTGGAGGTCCTCTATGAAGTGCTATGATGTGCCAAGGAAGCTTCAGCCAAGATTTGAAGCCAATCTTTCTCTTTTGCCTCTTTTGCTTCTTTTGTTGCTTTGCTCAATTTAGCCTTCAAGCTCCTTATTCGGGCCTTTGCACCCATGTTTCGTGCCCTATAATGACAAGCCATCCTCCTCAGTATGGTTTTGTCCCTGTTTTCCTTCTCCATCTTTTTCTCCAAGTGTATATTGACCTGATCCAACCAAGACTCACGGTCGTTGTTGATCTCTTGCTCCAAGTTAGTGAGCTCAATCCCTCTCTCCTGGATAGCTTGTCGATTTTCACGAATGCTTTGCAGCTCCATGATCGTCTATTGGTCCTCAAGCTATTTGTTTCTCTGCTCCAGATACTTGATGACCCATCTAGCCCTCTTGAAATTTAGTATTAAGTCTTTGATCTCCATGTCCTGCTCCTGAATGGTCATCCTGAGTTTGGCATTTTTTTCCTCTACCTCTTCATCCAGAATGAGGATGACATCAGTCTCCTGTGCACCTGATGGACCCTCATCATGCATGGGCTCCTTGCCCTTGTCCAATACCTGTGTATTCGATGCTGGAAGCGAGGCCCCTTCCACCCCGGGTGGAGATAACACTCGCTTTGTTGCTGCAAATAAATTCCTACTGCCTTTTTGATATGTCACCAAAAATGGCATGACCATGGTCTCATGGCGCTCATGCTGATAAGAAGGACCACCCAACTGTTTCTCGGGCTCTGATAGTACCTGTGATGTGCTGAAGAAGTCACGGGAGATGAAGTCCTCCTAAGCAATGCCCTGCAATCCCAACTGATGATCTACCAAAATCCGAATAAGAGAAAATGATAGACACTATTAAGTTGTTGCTGAGGGGTCTTATGCAGCATGAAGGTGTTCATCCTCACTATATTCCTACATATGAAAAATGGGAGGTTCATCATCCTCACATTGGTAAAGTGCATGAGCAAGCGGATATGATAGGCATACAGTCTAGAGAACCTCCCCTCACAGCTGAAGTATTTCATGATCAATCTCATGAGTGGAGCATACTCGTTCTTCAAGTATCTGAAGGGAAATACTCTTGTGAGCTCATTCACGAATCTGGTTTTGATGTAAGGCTCATAGTGTTGCCTTTCCACCTTCTTCTTCTTATGCCACTACTCCCCAACATTTGGAATACCTTTTGCCAATGATATAGCTTTGGGTGTGAAGGTGAAAGTGACCCCGGCCAAGGTAGACTGACCTCCATGTAGATAAAGCACAAATAACCGGGCCAACTCATGATGAACTCTGACATTTGTCACCCTTTGACAAAATTTTGAAACATGATAAGTGCTAGAAGGATGACATGGCAGGAGGGCATTCTTGTAACTCGGTGAGGGTAGTGGGTTCATCCCTAACATGTTTTCCACTCTTGTGGTGTCTCCTGGGAGCCTGCTCCTCTGAGGATAAGTCACTCTGTGTCTCCCTCTCATACTCGGACGAATTCTGTGATGACATGACTGCAATGTGAGCTGTGATTAGGCTGCCCCTTTGATGATGGTGTGAGGTTGGGTGCCTTTGTAGTATCTATTACCAAGGGGAACAAATGAAATAGGGAATGTTAGGAAGGGAGTGATGAAATGGGGATAGGGTTTATAGGGAGAACTTTGTTAGGGGTGTGGGAAGAGTTTGGGGCATTGTGATGGGGTAGGGTTTAGGGTTTCTATTGAGAAATTGGAGGAGGTGGAAGGGAATATGTTTTTGGTAGTGTTAGGGTAGTGATAATGGGGAAAAAATGACATAGGGGAATAAGGGACAGGGGTAGGGTAGGAAAAATAACCTTGGCAACAACAACACTGTTACACAACCCTAACAAACTAGTTTTTCTTTGGTGTCTTCTTGTGTTTGTTTTATGGAATGTTTTTGCATTCAATCACCGGCAATAATCCACCATATCTTTATTGAATTTGATGCACAAATGAGTTTGAGAGCCTACCTTGCAATTAGAGGGGCTTCACAAAATTTTGAGGGGGTTTTGGCACGTTCTGGGTGCTTTATCTTTGTGCGTTGCACCCCTGTGTGTGTGCACCACGCTCCTGTCTGTGTGCGCTGCACTCTGGGTGTGCGACGAGCTCATTATGGGCTTGAATGGTGGGCGGGTGCTGTGTGCGCTATGCCCTACATGTGCGCCGCGCCCTTTCCTGTGTGCGCCACGCCCTTGTCCTCACCTCCAACTGACTTCCAGCTCCTCGTTTGCTCCTCGGACTGTATGTGCCGCATGCAAAGCCTAGTGTGCCACGCCCTGGGTATGCGTTGAGCCCTTTACAAGTTTGAACTGTGGGTAGGTGCTGTGTGTACGCCGCACCCCTGCCTGTATGCGCTGCACCCTGAAAACTGACTCCAACTTGCTCCAAACGCTCACCAACGCACTCCAATCACTTTGCAATGTCTCCCACTGGTTTTGATTTGCACAATGCCTCTAATTTTGGTGGAAAAATTGTATATAAAGCCTTGGGAGAGATGAGTTTGATTTTAAAACCCTTTTTCTAATGTTTGAGTTTTGCACCTTTTCATTAACTTTAAAACACACTGATTTTCACTTTCCCTTTGAAATTTTAGCTCGAATGATGCAACTTTCAGAACTCTTTGTGGGGGTTGCAAGACAGGACATGTGGCCACGGAAACCATGACTACATTTGAAAAAATCACTTGACGAATTTTTTTGAAAATTTTGCCATAAATGACACTGTTTGACTTTTCTTCAAAACAAAGCTTTGAAGAAGAGTCAGAGTCTATCCACATGATGATGAAGCTTTTTGAACCATAACTGTGTAAGGGCCTCACTCTGGCCTGCATGGCTCTACTGGACACGTTCAAGTAGCAAATTGATGAATTCCTAGACCTAGACCTCGAAATGACCTTTGTCCTTTAAAGGACCAGACCTTGACTGTCATGGACTTTGATGATGATTGACAAAAGACCTGAGCCAGCAGGAGCCAGACATGAGGGGGGTAATGACTATAATGACCTTCTCCATTAGATTATGGCATGCCCCTAGCGGAATGCAACTGGGAGAATGGAGTGGGACACCTAATCATGAAACGCATAAAGTGTTTTGATCTCTGACAGAGGACTGACCAGACCGACTCTAACATTGGCTCCAATGGGGGATGGTAGCTCCTTGGAGGTGCCAAGAACAGCAGATCTCTGGAGGAGCTAGACAGTGCCTTTCGTCCATTGGGCTATGGAGTCATCATTTTGATAAATAATATAGGACTTTGACTCATTTATGAAGCTGAAATGACCAAAAAAAACTGACTCAAGCTTGACATTAAAATGACTCAAAGACTAATTTGAACAACTCTAACGAAATTGAAATAAAATAGTATTTACAATGACAGTGGAAGCAGCATTTGATAACTTAGAAGTGGTACCACTTGAGAAGCTGACCATTGATCGGTCCTCTTGGAAAATCCTCTCCGTTTATTTCCTTAAGAAGAAAAGCATTCTACCCCTGATATGCTGCGATCTTGAAAGGACCTTTCCAAAGGTCCTCGAACTTACTGTGCTTGCCTTTCTCCTCATTTCTTGCATCCCACTTCAGCACTACATCATCCACCTGAAATTTATCCACCTTTGCCTTTCTATCATAAATTTTCTTGATTTTCTCCTGCAATTTGGA
Source organism: Pinus taeda (assembly GCA_000404065.3). Lineage (NCBI taxonomy): Eukaryota > Viridiplantae > Streptophyta > Pinopsida > Pinales > Pinaceae > Pinus > Pinus taeda. Next base: position 19,386 of record APFE031340890.1, read on the forward strand.
TGTGTTCTTGAGAACTTCTTCTCTGGTCTGCTGCAAGTGGACCATTTGAATCAGCCTCCTTTGCATGGGATCTTCTTCACTACTAGCCTCCTGGAGAAGTTTGACAACCGGGGCAGCGAGGGAGGAAGGAAATACTGTATCAACTCCATAAACCAGCTCAAATGGTGACGTACCTGTGGACTTCTTCTGGCTGACCCGATCTACCCAAAGCACATTTACCAACCTTTTATGCCAACTCTTCTTGTTCATTTCCAGCAACTTCTTGATTATGTTGACCAATGATTTGTTTGAGGATTCCACCAATCCATTGCCTTGCGGATGATAGGCAGTTGAATGACCCAAAATAATGTGATATTTATGACAAAATTCTACCATTCGCTTTGATTTGAAAGTTGTTGCGTTATCAGTGATTAGCTTGTTCGGACAACTAAAGCGAGACAAGATGTTAATTTTGAGGAATGAAATGATCACTGCATTTGTAGCTTGTCTGGTGGGGATTGCCTCAATCCATTTTTTGAAGTAATCTATGGCTGTGAGGATCCATTTATGCTATCTGGAAGAAGCAGGATGAGTTTCGCCAATGAAATCCAACCCCCATTGCTGAAAAGGGGCGCTCACCTCTATGGGATTGAGTGGTAGAGGCTATAACTTTCACTTTCCTTCGAAATTTTGACACTTATGACAACGCTTAACCATCTTATATACATCAACAAACAATGTCAGCCAATAGTACGCTGCTCTCAAAATTTTGTTTGTTGTTGACTTCCAAAAGAGGTGACCTCCACAGTATCCTTGGTGGCAGTCCTCCATGACTTGCTTTGCTTCCTTTTCCACCAAAAAAATTAACAAAACTCCACCAGGATCTTTCTAATACAGTGCTGAATTAAGAATGCAGAACTTGGCAGCCTTCAACTTAAGTGTTCTCGCTTTGTTTCTAGTCATGCTAGGTGGAGGTGACAAATTTTTTAGCACATATATGATATTAGAATACCATGGAGAAAGAGCAAGCATTTCAGATATCTGAATTGGCAGTTCTTCATCGTTCTCATCGGATAAAGCAACGATCAGATTTATGTCCAAAGCATGCAAGTTTGACTCAGCCATTAGCTTCGCCAATCCCTATCCTTTCACCAGTTTTGTGGGCTTTATTTCTATGTCATATTCCAGCAAGGCTGCAATCCACTTGCCTCTTCTTCCTTCTAGATCAGCCTGCACTAAAACATCCTTTACAGCAGAGTTAGGAACATAGGCCAAAATGTGAGAATGTAGAATATACACCCGAAAATCTTTCAATGCCTTCACAAGTGCAAGAGCCTACTTTTCAATGATGTTATACTTTAAAGTTGCGTCTCTTATAAATCTGCTGAAAAATGAAATGGGTCTTTCATGATCATCTCTCTTCTGCAATAATACCACTGCCATAGTATGCTTCGAAGCAAATGAAAACAATATGAAATCTTGAGTATAGTCCGGGCTTACTATAACTGGTGCTGAGGAAAGAGCCAATTTGACCAAATTGAAAGATTTTACCGCCTCTTCCATCCATTTCATTTGGCTGTCCTTCTTAAGCATGTTTGTCATTTCTCTTAGATGCTCCACGAGATTAGGCACAAAGCGGCGGAGGAAGTTCATCTTGCCATTGAATGATTGTATCTCCTTTTTATTCCGGGGCAGATCTATTTGCTAAATTGCTTGCACATGTGTCAGGTCAATACAGATGCCATCCTTGGAGATAATGTGTCCAAGTAGTTTTCCTTCTTCCATGGCGAACAAGCTCTTCTTTGGATTCAGCGACAAGCCATATTTTCTGCACTTTAGGAAGATAGTTTTAAGATGGTACATGTGCTCTTCATTAGATTTAGAAAACACCGTCAAATCATCCAAATACACCACCAAAAAGACATCTTTCTCATTCGCAAAAGCCAAGTCCATAGCACGCTGAAATGTGGCACCCGCATTCTTCAAACCGAAAGGCATTTTCGCATAATGAAAGGTTCCCCATGGAGTAGTGAACGTTGTCTTGTCTCGGTCATCCTCATGGACAGAAACTTGGTTATATCCAGAATAACCATCAAGCAGTGACATGCGAGATGCCCCCACTACTCACTGAAGTATATGGTCCATTTTGGGCAGTGGATAGTTGTCCTTCAATGAGACTTTGTTAAGATTTCTGAAATCGATGCATAAGTGAATTTCCCCTACCTTTTTCCTTACGGGTATCAAGTTGGAGATCCAATCCGAAAATATGATTGGCACAATGATCCCTGATTTGTACAACTTGTTGATCTCCTTTTCAATAGATGGCAGCAACTTTGGATTTAGCCTTCTCAACTTTTGTCTGAATGGTTTTTTATTAGGCTTGATTGGTATAGCGTGTTGAATTATATTAGTGTCATACGTCTTTAAACCGGAATAGTCCCAAGCAAACACATCTGCAAATGAAGATATCAAACTGATATATTTTTCCTTGATCTTTGGCGGAAATGCTTTGGACAATTTTACTAATTTAGGATTCGCAGCTGTCCCAATATTGACCTCTTCCACACCCTTCTCTGTTGGCTGCAATGTTGGCTTGCGGGCTACATCATCCTGATCGAAGAGTTTTCTAGTGGTATCAAGCCTTTGGGAATAACGTTATTCTTTAGCTGCAACATGTCCATTTCATTGATCTGCATTTCATCTATACCATTTCCCTTTCCATCATCATTTTCTTCATCAATTGAGGTATCTTTAAACTTTCCTTTGTTTTGCAGAAAATCATCAATCTCGTCATCATCTTGGAACACTTGCCAATATCTCTGATTGTCTGGAATAGTTGGATGGTGCTTGACATGGATTTCGAATTTGTTACTAGAGTTCATTGGGATTTTCAAACTGCTCGTTGACTTAGCAAGAGCATCGGCAATGCTATTTTGTATGCGAGGCACACATGTCAAGGTGTATTCTGAGAATAATTTTAAAATGTCTAGGACTGCATTACGGTAGGCCCGCATCCTAGGATGCTTTGCTTTATATTCACCTCTGACCTGCTTGATAACCAATTCAGAGTTGCCATATACTGAAATCCTCTTAGCGTTCAGCTTTCTTAGAATCTTTAGGCCAGTAATCAGAGCTTCATACTCAGCTTCATTATTTGAACAATCAAAAGCCAACTTGTAAGAGCATACCCGTACGTTACTAGGGACCTTGTTTGGGGCGGAGAAGGGACTGCATACCCAAATTCCTATTCCCGCGCCATCATTTCCTACTGCTCCATCAAAATCCATGGTCCACAAACCTTCCTCCTCCTCTTGCAAGTGCTGGAAATCTATTTTTTGTGCCTTGTTTGCTTGTTGTCCATTGCTTTCAGCTGATTGCCCAATGGTGTTCTGCTATTTTTGCTCTTCTTTCTTCAAAACTTCTCTGAAATTTTCTGTTATTTTCGGAATATCATCTACTTCTACTAACTGACTATCTATATCATTTAAACTATCTGAAAACAAAACAAAAGACTCTAAATCTGTATGTACATAGTTAACTGGATGATTTATTGGTTTCTCCTTGCTTGTGATCATGTACTTCATATTTTGCTCCCGATACAATTTCCTCATTTGCCCAAACACTGGAATCGTTGCATAGGAGAAATCTAGTTGTAGTGTCCCTTTTAGTTTCGCTACCCAAAACCTGGAAAGAAGCATGCCAAACCTTGGAGGAATGTCTGCCACCACAATATCCATCAAAACATTCTTCATGGGGAGCTGATCCAAACTCACAAAAAAATCTTTGATGAGACCTATACATCTTACTTTGCTGGAATCGAACAAAGAGAGATCATGATATTGCCGAGTGATGTGTAGACCAAGCTTGTCCATGACTGCCTTGGGCATGAGATTGTGAGAGGCTCAAGAATCGAACATGGCGTTATGTAAAACAAAATCATGCAACCTTAAACTGATGTAGAAAGGTGGCACATCGCTGTCATGAGACTCGCCATTTGATGCTGGCCCAAAAATCATTTCAGGATGATCATCTTCAACATTCACCATGTCAGACATTAGGTCCAAATTTAACATTTTAGATACTTGTCCTTTATAACTGCTATTCTTCATTATTTCAGTCAAGGGAATGGATACTTTCAATTTAGAAATCTCATTCTCTAAATTAAAAGCGGGAATCTTTTCTACCTCTTTGACTGGGATTTCTTTTCTTTCGATGCAACTTGCTGATGTGATTGTTCTGCTAATTTTGATTTGCTGCTCTCCGGATCAACCGCCTCCTTTCCTTTCCTTCGTGCAACTGTTGAATCATTCTTTGATGCCTCAACATCCTTATTTTTCTTAATTGGTTTGACCGGCACATCCCTGTTTCTAAGTGAATATCGCTGCTGTTGGGTAGACAAAGCATTCATGTAGCCTCTTTGGTATTCATCTAATTTCTCCTCCAAGATGGTGTCACTTGCTAGAATGAAATCTCCATCTTTGTGTGTAGCTGAATTCCCTACATAGTCCTCCTCTTTAGTGGGATAAGTAGGCAAATCATCTGGAGTAAAGAGGTGCTTCTCTTCACCTATTACATTCCCGTCCTCATCTGATTCCAGTCCATGCCCAAAGTTTTGTTGCAAAGGTGTCCGTACTGGTTGTTGTGCAATCGGCTCTTGAGCTCACTGATCTCTCTGTCTTATTCTATACTGTGGTTGTCGCTGGCCACGGAAGTTAGGATTTCTAACTTGTGCCTCCGGTTTGTCAAGCTTCACTCTCTCAAGCATCTGCTCTGCCTTCCGAAGTAGCTGATCTACCGAGGAAGATTCTTCCTTTGCAGTAACCTTATTTTCTACTTTTGCTCTAGCCCTCTTGGTCAGCAGATTTGCTTCAACGCTGACTGCTATCTTCTGCATGTGTTCCATTGTATCCAGTTCTCTTTCTCTCAATTAATAAGCCATATCAGCATCAAAACCATCCAGGAGCTTCAACATGGCTAGTCCCATGGGTGGCCTTAGATTATTTGGAATTTCATTATACACTGTATTGAATCTAATGCAATAATCTTGGACCGACTCACCAGCGTTTCTCTTGATTTGCTCATATTCGAACAGAATTTGAAGATGGTTCTTTTTCACTTCCCAGCAGTTCAAGAATTGTCTTTGTAGGTTTGCCAAGGTAGCGATACGTGCAACCGGTAAACCTCTGAACCATTCCCTTACTTCACTCGCAAATGTTTGTAAAAAAAGTCTCATCGCCATGTTTTCCGCATCTATCTCATGAAGTTCATAAAAGTCCATCATTCTGTCCACATGTTGCTGTGCAATAATGCCATTAGGAGTGCCATCAAAAAATGGGATTTTGCTTTGGTAATCAGTAGGCATATCATCTAAAATTTGAGGCAAAGCAAGCGGTGCGAAACATGCGGCCATCACTCTTGGTGGATTGGTCCTCGGAGGTGTTGGAGTGTGCACAGTTTGTAAGGGGCTAGCAATGGGAGTTTGAAGCTGAGCTATTATGTAGTTATCAATAGACCGGTTAGCCCTTTCTATCTCCAAGTCTACAAGAAACTGTGGATTGTGGATAGTAGAGTCAACCGCTCTTTCAGACATGGTTTCAAACAATGATAATTCAAATTGCTCGTCAAACTCTAGCTCTTCAATATACTAAAAAATGTCCGGGTATGAATGAGATTTGAGCATGGGTAATATAGAGCTTTCTTGACAATGATTTCTTGAAATCAAATTGGTATTTTTGTAGATGAGCGGAGGGTCGGGATCTGGATTAGCTCCAGTGTATCTTCGAGAAGCCAACGTGCTATTGAGAAAAATCAAAGGACACAACCTATTTTACATCAACCTATCAAATCCTAAACTTATCATCTAGAAGCTTAGAATTATTAAGAAGCAAGAGGATTTGATTTTTCCCTAGCGGAGTCACCACTATGTTAGCACCTAAATCTGCCTTAGGTTGAAGGAAGGCAAAATTCAGGGTAACCACAAACCACGCTCAGTCTGATAGCTAGCCCTACCAGAACAGGAGAGGGCTCTCTCCGAGTCACACTCAATAGATAGATGAATGAAAAGCCCTGAGATGACTTTCAGTGAACTATTTATCTTAGGCTAGTAAGTGAAAGCAGATAAAAGAAATTATTTTTATAAATGACTGTGTTTCTGGGAAGTTATGGGACCAATGGACCTCAATGAATAGAGAACTTAATACAAAGGCATAGATTATTTCGTGAGGCAAGGTAGGCGGAAAGCCTAGAAATTTAGTTTTAAGATAGTACAGAATGGAGAGATTGATTTAAGAGGGTGAAAAGGGCATGGAAAACATGAATACTTTTCAACAGAAGAATGAACACTGAACATGAAATTTTCCCATAGGCAGAGCAATAAAATTGAATTCTACCTTAGATAACTTAGAAAATTTCAATGGAAATGAATCTGAAATGAGCTATGAAACATAACAAGATACATATGAAACATAAGAGACACATTTTCTACAATCGCAACCACATGAATCTCATGAAATAGAGCCACTGCCTTTCATTAATCCTCTGTAAAAAATATACAATGTAGAAACAGAGTGTCTTTCCCACAGTCTCTTAGAACTTACAAGCCAACCAACCCTTTGCAAATGGTTTTCATACAATATATAGAATGTGCCATGAAGAGATAGAACACCCAAGGTTTGGGGAGTTACTCGAATCATGACAAACTAAAGGTGGAGAGCCAAACAACAACTACAAGTGCAGCGCCACAAACATGACAAATGGCTTAGTGGCCCTTTGCCGTCCTTTGCCACTTGGATAACTGACCATCTGGAGTGAAAATACTTATAAAACCACCTTAGGTGCTGAAAAACGGAAGTGCATATGAGTGGGCCCACTTTTAAAAAGTCGGGAAATGAAATTTCGCGAAATAGAGGCATTCTGGCCTTTTTTCCTATATGCGTCGCGCCCCTTTCCCGTATGGGCCACGCCACTTTGAGGCCAGTTTTGAGGAACTTTCCAGAGTCCAAAATGTGCCCAAGTGGGCTTGTTGGAAAGCCTGTCTTGTCTACTTTCCAACCTAAGTGGAAGTTTTAAATTTGGAGCTCATTTTTCCCTCCAAATCTTCATTCTCCCAATACTGCTTCCTGTGTGTCAAAATAGGGGCAGTGAGGCCATTTTTGAGTGTATTTTTCCCTTTTGGTGGCCAAGATCTTCTCCAAATTTCTCGCTTCCAGTGCCAGTAATTTTTATTTTATATGTCGAATCCAAGAACGCAAACCATTTCTCATTTCGAGCTCCCAATCTTACGCGTCGCACCGGTGGCGCGACGTGTATAGAGGAAAAACCTGTTTTTGTGCCAAAAATTTGTCATTTGACCAAAATTTTACCAAATTCCTTGAAACTTGGGCTGGAGGTCCTCTATGAAGTGCTATGTTGTGCCAAGGAAGCTTCAGCCAAGATTCGAAGTCTATCTTGCTCTTTTGCCTCTTTTGCTTCTTTTGTTTCTTTACTCAATTTAGCCTTCAAGCTCCTTATTCGGGCCTTTGCGCTCATGTTTCATGCCTTGTAATGACAAGCCATCCTCCTCAGTATGTTTTTTTCCCTGTTTGCCTTCTCCAAATTTTTCTCCAAGTGTAGATTGACCTGATCCAACCAAGACCCACGGTCATTGTTGATCCCTTGCTCCAAGGTAGTGAGCTCGATCCCTCTCTACTAGACAGCTTGTCGATTTTCACAAATGTTTTGCAGCTCCATGATCATATGTTGGTCCTCAAGTTGTTTGTTTCTCTGCTCCAGATACTTGATGACCCATCTAGCCCTCTCGAAATTCAGTATCAAGTCTTTGATCTCTGTGTCCTGCTCCTGAATGGTCATCCTGAGTTTGGCATTTTCTGCCTCTGCCTCTTCATCCGAAATGAGGATGACATCGGTCTCCTATGCACCTGATGGCCCCTCATCATGCACGAGCTCCTTTCCCTTGTCTAATACCTATGTAGTCGATGCTGGAAGCGAGGCCCCTTCCACCCTGGGTGGAGATAACACTCGCTTTGCTACTGCAAATAAATTCCTACTGCCTTTCTGATATGTCACCAAAAATGGCATGACCATGGTCTCATGGTGCTCATGCTGATAAGAAGGACCACCCAACACCTGATCGGGCTCTGATAGTACCTGTGATGTCTTGAAGAAGTCACGAGAGATGAAGTCCTTTCAAGCAATGCCCTGCAATCCCAACTGATGATCTACCAAAATCCGAATAAGAGCGAAGTGATAGACACTGTTAAGCTACTGTTGAGGGGTCTTATGCAGCATGAAGGTGTTCATCATCTCTATATTCCTGCATATGTAGAACGGGAGGTTCATCATCCTCACCCTAGTAAAGTGCATGAGCAAGCGGATATGATAGGCATACAGTCTAGAGAACCTCCCCTCACAGCTAAAGTATTTCATGATCAATCTCATGAGTGGGGCATACTCATTCTTCAAGTATCTGAAGGGAAATACTCTTGTGAGCTCATTCACGAATCTAGTTTTGATGTAAGGCTCATAGTGTTGCCTTTCCACCTTCTTCTTCTTATGCCACTACTCCCCAACATTTGGAATACCTGTTGCCACTGATATAGCTTCGAGTGTCAAGGTGAAAGTGACCCCGACCAAGGTAGACTGACCTCCATGTAGATGAAGCACAAATAACCGGGCCAACTCATTATGGACTCTGACATTTGTCACCCTTTGACAAAATTTCGAAACATGATAAGTGCTAGAAGGATGACATCGCAAGAGGGCATGCTTGTAACTCGGTGAGGGTAGTGGGTTCATCCCTAACATGTTTTCCACTCTTGTGGTGCCTCCTGGGAGCTTGCTCTTCTGACGATGAGTCACTCTGTGTCTCCCTATCATACTCGGACGAATTATGTGATGACATGACTGCAATGTGAGTTGTGATTAGGCTTCCCCTTTGATGATGGCGTGAGGCTGGGTGCCTTTGTAGTATCAGTTACCAAAGGGAACAAATGAAACAGGGAATGTTAGGAAGGGAGTGATGAAATGGGGATAGGGTTTATAGGGAGAACCTTGTTAGGGGTGTGGGAAGAGTTTGGGGTATTGTGATGGGGTAGGGTTTAGGGTTTCTATTGAGCAATTGGAGGAGGTGGAAGGGAATATGATTTTTGGTAGTGTTAAGGTAGTGATAACGGGGAAAAAATGAGATAGGGGAAGAAGGGACAGGGGTAGGGTAGGAAAAATAACCTTGGCAACAACAACACTATTACACAACCCTAGCAAACTGGTTTTTCTTTGGTGTCTTCTTGTGTTTGCTTTATGGAATGTTTTTTCATTCAATCACCGGCAATAATCCACCATATCTTTATCGAATTTGATGCACAAATGAGTTTGAGAGCCTACCTTGCAATTAGAGGGTCTTCACAAAATTTTGAGGGGGTTTTGGCATGTTCTGGGTGCTTTATCTTTGTGCGTCGCGCCCCTGTGTGTGTGCGATGTGCTCTTGTCTGTGTGTGTTGCGCTCCGGGTGTGCGTCGCGCTCGTTATGGGCTTGAACGGTGGGCAGGTGTTGTGTGTGTCGTGCCCTGCATGTGCATTGCGCCCTTTCTTGTGTGTGCCACGCTCTTGTCCTCGCCTCCAATCAACTTCCAGCTCCTCATTTGCTCCTCGAATTGTATGCATCGCGCGCAAATCGTAGTGCACCGCGCCCTGGGTATGCATTGCGCCCTTTATAAGTTTGAACTGTGGGTGGGTACTATGTGCGCCGCGTCCTGAAAATTGACTTCAACTTGCTCCAAACCCTCACCAACGCACTCCAATCACATTGCAATGTCTCCCACTGGTTTTGATTTGCACAGTGCCTCTGATTTTGGTGGAAAACTTGTATATAAAGCCTTGGGAGAGATGAGTTTGATTTTTGCCTCTTCAAACACCCTTTTTCTGATGTTTGAGTTTTGCACTTTTTCACTGACTTTAAAACACACTGATTTTCACTTTCCCTTTGAAATTTTAGCTTGAATGATGCAACTTTCGGCACTCTTTATGGGGGTTGCAAGATAGGACATGTGACCATGGAAACCATGACTGCATCTGAAAAAATCACTTGACAACTTTTTTTGAAAATTTTTCCATAAATGATACTGTTTGACTTTTCTTTAAAACAGAGTTTTAAGGAAGAGTCGGAGTCTATCCACATGACGATGAAGCTTTCTGAACCATAATTGTGTAAGGGCCTCACTCTGGCCTGCATGGCTCTACTGGACACGTTCAAGTAGCAAATTGATGAATTCCTAGACCTAGACCTTGAAATGACCTTTGTCCTTTAAAGGACTAGACCTTGACTGTCATGGACTTTGATGATGATTGACAAAAGACCTGAGCCAGCAGGAGCCAGACATGAGGGGGGAAATGACTATAATGACCTTCTCCGTCAAATTATGGCATGCCCCTAGCGGAATGCAACTGGGAGAATGGAGCGGGACACCTAATCATGAAACGCATAAAGAGTTTTGATCTCTGACGGAGGACTAACCAGACCAACTCTAACAGGGGGGGCGGCCCCGTACTTCATGGGACCACACCCATCCCCTCCAACCATATTGCATTAAACTAGGTTTGCAGTACTGATTAACGTGGGCAGTTTGTTTTTTTATGGGAATGCGTGGTGGCTTTAGGTGGCGGAACCACATACGTGGCCGCCTTACACAAGCCCCACTGTATTAATGGTTGGTCAATGTTCATGCCATGCCCATATCCTAATCTTTATACCATATCATTATAACGGCTTTGGACTCATTAAGGCTTGGTTACCTCCACGTGAATGGAGGTGGATTAAAATATATTATGGTTTTCTAACCACTTCCCCCACCATATAACTATAACCATACCATATATATAATGCCACATATTTTGTGATACGTTGGTTTTTTTTTTGTCATATGGTATTTTAATATAACCTTTTTGCCATATACGTATTTCGTTATAACCATATTGTTATATGGTTTAATATATTTTGGGTTTCAGTTTATCTATAGTTATTTTAATAACTATAAAACAAGTTTTGTCTTTTAGTTATTTAATAACCCAAAATGAATTTTTTTCTTGTGTAGGTCTAGAAGGCCACTAGAGGGATTCCAAGTGTCAAGCTGCCATGTGGGTCCCACGTGCTGACTAGGATGCCATGTGGCGGACTGTGGGCCCCATTTTTCCTCTGCAATACTGATCTTTGAGGGGATCTATCTTTTGCATACGAGCCTAGATTGATGAACCATTTGCACCATCGTGATCAGGAAGATGAGCCCTTTCAATTGATGCCATCAACTACTCCTTTCTACCATTTTGAATTGCGAGCCTTTATCCATCCCCTTAGTGTCTCAAGATCCCCCTCGATCGTTCCTCCCCACTGAGGAGCTTTTGGGCCGCCAAAAGCTTTTCATCAATCAACTGTCAAGTGAGGGTATTGCGCCCTTGCTCTTTCTTTATCCATCCATTTGGCCTTGCTTGGATGCATTACCTTTAACCCAACTCGAAGGTATTCTACATCTCCAAGTTGCAAAGTCCTGATTCTTTTGTTGAGAATGATGTCTTTGAGCAACTCATCAAGATATTCAAGTGCAAAATCATCAACTATAGGAATGGTCCCCACCTCATCATTGTCCATGATCAAATGCGGTTCATACAATTTCAGGTTCTCCACATTCATGACTAAGTACATCCGCATATATACTAGCAAGTCAAGACGAAAGACATTATTCCCAATCTTCTCCAATATGGTGAATGGCCCATACCGGATTGGTTGCAGTTCCTTCCCCCTTCATCATATCTTTGCTGATGTGGAACCATACTTTGTCGCCTACTTGGAACTGATGGTCAACTCGATGCTTATCATGTCGAGCCTTGTAGTGGGCTTGACTCTTCCCCAACTATTCCTACACTACTTGGTGAACCTTCTAGATTCACTGAATGAACTCCTGAGCTTTATCTTTATCATCTCATCCACTAGAACCATCCTCTCTTCCAAAGACCATGTCAAAATTATCCTTCAACAAGTATCCAAAACAAGTCTTGAATGGCAAACACTGCGTCGATGAATGCACTGCTCGGTTTTAGGAATGTTGTATGTAGGGAGATGGTCATCCGACAACTTGGGATGTTTCCCATAGTAACCCCTTAACAAATGTACCACGGTCCTATTAACCACCTCTGTCTGTCCGTCAGTCTGCGGGTGAAATGCCATAATTATTTTCAGTTTGGTGTCCATCATCCTCCACAAGCTAGTCCAGAACTCTCCAAGGAAGCGAGAGTATCTATCTAACACAATCAAAGTGGGTAGCCCAAAGTGGACCCAAACATACTAAAAGAAAAGAGAAGCAGTTTGCTCTGTAGAAATCTACTTTTTACAAGGCATAAGAACACACATTTTGCTAAAACGGTCAACGACGACATACAAATAGTCGTGACCCTTCCTAGACAAAGGTAGACCTCCTACAAAGTCCATTGAAACACTTTCCCATGGACGACTCAGAATAGGAAGTGAGGTGTAGAGCCTAATTTTTCTATTAGAGGGCTTTGAAATAGAACACATCATGCACCCCTTTACATGTCGAGTCACAATATTTTCATATGAGGCCAAAAACAAAATCATTGTACATGACTTAAAGTTTTTTCGACACCAAAGTGTCCAGACACAAGAGAGGTGTGGGCCTCTCGAATTACATGTGCTCTTTCTTCTGTGGGAATACATAATTTACCATAGGTGATACAACAATTTCCCCTGCAAATAATAGTTGTCCACCTATGAACCATAGGTTAGTTTTGCATAAACTTCTTTAAATTCATCATCATTAGCATATTGTTTAGCATAAATTTCAAAAGACAATGACACATTATGCAATATAACAAAAGCAGAAATAGGAGGGCAAGATAGCATATCAGCCACTTTATTGCTAGTGCCCTTCTTATACTCGATTACCAATTGAAACTGTTGACCCACTTGAAATGACGAGATTGCTGCAACTTGGTCTGTGTCTATAGGTACTGCAAGGGCTAATGATCTGTATGGATGATGGTCTCCTTGTTGATCAGGTAGTGCTTCCACTTCTTCACGCTTTGAACCAAGGCATAAATCTCCTTGTCATAAGTAGGATAGTTTATCATAGCCTGAGAAAACTTCTTAGAATGGTAACAAATTGGCTTCTTTTGCTACATCAGTATAGCTCCCACGGCGTATCCTCTAGCATTAGTTTCGATCTCAAATGGCTACTGGAAATCAGGTAAGGCTAGGACTGGTGCGGTGCTGATCTTTTCCTTCAATGCTTCGAAGGACTTTTTCTACTTTCCTCCCCATTGAAAGACCTGTTTCACACTTGTCAATGTGTGCAAAGGTGCTGCTATAACAGAAAAATTGGCAATGAATCTTTGCCAATACTGGACTGCACCTAGAAAGCTACGGACCTTTGATACATTATTAGGCTTAGGCCATTTTACAATTGCTTCAATTTTTGAAGGATCTATTTTCAACTAACCATGACCAACAATATGACCTAGGTAAACCAACGAGGTTTTCCCAAACTCACACTTTGACAACCTTACAAAGAGTTTCTCTTTTTTCAATACATCAAGAACTTTCTTTACATGGCATACATGTTCATTCCAACTCTTACTAAAAACAAGAATATCATCTAAATATACAAGAACAAACTCATCAATAAAAGGCCTAAAGAGACCATTCATGATCCTCATGAATCTAGCTAAAGTGTTGCAAAGTCCAAACGACATCACCATCCACTCAAACAACCCCTGCATTGTTTTGAAGGCGGTCTTCCACACATCCTGTTCTGCAATCTGCACCTGGTGATAACCACTACGCAAATCCAACTTGGTGAAATAGATAGCATAATTCAACTTATCTAATAAATCATCTATACGTGGAAGAGGGTAGGGGTTTTTCACCGTGATCTTATTCAATGCTCGATAATTAATGCAAATCCTCCATGTGCCATCTTTCTTTGGCACCAACATGATCGGAGAGCCACATGGAGAAGTGCTCAGCCTGATGACCCCTTGATCCAGCAATTCCTACACCTACTTTTTAATTTCCTCTATCTCAATGGACGACATCCTATACATGCCAATATTTGGTAAAGGAGCGTCATGCTGCAAATGAATCTCATGTTGGATTCCCCTTTTTGGAGGCAATCCCTTGGGTTCCTGAAATATCTCATCAAAGTTAGAAATTAATTTACGTAATTCCTTTTTATGTTCATGATCACAACCTTGAAAAGCATCAGTTAATTCTGCATCTTTCCCCCTTACAACCATAAGCATACAACCCTTACTAGAGTTCACCAATCTCTTCATTTGTCTTGCACTTACAAGGTTGGCATTGATTTTATTCTGATGAGCCCTTACAATATATTCTACCCCATCTTTGGTGATTTGGTATTTCTTATCATGACAAAAGAAAATGGCTTTTCGATCATATAAGTATGGACTCCCTAATACCATGCCACAGATATCCAATGGTATTACATCTAGCACTACTTCATCCACTAGTTTAGAAGCAATTACAAATTTCACCTTACATTGTTTAGTTACATTCAATTTTTCTTTATCATGTATCCATCCCAATGGGTAAGGTTTTGGATGTGGTTTTGTTTCCAAGCCAAGTTTCTTTACCAAGGATTATGCAATTAAGTTTGCTTGAGATCCAGTATCAAATAGAGTCTCTACTTTAGTATGATTCACCACAACTCTAATATGAAATAACTCAATTCTATTTCGTTCATTAGGAAGGGACTCATTTACTGAACTAGTGCCTTCATGTGAATCAGAATTAACATGTGGTATAAGAGTACCTTTTGTTCCCATATTTGTGATCAATGCTTGATCTCCTAAGTCAGAACCAAGGTCTTGCTACGCAACTGCTACCGTCTTCTGTTTTCCCTTCCCTCCAAACTTCTTCGGTCACTTTTCTAGATGCATTTTCCAACAATGATCATCATCATGACCTTCCTTTTTGCAGTGGCTGCAATAAGGTTTCTCTCCTTCTTCTTTCTTGGATGACTATGTCTTCTTTTCCTTTCCTTTCCACTTTGATTTTGGTTTGCAATTGGGAGGTTTGGAAGGTGGGTTCTTTAAATGATCATCTCTGTCATGTTTTCCCCTATTCTCAATGTGAATGTCCTTTACACTAGCCGCATCAATGGTGGTTGGTTCAAACAATAACAATGAATGCCTAACATAACTATGTAATGATCCAATGTATTTAGTTACAATTTCAAGTGTATCAAGTGCAATACCCAAATTAAGTGCTTGCTTCCTAAATTCTTCTGTAGAACTCTGAACATCCTGACCTTTGCCTTGCCTTAAATACTACCAGTTCATTAAAGCTTTTTGCATGTAACCCAATGGATAAAATTGTGCTTTTAATGTAGAAATGAAATTAGGCAAAGAGGAATAAAGATTACCCACATCCTTACTGCTTTGTACTTTGCTCTCCCACCAAATGAGAGTGGTGTTGGTTAATCGCAAAGAGGCCAACTTAATATTTGCTTCATCCTCCATGATTTGTTGAATCCTGCAGTAGATCTCAATTTGCCTAATCCAATTATTAAGCTTTTCTACATTGCTTTCACCATTGTACATGGGGAGATCAAATTTAACATCTAATTTAAAAAAGGGCTTTTTAGATGCATATTTGGAATTTCGATTATTATGATGTGAGAGGAAGAAGAACTTTCACTTGTAGAAGGAGAAGGAGGTGGATTCCTCCATCACCTCCATGTACTAAACCTTGTCCTTCTGGAGCTTTCCCCTCTGCATTTTCCTGCTTTTCGAGCTTTGAGAACAACTTCTCAACATAATCTACCATCATATAGAAGGTCTTGCAAAAATTGAGCTCCTCCTCATACCAAGCCTCTTCATCTGCCATGTTTCTCCTTTGATGTGCATGCTCCGCCTCGGGATCAAAATACTGTAATTCCCCTTCACCTCTCCGGAGCTTGTTTCTCATTAGCATACAAAAATGTAATTCACATCTAAAAACACCTGCTCTGATACCACTTGATCCAGGTTATCTTTTGTTTATAGATGCATGAAAAGAATTACATAAACAATTTGTAGCTTAACCAAAGAGAAACTTAAATGTGCACATGTGAGAAGAAGAAGAAGAAACACATAAGCATGACAAGAAGACAAGAAGCTTGATAACGGAGTTCGTCCCTCCTGGACTATGTCTCCGAGCCCTGCTCGATCAATGGGGAGGCCTTCATTCATTAAAAGAAATGGCATCAAAGAAGTACATTCATCAATTTACAAAATGGAGCATTATACCTCCATGCCGAAAAGTGCCCAAAAATTGGAGAGCTTTTTTGCAGAAACTGGCACTGCCAATGGATTTCCGTCGCCGAGAGGTGCAAAATCCATATAAAACTTGTCCAATTCTGAGACTGGACCAAAATCACCCTAGTGCAAAAATTTTGCTCAGATAAAAGTTCCACCAGTGTCTCTGAGTGCTCAAAGTTCCACCACCTGGTCTCGAAATCCATGCCACCAATGAAGACAATCCGTGCCACCATCAGTTTATATAAAATTTGAATGGATTAAACCATAATATGGTTTATGGGTTATTTTTTCAAACCCATATTAATCCCAACCATATCCCAATATAACATATACATAAATAATTTAAATAATTTATGAACATTATGGGGGTGGGCCCGTACCTCACGGGACCACACCCATCCCCTCCAACCATATTGCATTAAACTGGGTTTGCAGTACTGATTCACGTGGGCAGTTTGTTTTTTTATGGGAATGCGTGGTGGCTTTGAGTGGCGGGACCACATACGTGGCCGCCTTACCCAATCCCCACCGTGTTAACGTTCATGCCATGCCCATATCCTAATCTTGATACCATATCCTTATAACGGCTTTGGACTTATTAAGGCTTGGTTACCTCCACGTGAATAGGGGTGGATTAGAATATATTATGGTATTGTAACCACTTCCCCCACCATATAACTATAACCATATCATATATATAATGCCACATATTTTGTGATACATTGGTTTTTTTTTGTCATATGGTATTTTAATATAACCTTTTTGCCATATACGTATTTGGTTATAACCATACTATTATATGGTTTAATACATTTTGGGTTTCACTTTATCTATAGTTATTTTAATAACTATAAAACAAGTTTTTTCTTTTAGTTATTTAATAATCTAAAATGATTTTTTTTTCTTGTGCAGGTTTAGAAGGTCACTGGAGGGATGCCAAATGTCAAGTTTTCATGTGGGTCCTACGTGCTGATTGGGATGCCATGTAGTGCACTGTGGTCCCCATTTTTCCTCTGCCATATCAATCTTTGAGGGGCTCTATCTTTTGCATACGAGCTCAGATTAACGAACCGTTCATGCCATCGCGATCAGGAAGATGAGCCCTTTCAACTGATGTCATCAACTAATCCTTTCTGCCATTTTGAATTTCGAGCCTTTATCCATCCCCTTGGTGTCTCCAGATCCTCCTGGACCAGAATCAGTGTCATACAATTCTTTAAGAAAATCAAAAACCAACACTTGGATTTGACTCTCTTGAAATAATACATTCCTCCTACTTAAGGCATTTGCAACTTTGTTTGATTGGCCATTTATATGCTTCAAAACAAAATGGAAACCTTGAAGATACTCTACCCATTTAGCATGTTTCTAGCTAAGCTTTGGTTGTTGCATTATAAACTACAGTGCATGGTTAATTGAATAAAGGATAAATTCTTTTGACATTAAATAATGGCTCCATTTTTTTAATGACTACACAACTGTGTAGAACTCCTTGTCATAAGAAGAATACTTCCTTTTTGAATCATTCAACTTTTCACTAAAATAGGCTATTGGTCTATCTTCCTGACTTAAAACACCTCCAATTGCTTCTTCGCTGGCATCACACTTCACTTGGAAAGGCTTACTAAAATCAGGTAAAACCAAAATAGGTTTTCCAGTGATTTTCTTCTTTAACAGCTGAAAATTCTTCTCTGCTTCAGCAATCCATCTAAATGGCTATTTGTCCTTCTTTATGGTCTCAATAATTGGTGCATTGATCTTACTAAAATTCTTGATGAATTTTCTATAAAAGCTAGCAAGACCATGAAAACTTCTTACCTCAAAAATACTCTTGGGTGAAGGCCATTCCATGATTTCCTTGATCTTCTCTGGATCCATCTTCAGCCCTTCAGTAGAAATAACAATACCCAAGTATACTAGTTCTTCTTTCATGAATGAACACTTCTTCAAATTCAGCAATAATTTCTCCTGATGCAGCCTTTGTAAGACATAATTCAAATGCCTCATATGCTCTTCTTTAGACCTGTTGTAAACTAATATATCGTCCAGATATACTATTATAAATTTACAAATGAAATCTTTAAAAAATTCATTCATGAGTCTCATAAATATACTTGGAGCATTTGACAACCCAAAAGGCATTATTCTCCACTCATACAATCCCTCATTTGTCTTTAAAGAGGTTTTCCACTCATCCCATTCTCTTATTCTTATCTGATGATACTCATTTTTCAAATCTATTTTTGAAAAATACTTTGCTCCACTCAAGCAATCCATTAAATCTTCAATTCTAGGCAAAGGAAATTTGTACTTGATTGTGATTTTATTTATGGCTCTTGAATTTGTACACATTCTCCAACCTTTATCTTTCCTTGGACTCAACACTATTGGTACTGCGCAAGGACTCAAGCTCTCCCTGATGAGCCCTTTTTCAAGCAATTCTTACACCTGCTTTCTAACTTCTTTATTTTCTGTAGGAGTCATTATGTAAGTTGCTTTGTTAGGTAGACTTGGTCCAAGTATCAAATCTATATGATGGCTAATTCTTCTAATGGGTGGCAACTCATTTGGCAAATCATCAACAATAATATCACAATATTTCTCCAACATTTCTTGAATTTCAATGGGTAAATCAGAAATTTTAGTAGAAGTCATTATTACCTTGGGCTTACAAATCATAGCAAAATTTACCTCATTCTCTTCAATCTGCTTCAAGTATTCCTTTCCTCCTAATAACAAATTTTTTGGGTCAGTCTTCTTTCCTGGTACATATTCTTCTTGCAGAGGCAGCGACGTATGATTGACACCATCCTTTCCAAACATGTAGGTGTTTCTTTTCCCATCATGCATGGCTCCTCTATCATATTTCCAAGGTCTTCCAAGCAATATGTGACACACATACATTGGCATCACATCACAAACAATTTTATCTTTTTACTTGCCCACCTGAAATTCCACTTCACATTGTTCATGTACTAACAGTTGATGTCCCTTTTACAACCATGACACCTTGTAAGGTGTTAGATTTTTCATTGTTTTCAGCTTCAATTTCTCCACCACTTCTATATAAACCAAATTATCAGTGCTACCACTATCAATGATCATCTAGCAACACTTCCCTTGGACTTTACAAATTGTCCTAAATAAAGTATTTCCTTGTGATGGTTCAACTATCTCCTTTATTGGCTTGAGAAATAATTTATTAACTGCCAAAGATTCTCCTCTCCCTGGTATATTTTCTTCTTCTGTCCCTGTTGCTGTTGTTGCTTCTCCCTCAGCTTCAGCAAGAATGGCATTCCTTTGATTTGTTCATGCATTCTCTGGGCACTCAAAAGCTCTATGTCCTAGTTTGTTACATCTGTAACATCTTATTTCTCTGCCTCTTCCTCTGCCTTCTCTTCCTCTAGAAAAACTCCCTCTACCTCTTGCATCACCTCTTGTGGGTGCATGCTGGGTTGAGCTGCTACTAGCTCCATATTTAGGTGTTGTAGATCTCCCTCTACCACCTTGACTTCCCCTTCTTTGGAAAGTACCTTTCCCTCTGGCAGACTGATTCCTCATGAGTTTTTCTTTAGCTTTTAGTGCTATCTGATAAGCTTCCTCTACTGCTTTAGGAGAAAGTAGACTTATTTCATCTTGAATGTCCATCCTAAGGCCATTCACATATCTAGCCACCTTCTTATCTGTATCCTGGTCTTCTCCAGCTCTTATGCTTACCTTGTAGAATTCCTCTATGTACTCTTTCACTGTCAAAGGCCTCTGTCTAAGATTTTGCATGTATCTGAACAAGGTTTTCTGATAATTACTTGGCAGAAACTTACCTCTTAGCTTTTCTACCATCCTACTCCGATTCTTGATTGGTTGCTTGCCAAGTCTCTTCCTTTCTGCTTGCACACCATCCCACCAAAGCGCTACATGGAATTTTATCTTGGTGACAACAAACTTAACTTTTTCTCATCTTCTATTTCTTCATAGTCGAAGAATTTCTCCATGCCATTAATCCAGTCTATTAATTCTTCTGGATTAGTCCTCCTTCATATATTGGAACCTCGGTCTTTGGCCTAGCTGTGGACCTCAATACTGACTGAAAGAACCTCATCTCAGGAGTGACTGCTACAGCTTCCTCCTCTTCAGCTTCAACCTCAGGCTCACTAACATCTTCGTCATCTATGCTTCTGCCTGTTGTTAATGCATCCAATCTAGCTTGCATCTGTTGTATAGCTTCCATTACTTCAGCATTTGCAATAGGCCATCCTCTTCCACCATGTCCACGTCCTCATCCTCTTCCAACTCTGAAAGCCATATTAACTTTCCTTCTCTTGCTTCTGAGATTCAATTCAATATCAAAAGGGGGCTCTGATACCACTAATGGTGGCTTGGGTGCAGGCGATATGGACAAGCGACTAAAAACCTGAGATAATTTCTTCTAATGCTGGCTGAATTTATCCTACTCCTTCAAATGGTGTATCAGTCATTTACTATTAGAATAACTACTATAATAATCCCCTAGCTCCTTCATATAACCATTCTTCCTTTAGGAATCACCCCAACCCTTGTTATCGACACTTTTTTACTACCCAAAGTCCCTTATTCTCTACTGGGACTATAATTCCAAAGGAATTATAAAAAATACACTATCGCGGCCTTTTCAAATGGGGATAACATAAATTGTGTTAAATACACTATCGGCGTTAAAACCCAAAAGAATATGCGTTAAACGCAATAACACAATCGGCAAGCTTTTATTCCGAAGGGTCGATATAACACTATCGGAACTTTTATAAACTATAGGCGCTTTAACATGGTAATTCCCTGATTCGATATGCCATGTGGCTATTGGCAATCGCTATCGGCGGTGCCAAAATCCACACAATAGGCTCCTTGCGCTACAACTGTGTGATGCAATACACTTTGCGGACCCGATAATTTATCCAACCCGATATATAATATTTCGGGTCCGGACTGTTTAGGTTTCAAACTTTGGCAGTTCCACAGCCCTTTCCACTCCACTTCGATTATGCGATACGATAAAGGTTCGGACCTGATACAGGTGTGAACTAGAATCAATAAAATTTCAGGTCCAGAGCTATGTCCAAACTAAGATTTTTCACGAATTCTCTGTGTAAAATAGAGTTTGGTTGCAGAATTCTATACAATAATTTAAGAAGCCTGCGTTTGCCAATATGCGGGAAAAATGATTTTAAAGACTCTAGCCCAAATATTCATGGGAAAATAAGGCTAATTCATCCATATTCAAACTTAGAAGAAAGCAATCGAACAAATACACACATATAATTATCAATTAACAGAGAACCACATAATCAGATGAACATAGAGGTTTTTCTTCAAGTGATAATGCTTCTGGGCATGACTCTCCCTCTGAGCCTCTGGTCATTTTATTTCTAATCCATAGATAAAGCCTTCTCAACCATTATCCTTTACAAAAGGATGCTTTTACATAGAGTTATTTAAAGCATTCATGCATAGAAGTTATTATCGCTTATCTATGAGCGATTATTACAGAATGTTTTATTCTTAATTCAATCCCTATCTTGAACTAGAAAAGCATGGAAATAGCTGGCTAAAGGACCCCACTCCCTTGCCTGTATATTTTTTTGGATTTTTGGAATGTGTTTGAAGATTTTTTCCCTCTAAGTCACATGCTCCTGCATCAGGTTATACTAGGAATACCTTTCTTGAATATTGTGCTATCCATGTTTGGATTTTTCAGGAAGACTCTCCAATCTTCTCCATTAATCCCCCTATTTTTGAACCATTTCTCTTCACTTCTGAGAAATTTAGTAGCTTCTGTGATCAGAGACTCCATTATAGTAAACTTAATGTCTCCTATCTCAACCTTCATTCCATCAAATGAGTGTGCAAAAGTCTTCATCACTTCCCTGTGGAAACCACTGAGTTTCTCTATGAATTGTAACCATTATTTCTTCTACAACAACTCCCTTGTCTGAGGATATCCTTCTAGGAATTTCTTTCTTGTTGGCTCGGTTTGGACAATAACACCCATTATGAAGGATGTGTCATCTCAAGGACTGCTTATTTTGATAGGAGAAATGGTGTTGGTAGGGTTGGTTAGCGACGGAGAGATACACAAGTTATATGAATTCAGAGAAATGGGAGAACATTGGAATTATAATGGAGGTTGTGGGAGAAAATTTGACCATTGGAGCACATTTAAAATAATGATTTTGTGCTTTACTTCAACCAATTTGAAATAATGACAAGACATAGGTTTTAAGTGGTGGTTTATGATGATTTTTACAAGCGACCTTCACCCTTAATTTGCAATGATTTTGTTTTATTTTTGGCAATGCTATGTGCTCTTAGTTCATATATGCAATTTATTAATCCTCATTGTTAAATTAAAGTATCACATACCTTTGATTAACTTTGCTAACCTTGATTGTTCTTTGATATCTCTTGCATGTAATTTTCACTGTCAATTATCCTTCTATTTGAATCACTAAGTGTTCGTGTCAAGTGGCTTCAAAAATTTATTAGGGCTACAAAACCTTTTCCTAGCTGCGAAAAGTTGTTGATTTTGTAGCTGAAAAGAAAAAAAAAACTTTAAGAAAGGAACTTTATTTTTGAAAAGAAAATTTAAGGTGCCAACAGGAGTTGGTTTTCACTTCAAATTTTCTATATAAACATGCCAACAACATGTTGGTTTTCATGTTTATACCTCTTATTACTATTATTTTTTTTTTTTTATTGATAAGTGGGTGAATCCTGAAAATCATGCTTACCCTGTGGCTGAGAGACCACGGATCAGGGGCATCTAAGCCGTCAAAGTCACTTGGGGATCGCACCTGCCCTGAGCCGTACCAGCTGAAACCATGTTGGATTTTTGGTATCGCCGAGACTAGAACCGGTGACCTTTTCTTAAGGAGCACCTTAACAGCGCGCTCCTTCACTGACTATTCTAAATCTCTTTGACA
Source organism: Pinus taeda (assembly GCA_000404065.3). Taxonomy (NCBI): domain Eukaryota; kingdom Viridiplantae; phylum Streptophyta; class Pinopsida; order Pinales; family Pinaceae; genus Pinus; species Pinus taeda. Next base: position 42,641 of record APFE031340890.1, read on the forward strand.
CCTCTTATTACTATGATTATCATTATTTATTTTTTTAAATAAAATTGAGTAAAATTTCTAATGTGGAAAAGAAGGAGAGCTCTTTTCAACCATATTCAATTCTGAATTATCTTAGAAAATTTTGACAAATCCTTCTTTGTCAGCGGCTTTTCATAAAGTCTGAGTCAATGTCCATTTACTAAAAGAGGAAATTTCTCTTCATCAATAGCCCTGATTCTAATTGCACCATTGTCAAAGACATTTTCAACCTCATAAGGTCCAAGCGAGTTGGTTTGGAATTTCCCTTGAAAATTTTTGAACTTTGAACCAAAGAGTAATGCCCAATATCCTGGATGAAATTTTCTTTCCTTAATGTACTTATCATGCCATCTGTATCTCTGTTGCTAAA
>APFE031340890.1:45750-70583 GCA_000404065.3 Pinus taeda
TTCTCCTCTTTTCTGTAGGAGACAAATGAAATGGAAATTTCCCTGTAGCTAAATAGTTAGAAATATATGCATACCAAGGTGATTTAGTAGATACTACAAAAAGATATTCATCAGGAAATTTATCCTCTATAGGTTGATCATTATTATCATTTTAAATTCTAAATAGAAAATCAACAATTGTGTTTTGTTTTTCAGGCCTATCTAGAATGGTGATGTTAAATTCTTGTGATAATAAGATCCATATGGTTATTCTCCCATTAGTGATTGGTTTATTCATTAGGCATTTAATGGTAGAATGGTCTGTGTGAATGAAAGTTTCATAGCCATTTATATAACATCTAAATTTTTTAATGGAATGAACTACAACTAAAAACTCCTTCTCAGTTACAGTATAATTTAACTTTGCAGGAGTTGAATTTTTACTGGTTTAATAGATTGCATAAGGAGTAAGATCTTTTTTCCCTAACATAGCTCCTAAGATTGAATTTCAAGCATAAATTCAGATATGGAAAGGTAATTTCCAATTAGCTCATTTTAAAATAGGTGCTTCAGAAATTCTCCTTTTCAAAGCTTCAAGGGAAGTTTGACATATAGAATCCCACTTGAATTCACAGTCCTTGGTAAGAAGTTTAAAGAGTGGAGATGCAATTTTTGTGAAGTTTTCTATAAATCTTCTGTAGTATCCAGTAAAACCAATAAAACTTCTAACATCTCATTCACAGTTTGGCACTAATAACTTAGAAATGACTTCAAATTAGATGAGTCCAACTTAATTCCATTTCCTGAAATATGGTGACCTAAAACAATTCGTTCATTAAACATCATGAAAATTTGTTGTGACTTGGCGAAATATTTGTTTCTTTACATCTTATTAACACTTTTTCTAAATTTCCAAGTGCTTCACTAAAAGAATCACCATAAACTATGAAATCATCCATGTATACTTCCACACAATCATGAATAAGGTTAGAGAAAATTATGAGGACTGCTCTTTGGAATGTTGCCAAAGCATTGCATAATCCAAAGGGAAGTACTCAATAATCATAAGTTCCCCATGGACAGGTGAATGTGGTTTTATCTTGACCTTTAGGTGCTACCTAAATCTGGTTATATCCACTAAAAGCATCCAAAAATGAAAACTAATGTGTCTAAGACTTGATCTATGAAAGGTAGTGGAATGTGGTCTTTTAATGTTGCTTTATTTAATCCCCAGTAATCGATGCATACTCTCCATTTTCTATTTTTCTTCGGAATGATTACTAAGGGTGAAAACCACTAACCGTCTGATATTAGATAAATGAAATTTACATTTAATAGATTTTGCAATTCCTCAACAATTTCTTTTAGATTTGGGTTCATTCTTCATTGCAGCTGTCTAACTGGTCTTGTACTTTGTTCAAAGTAAATATGATGTATGCAAGTTTTAGGACCAATTCCCCTCATATCATTGTATTCCCATGCAAAAGCAGAAGAATGTTTATGTAAGATTTCCACCAATTGATTCTTTTGTAGTTCTTCCAAGTTTTCATTAACATTCAAAGTTTTACCTGGAAAGATTTCTATTAAAGAATTTCCAAATTTTTCCATAGAAAGAAATGATATTTGTCTAGATGAGAGATATTCCTTTCGACTACAGTCATAATATGAGGAAGATTCATTGTTTTCCAATAAATTTAAATTTTGGTATTCCTCTCTTACTTCTTTAGTAGTAAAAATAGGTTGTATATCATCTTCTTCGTCTATCCATTCTTCATTTCCTATTTATATTATTGTTCTTGTAGGAGGGTATAATGTAGATTTCTTTGTAGGATTTCCATTTGAAACATACATGTCACCTAATAAAAAACCGATGAAAGCATCAGCTATAACTAGCCAAGGTCTTCCTAGGATTAATGGATGTCCTCCTAGATTTTTCTTGGGTGTTAAAACCACGAAATCAATAGGATATTTCGATAATCTAAGGATACACAAACATCCTCTGATACACCATCAGGTTTGATAACGGACATGTCTGCTAATTGTAATAGGGTTGGTGTGTATTGCATGTTAGGAAGCTTCAGTGAGTCCATAACTTATTTACTCATTATGTTTATGGTTGTTCCTATATCAATTAGTGTGTTTGGGATTTCAGTTCCATTGATTTGAATTTTTACAATGGGGCTTCCTGGATCTAAATATTTTTGAGTTGTTGTTTCCCCATCATGATGTCTACAATTTTTCTGACTACTGAATTCTTTTTACATCCTTTCTTTCTCTTCTTGATCTTTCAGTACTTAATTCCTTAATTGTTTTTGCAAAAATTGGTATTTATTTTATGGATTGTAACAAAGGAATTTTGATACAAACATTTCGTAATTCATCCAACATATCATAATCAGGCAATGTAATTTGTTTTTCTACTCCTTCATCAATTTTCAACCGTTTAGGGAAAGGTGGCATAATTGATACCGAGGGTTGTTCTATGATAGCAATATTTATTAGAACATTTTTTGTTTGATTATTTTCTTTTTGAGGGAGAGAGGGGTCTCTCCTTCTTCAGATTGATTTTTATCTTTTTGAAAATTTGGTCTCCTTTCCTGAATAAGAATAGGGGGTTTTCTTTGTAACACTCTTCCAGACCTTAATTGGACATTGTTTAGATCTAGTGGAGTTATTCCATATGTTTGAGGATTTTTCCCTTCCATGTTGTACGTAGGTTGTTGTGGTATTTTATTATTAGGGTTCAGAAGTGGTTGAGTGAGTAGTTTATTTTGTTTTTGTGGAAATGGTAGGGAGAGATATGGGTTTTGATTTTGAACTTGGATTTGAGGTAATTAATTAGCTTCGGGAATTTGATTAGATTCGGGTAGAAATTGCGGTGGAAGATAGGATAGTGAATATTGTTGATATTGAGCATAAGCCCCATAAGGAATTTGTCATCCCTGATTCCAAGATTGTGATTGTGGCTAAGCCCAATGCTACCAAGATGGATTCCATTTTTTTTGTGAATACTGAGCAAATTGTTGTGGTCTGAAGCCTTGTGGTTGATTTGGTTGAGAGTTTGCCATGCTCTCTTGGCTATAAAGTAGGGAGGGTCTACTTGTTTTGGTATTCCTTCCTCATTAAATATGGCCTTAAGACTTGGTAAAGAAGGACATTCCTTAGTATCATGATTATCTGAACATATGACACAAGTTTCTATGGCCTTTGAATCTAAGGGATACTCTCTTAATGTGTGTTTATTTTGACATCTAGGACATAAGATAGATAATGAAAAATTTTCATATTTTTGCTTTTTTTTGTATTTTAAGGATGTCTATTTGTTCACTTAGACTCCCTAAAATATTTGTCTTAAAGGTATCAATAAAAATTCCTAATTCTGTCCTGCTAGCCATCCCTACTGCAGATTTATTAATTCTTGATAAGGGAGGGTCTCCGGGACTCTTTCCAACTCATGCTTTACCCCTTGATATATGTACACATAGATCACAAATATCTGCAAATGGTAATTGAGAAATGTCTCCTTTCCCAATTAAGTTAAGGAGATCGATCCATTCATCTTTAATAGCTTTAAGTAGGAGGGCTTTTAGATTTTCCTCATCCAAATTGTCCATTTTTTCTCTTTTAATATTGTAGAAAAATATCTCTACTAAGTCTTCAAGATTTTCATCTTCCTTTTGTGTCATTTTGAAGACTTCATCTTTAAGGTTACTAGGCATACAATAATCTCTATATTTTCCTAGGAAGCATCTTTCATTTGTTCTCATGTTCTTATAGAATGCGTCCCTAGACTCATGAACCATTTTAATGCTGAATCCTTTAAGGTAATAGGAAATAGTTTTAGTCTTTTAGCATCATGCAGATAGTCATATGATTTGCATAATACTTCAAATTCGAAGAGAAATGTCTCTAGGTATTCATTTCCTTTTCCGTGGAAATTAGGAAGAATCAAGGGTGATATATTCTTTATTGTTAGAGTTGTATCTTCATCAAGAATAGGAAATCCAAAAATATATTGGTTTCCTACCTCTACCCCTTCCTCTATTCCTATCTCCACCTCCTCCTCTACCTCTACCTCTACCCCCTCCAATCCTATTTTCCTCACCATTGACATTGTGTACCTCTCCTTCCCCTTCCTCAACCATGACTAATTCTTTAGAATCAATATAGGGTTATTCTAATTCTTCTGGTTCTTCTATCAATGGTTGTTCAAAATAATTTTCATGTTCCTCTCCTTCACTAGGAATTTCTAATTCTTATCCCAAAATTTGTTCACTAGTGGAGGATAGAAAAACACTCCTATAGTTGGGGATATAGGATTCTCTTCAATTACAGCTTCAATAGATGAAGTAGGTGAAGTTATGGATTATATTTCTAATCTTGAGACTTCAGGAAGTCTTTTTTCGACCCGCAAATGGAATCCGAGTTTGAGTAGGTGGTCTAGAATTTTGAAATTGAGGTGAAGTAAGTGGATTTGTGGGAATTAAACTTCTTCCTTGTCCTACAATTCTACCTCTAGAGTCCCTATCCCTAAGCATATCATGTTAATGATTTTTTTTTTTTAACTTTTATTTGTACTTCCACAGCAACGGTGCCAAAATGTTTAGCCAATTTAATGTCCTTAAATTGTCAACATAAATTATCGACTAGGGCAGCTATACTAATATAGCACAAGTGCACTATATGTGCTAGAAGTTAATTGATGTTCTTAAGATATCTATGTTCTTGTTAAAGTCTACATTTGGAGTTAATATGAAGATGGTATTAAAGACTTGTGACTTAAATTTGATAGCTACTTATCTTTAGAAATTAGTTTCTATTGAATCAATTTATTGATGGTTTAAATATGATCCTAAGCTTTTACTCTTGTTAGACTGTTTTGGATTTTATCTCTGAATTTTATGCTACAACCAAGCCTAAATTACTATGTGTTAAAGAGATCTACTCTAACATATTGTAAGTGAATGGTGTCTGGATTTAATTGTCAAGAAAATGTGTGACTCTTTTACTTATTCATCTTCATCCAAATAAGTCATAAATCTAATAAATAGAAAAGTAGCTATGCTATGAAAATGAAACAATGGACTACACTAGGTAGAAAGCAAGGAAAATGATTAAACTATACGAGATACATTGCAAATGAAATAGCATAATTAAGCTAGGTATAAAGAAAAGGGATTTGCTTATGCAAACAACAATTCAATGATGAATTCCATTCTACTGCATTTCAAACACAGAACATAGCATCTACGATAAAGTAATTAAGGAAATCTATGTGAAATTGGTTAAATACCTATACTGGTCCTAGAGTCCTTCCATGAAGTAGTCAACAATATCCAATCAACATAGTATGGAAACATAAACCAAGTCTATTACTTGCAAATAAGCATAACAAGATGTTCTTTAAAGTTTACATGTATCGGCGCACACCCAAAACACAGAGTGGCCATTGCCTTTATAATAGTTCTATGTATAACAGTAAGAGAGTTTCAAGCACACACACACACACACACACACACACACACACACACACACACACACACACACACACATATATATATTTCAATCCTACTAAATCAAACTATATCGCTAAATAATTAATTTCCTATTTGGAAAAGAAAATCGATAACATTTCGAGAAAACTCAATCTCTCTTCCAGGGATAATATTGCAATTGACTTCGATATTAACCGTGTTGTGATGCACTCTTCTTGAAGGATTGGCTGGAGAGAATAGGACAAAATCCATGAGGGAATCATTTCTCATCCATGCATATCTTCCTTGGCTGAGCTGGACCACTTGAACCTTGTTAACAAAGGAGATAGTTGTGGAAATCTAGATTAGCTGCAGAAACAGGCCAATTCCATACCCAAATGCATACTTTAACAAAACTGTAAGGTATATAGAAAAATATGAAGAAGAAGACATTTAAATTATTACCTTTAACAAAACCTTGTGTCTGTTGCATTTTTTAGGTGATAGGTATAGGGAAAAAGCAAGAAGTATATGCGAAAAGGGTGTCAAGGTAAGACAATCCTTGGAATCTACACATATTGTTTCAAATATCCATGGGAAAGAGACCTCGTATACAATGTGGCAAGCATTGACAAATCTATTTCAAAATATTAGTGACCACAGGAAGCTAGTACTCAAGGAAAAGCTTTGGAATATCAAGATGGAAATGAACGACAACATTCTGCTGTACTTGAGCAGGTTCACACAATGTCGTGATGACCTTGGTCAAGTTGGTTTTATTGTAGAAGAGGATGATTTGGTAATACTATCATTTCTATGCCTTCCCAAGAGTTGGCACAGTTACTAGGATTCGGTAATTTGGAGGGAGAAGCTACCAAATTGGGAATTCCTATGGTCTGATTTGGTACAAGAGGAGATAAGGTGAAATACTGGAGATGAGACCTCATCCAAATAAGTAGAAGAGGACTTTGCATTAGTAGGAAAAGGAATGAAGGCCAAGGGGAAGGAGTCCCAAGGTGAGGTTGATTCTATCCAAGAGGGAAAGAAGAAGGCCTTTGTCCAAAATCAAGTGCTTTCACTATCATGAATTCAGGCACTACACCACAAAGTGTGCACACAAGAAAGCAAGTAAGAAGGAGCCTACAGTAGCTTTAATGGGTGAAGCTTTGGCTTCACTGTTTGAGCTTGATTTCACTCTCATTACATGTATATTTAGCAACATGACGGGGAGTGTATGGTATTTATACAGTGATGCCTCATTACACATGATGTGGAATAGATAATTCTTCAATGACTTGGAGGAGAAATATCTCTAGAGGAACATTGAGTTTGGAGATGGTGAAAGGTACAATGCAACCGGTATTGGTACAGTTACTTTTCAGAGGGAGTCGAACTCCACTCTCAATCTCAAAGATGTTTTTTTTTTCTAGGTCTAAAGAAGAAAGACATCTTTGTAGTGGTGCCAAAATATCGTGGTTATGATGTGATATTCAGTAAAGGTAAATCCTTTATGAGACACATAGCTACGGGGAAGGTGAAACGTATCAGTGCTAGAGTTAATAATCTATATGCACTTGAGGTAGAAGATGCATGAAAATCCTTTAGGAGCAAGGAAAAGGTTAGAGACTTGGTGTTTTAGAGGGAGCATAATTTACCTCTCAAAATGGAGCCTCAAAAGCAAACTCGAGAAGTTGTGGAGTAACCACAAACAGAGAAGCAGAGAGGAGACAAAGTGGATTCATCCACTCAAGCAGAGACCTCTAGTAGGGGGAAATTTCAATCCAATTGGGTTGAGGGAGAAAATCCAGCCATTCCTCCAGGTGTGAGGTGGGGCAATGTGAAGCCATAGTCCAAAAGTTGTAGAAATTTCAGCATGGTCAATTGAGGTATGTTTGCCTCATGTATCATTACCTTGCTGCGGAGAACCATAATATTCAGTAGCATGAGTATCAATGTCAGTTAGATACTGAGGACTGTAGATAAATGTTGACAATAGAGCAAGAGGCTTAGTAGCAGAATCAACAGTAGCATAGTTTTCTCTGTGGACAGTTGGAGATTGATTCAATGTCAATTTTGTACTTTTTTGGATGCTTCTTAGTTGTAGTAGAAGTAAAAAAAAAGGAGAAGTGTTTCATGCAATAAATTAGAAAGGTAGATGTGAACCCCTTATTTCTGAGATGGAGTGTTGAAAATTGTAGCAATAAATTCTTAATTTCGATTTTTCCTTAGTCAAAATTGAGAAAAATTCAATATTCCACATCAACAGGTAACTTGAATGAGTTAACTGCAGTTACATGGTTGTTATCACTCATTTAGCTTAGCTAATTTGAGTTAGGGGCATGAAATTCAGTTGTGTGAAGTGGTTCCTAAAGTTTAGGAGCCTAGGTTGAGATAATTTCAGTTGTAACAATTTAAATCAATTAAATTGACTTATGGTCAGTCAAACTAGTTCCAACTATTGGAGGTAATAGTGGAGGGTCCAGTAGTGGGGTGTGTACCTCAGTGATCAACCTGTTAAATGATCAATCAACCTAAATTATATCATTACATGCATAGAATATGACTTACCCAGTTGAGATTGGAGTTCAAGGGAAATGTACTATAAGTTGTAAACTATTGCAAGTTGTACAGGTGGTACATTCAGTCATAGGAAGAGACTAAAGGATCAACACAATCCAATGGAGGAAAATTTCTTTTAAATATGGGCCTAATTCTACAAAAAATAATGCAAGGAAGTAGGAGCTTGGTATGCTGAGAAATTCGCTAAGTATGGCTTGTGTCCATTTGTGAGGAAGTGAAATAGATTATACTAGTGCATGGGTTGCTCAGGCTTGAGAAAGCATTATGTTTCTTCTCTATTCTTTGATTAATGAAATACAAATAGTAAGGGGCTTTGATCATTTTATTTCCCCTGCATAAATATATGTGTATATGTGTTGAATCTTGATGCATGTTTATGCTTTGTATTCTCGATCGTGAATTTGATTCTGCGGATGAGTAGAGTAGCTTCTAGGCTGATGGATTATAAAATTTCAGTACCAATTTAGAATATACACAATAATTTCTACATGGTAACAGAGCTAGACTGGTACAAATTTGTAGAGTATTATAATATTAAAATGTTGATAAGCCCATGTTCCTTATTCCACTAGTTGAAGTGGGGATGATTGCAAGGGGAACACTTCTTAATGTGGTACCAAGTTGGCTTGCTTAAAATATTTTATGGATAATATTCATTTCAAGGGGGTTAATTTACCCAAATTTTAATGAGGGGGTGTGTCTGAAAAGGAAAAACCCATGTTTTTTACATTTTTATTGTGGCAATTGTTGAATGGACTCACCCCTCTAGCTTATTTATTATTTTTGAAGCCATGATGTTCCCCCCACCTCCTCCAACTAGTTTATTTGATAGGATCAATAATTAAGGGAAAACACTTTATTTTTTGTGGGACAATAATAAATTAATTATGTCATGCAATATGGACTTAGGTTAATAGTTTCCCATGAAAAATGGTGGACACGAATACCTAGTAAATAGGGTGTTATTTTTTACTTTTACTTTTATATTTTTTTGGCTTATTATCAATTTTCTAATATTGTCTCTAATTTAATGACATATTTGGGCAATTAGACAAAGACTTAGTGCACGAATATTGGATTAGGATATGAGGATGAGATTAATAATCCAAAGTTGCTTAGGGTGTGGTCATTTTCTGTTACAACAATTTTATATTATGTTTTATGCTTCATGTTTTTAAATTGAATGGATTAATTCCTTTACTATCTATCTCATAATTCATTTATCTATAACTTGATCATTCCTAACATTAATTTTTCAAATTGTATCTTATTCAAACCTTTATTATAATCTACATGGCGTAATGTTACTTTTTCAATTTCAAAATCAATTTCCTCTTATTGAGCCAATTATTTAGCAATAGACTGCAATCCACGACATATCTTTCATCCTAATCTAGTTCTTCTAGTGTTTCTTAAAAATCATCGATGTCCATCACTTGAATGTTAATATATTTGGGTGTGTCATGATTGTTTCTTCCTTTCCTTTTGTAACTAAATCCAACAAGAGACTTCTCAAGTTTGAACATTGGTTGATTCTTGTTACCACCTTCTCTGGTAGTTTTATTAGCCTTTTTCTAAAGATTTTTCACTTGGCATTGACTCTTTAAAGTTAAGGAACTCTTATAGGGGTGTTGGGGAGTAGAGATGGAACTTATAACTAAATTTCCACGTTTTCTGTGTGATAAATTAGTGTTGTATAAAGCACTTGGGTTTTCATGAAGATCTTGAGTATCAAGAAAAATATAATTGTCTCTAGCACCTTCACCTTGCTTCACTTGAAATGCAGTACCACATCCTGTATAATTTAGGTGATAAGAGAAAATGGAATGAGGATTAAAACATTTAACCTCTTCTAGCATATTTAATGTAAAACTTTAGAAGTAAATGGCATATGTTGGCCCAAAGGTCACACTGAGAGCGGGGTGGGGGGGTGAATTAGTGTGAGATAAATTTTACCATTTTATAATTTTTCATAATGAATCAATCATGTAATAATGAATCATAACCATAATCATGTAATCAAAAATATAAATGCATCATAAAGATACCACATCATTAACGCATCAATAAGACATCAAATCACAAAGAGACACAATATTTTTATGTTCAACCCCATACAGAGGAAAACAACAAATCCTTCTTATTCTTTATCTTCAATTCATTGCATAGATACGCAGGGTCAGACTTGCTAAAGGAAACTACTGCAAATATATGCAAGCTTCCACTTGTGGTAGGCTACAACCTGATTGAGGCACTAACCTCACAAATATATAAGAAACTACTCATTTTAGGCTACAACTTGATTAAGAATCCAACCTTAATGATGAGCAGGTTCCAACCTACTCTAGCCTTAAGCTCGATTGAGGTCTCAACATCCTTCTTCAACTCCTTTTCAACATTTATTTCATATCATTTTCAAAATAGATCTATTGTGATCATTTACAGTTGTCAATCATTAAATTATAAGTGTTGTCACAATCTACAATCTGTGATCCATGTCATTGCAACCATAATCACTTCCAGAACCTGCAACCAATGTCATGATAACATGCAACCATTATAACTACAATAAATTATAACCAATGTTACGACAATCATTGTTACAGACACTACCATAAATTTTCATATAAACAATTGTCACTAGTTATCATGTTGTTGCCCAGAATTTAGTTCAGTGCATGCATCAATCAGGTAACTCATACCCCCTCCCAAAAATTGATCTTTTCCATATTACCAATACTTATACAATTCCCTTAAACCACATAAAATATATTTTGACCATAAATAAGTGTCATTAAGGAATTACATACTCTTAGTTACATCCATCTCTAATCCTCGTTCACTTATCTTCTTCCAAAATCAGATTAGGACTAAATACCATTGGGAATCGAACCAAAGTCTCTTCCAATACACCATGGGCAGGCCACCAATCACGTTGTGTGTGAGGCTTGTGAACCGAAGCCTCCAATTTTTTGATAGCTGTGATTTGAGACTAGAGCTAAGGTATGGACTTTGTGCCAAGCCTTGTTATGTCATGTCACAACAAATTCCAATACATATTACATCGCTCATCATACTAAACAATGATGTTGAGTCCATTATGGGCATCACCATACTACGACCATAAAAAAGATTAACAATACAAGTTCATGTCACGATCAAAAGAACAATGCACCAAGCCTCCTCACTTTTACTTGAAGCCATATATAACTTAAAATGAATTTTTGCACTGAGACTAAGTTTATCAATCTATCACATGATTTCTTGTTGTTGAATGAGAAACTCAGGCACATATTTATAGTAGCTTGTGGTCCCAAAATGAGAGGGCGGACAAGAGGTCCCACAGATTTGGCATCTACATTGGTACCAACATCCATTGAACTTGGAGCTTATGTAACACAAGGCTAGGCCCTTCCCATGTGACGTTCCATTTGCAATATAAAGTTCCATACAATTGGGGATTTGTTTAACCGTTTGACCTCAACATAGTTCCATTCATCCATTACTTTTTTCATGTGACTAGGGTTGGTCCCACCATATGAATATGATCTATAATTTGGCCTTTTAACCTTAGCATCTTGGTCCCATGTGACTAGGCCCTATGACTGGGTTCCTAGGTGAACTTGGACATTCACATGATGATGTTAGTGTGACATCATCATGCCATGTGGAAACCCATGAGGGGTGCCATGTGTCACTCATTTCGATCCTCAAAACTTTCAATTTTTCCATGCCACATGGTAGCTTAGAGTGACACCATGTTGACGTCAGCAAGTGACATGTAACCAACATGTACATACAACCTGTAAGCTCTCTTCATGGGTAAACCAATTCGAGCTTGCCAAGTGTCAATCCATGGGAGGTCATGGTGGAGGGTTAACTATTTCTCAAGTTTTCATGTCATCTACCTTCCAATTTCCTCATTTTTTGGTTAGAAGCATTGAATCTTGAAAAGGTGCATGATAATTAATGGGGTTAAAAGTCATGTATGTTCTATTGATATCGACAATTGAATGGGTTAATGGACTTGTTGTCACTGCACAAAAGAACCTCTAAAATTTATGACACATCTAATTTTGGAGCCTATGTGAACTATTGTTTCAATCTTCTTCACGATATCATTATGTTATCCCTAAATGTCATCCCCTTTGAAGTCATTATTTTCTAAGTGTCATCACCTTATCTTTAGGAGCATTTTTTTTATCTTATCAAATGATAGGGGAAGGCATAACTTTTCTTGAATTATTAACTAATTTTTTTTGGCATGCATCACACATACAAAAGTAAAAAAAGGAACATAATTTTCATACTTTAGTTGTAAGAGGCACGGATGGAAGAAAATGAGCCCACTCTAGTTGCACTCTAGTTGAGTGCACTCCTTCATGTTGAGCAATTGTGCCCTATTGATTGCACTCTCTAGTTGAGCACACTCCTTCAACTCAAATAATTGCGCCCTCTTAATCCTCATGCATGCACTTTCCTTGTTGCATGGGGGTTCACTTCTAAAAAACAGGTCCCCCCTTCACTTCATTTGACTAACTCATTCATCTATTGACAAGTGGTGAGCATGCATGGCTTTTATTTCATTTAGTCTCTTTATAATGATCCTAGTCATTCTCATCTGGGTTGAGCGAACATCTTTGAATCTACGATCTCTTCATCAATATTTATTCCCATTAGTTCTTACATGTCAATTATTCTCTTTTCTTTGATCTTTTTTTTGTCAATCTTTATTTCTTTGCTGGCATTTCACTTTTTAACAATTTATTTGTTGGCATTTTAGTACATTGTTTCTAGTACAAGTGTTAATATGTTGTTGCAAGTTGTGAATCTTTGCATTCTATAACTCTTCAAATTCTAGTCATGATTTTGACAGAATCTATAAGTATTCGTAGATCCTTCCTCTTTACATTCTTGTGGTTCTATCTTTTTGATGGAATTTTTTTACATGATCTCAATCCAATTCAAGCAAGAGCACACTTCTAGAAATGAAGGCCTCACTTTCCTGGAAGGTTGAGCCCAGAAAAACATGTTTTCCTCTTGAGTGCACTCCTTTGACTCAAAGCACTGCCCCCTCCTTCAGCACATGGTGCATTACGAAGCAACATCATGCAATATTCGTCCTTTGATTGTGCACCCAACACCCTCCTAGTTCTTTTTGAGTGCACTAGGAAGGCTTGAATCTTGACCCCTCCATCCCTTTGGTGTGTGCCGTTACGCCCCCTATATCACCCTTTAGCACACAAGTGCACCCCAAACGTAAAAAGAAATTTCCCTTTGTGCTTTGACATTATTGAGCTTTTTCTCCCTCTTTCTTGAGTGTATAAGCGCACCTTAAAGACATCATGTAAGCCTTAACCTTTCCTCGTTGATCCAACATGCACCCTATCTTACTTTGATGTAGTTTTCATCCCTATACATTGATCATTATCCATATTTGATAGGCTTACACTCTTAGCTACACTTGATGGCTCTTTGGACATGATTTGTTGAGTAGTTGCTTGTAATAGATAGAGTCATCTCAAAGCTAATATTTATGCTATGATTGTGCTTCCACGTGCAGGTGTTCCAGCTACTAGTCTTATTAATCTCTCATCATGTACTGAAACGATACCTCCCACTACCCGTCTAGTGGCCTGAAAATAAGTTTTAGAAGCAAGAACTTAAGAAATGGTGGAAATTACAAAGCCTACCATTGCTATCCTTAAAGACACACAATGTTTTATATACAAATATTCTGAGGTCACGTGGAAGGATATTAAATACACATTCATGCAAAATCAATTCCCTAAGGATTTGGAAGAAAAAATAGTCTACATCGACATCAAGTGGTTTAGGATACACATGATTTCATGCAAGTTCCTAATGATGCCTTGTGAAGAGTCAATTGAATGGATCTTGTCACAATGATACAAACTTGGTGATGCATAGAGAAAATGGTGGTCATATTTCTACCTACTGTGGAGACGAAATGCATAATTATTATAATATTTTGAAACCCACAGAATATGCCAACAACAGATTCTATATGAGATGGGCTAATCTCAACACAATTGCTATCATCAAGTCTTGGTTTCAAGCGCCTGTCAAATTCCAACACCACCCGAGTGCAGTATGCCCGACTAGCATTTTGAAAGAGGTATACTAGTACCTTGTTTCTATTTGTTGTATTATGCATGGGTGGAAGAATGCATAAGTATTTAAAGAGAATTGGATTTTTATGCTCAACTTGGTTGTTACTCATGGAAAAATATTCAATTGGGAGGATATACTTTCCTTTGAATCGCAGCGGCATGTTGGGAAAGCCAAAGAAGATCTAAGAGAAAGCCAAGCACCAAAGCTTTATATGTTAAATATATATTAGATGGGATCTGTTCCCCTTATGTATTTCCAGGGATGTATTGGAACTAGACCCCACAAGACAAGTTTACAGTCTACTTCCATTGTAGGGTGTTGTCAAAGTTAAGTTTCAGAGGAGCATATGATAGATTGAAGGAGCATTTATTTGGAGTCATATTTCAAATGATTTATGATATCAACCCTCCTTTCATGACTGACCAAGTGAGGAAGGCATTGTATGACATCGCAAATTGGTTTTCTGCACCGAATAGTACATATATTAGATTCTTCGGAGCCCAAACTTATCCCCGTGTTATACCACGATATGTGACAAAAAAGGTTTTCCTGCAAGAAGTTTCTTATCATTTAAATAAAGGATGGTCATGAGTTCTTCATAGAAGGAAGAAGGCCCCTTGGCCCACTTTCCCTTTGACAATTGGAATGTATGAGTTGAAGATCCTCAAGCGGTAGATGCTGAGATACAAGAGTTAGGCTACTATATTTTGGAGTCAAAGACTTTCACGGATATAACCCTAAGAAGGTGTGCAAGAAACATTGTCACATGATTGGATTTTCTTGGGGATATACATAAATGACTACTGCAAAGGATGAAAAGGTGGAAAATTGGTAGAACACATTAAGGAAGACACACCCAAGAATTAAAGTTGGACACTCCCAAGTTCCACATGATTAAAATACAGAGACATAGGAAGCACCACAAGCAACAACTACTCAATTAATATCTACAACTCCCAAGAAAAGGATCAAGCATGGTCTTGCAATAGAAAGTAGCAGGAAATGGAAAGTTGATCCATTAAATAAAGGATCTATTGAGGCTTAATAGAAAAAGAGAGAATTAGAGGAAAATATTTAGCAAGAGCATAATGAGAATATGAAGCAAGATGAACTAATTAGAAAGAAATGGCAAGAAGAAGAAGAAGAAAGATGGATAATAGAATAAGAACAACAAAGGAAATTACAGGAGGAGGAAGCACCACATAGGCTAGAAGAAGAAAAAATGACTCAGGCAATAGAAGTAGAATTGGAGGAAGATAATGTTATCAATCCCATGGATAATGAACCAGGTTTTCTAGAATAACCTCCTCTTACTAGCAGTTATATCCTATTTGATAAGATGGGAATTACACCTCCACCAAAAGACAAGGGCATGGACTTCTATAATGTTACATTCGATCAGCTGAAGATTTTTCCCGAATGATCCCTAAAATTTAGTCTTTGTATCCACAAAGACGCTGATAACTGCAAATACTAGGAGGAATCCATAGGCGATTATGGCAACAAATGTTGCTTTTGCTAGAACAACACAAGATAACTCAGAGTATATTTTGAATGAGAATGCATAGTTAAGGAAACAATTCATTGCAATAAAGAAACAAATGGGACATCTCGCTACAGAAAATCAATGATTATCTTCGAACAACTTCAATGTAGCAGAATGGAAGTCAACTATACAAGAGGAATTGGGTCTAATGGAGGATACCATAGCACATTTATATGATGAAATGATACTTCTACATGAGGTAGTGGCACCCCTAGTTAGTAAATAGAATAAATTCCAAGAACTCCTAAAGCACCTAAAGGTGAAAAATAGAGTTTTCGATCAAATACAGAAAGGGGTTGCCAAATATCCATAGATTCCACAAAATTTGGTCAGAAAACACATGGTTGTTGTTGATGTGTATAGAGTATAGTTGAGGCTCCAGAGCTACAATTACATCTAACTCAGTGAAAATTCATCTAACACTATATCTTCTTATAGTTGATTGCATAACGCTTTGGAATCCCTCGTGCAAAAGGATGGGATTCCTTCATTGGGGTCACTTAGAGAGACAAGAGGCAAGGATATCATCTTACAAGAAGTGAAGAATACATTGAGAAAATCAAACAAGCATCATAATAGGAAATTTTGGAGATTACTAAGGACATTATTCCACAGTATGCCATTACACCACCTAAAGCTCAGATGAAATTGTCACAGTTGTGGAATAGTGTACAGTCTAGCTCCAAATCAATATTAACAGAAGCACTGGAGGTAAAATGTGGTTTGCAACATACCTGCAAGTCCGAATCAAAGTCATTGCCACAAATTTAGAGAGTGGCATTCATACATCACCAGTGAGCTCCATGAAGAAGCAAATGACTTACCGATTTGAAAGAATTTTGTCCTAATATAAGTTTTTACTTATATAGCCACCGTCCTATATGTATTTTTTAATTTGTAATAAGTTTAATGTAATGAATTCCAAGAGACACATGTAGAATGTAAGAGGTCATATGTAGAATGTGAAAGGTTATATGGATGCTCATAGGTCATAGAAGTTGAAAATCCAAGAGGAAACTCAAAATTCATTGTCATTTGTTATAAATACATCATCATAACTCAAGTAAAGGGCTTGGATTCTTAGAGTTTTTCCTTGGCTTATATTGTATTGCATAGGAGGAAAATCATTCTTTAGAGAAGAATGTTGTGGCTTCATGTTCCACTACTAAATCTAGTTTTTCACCTATGTAACAGAGTACTTAGAATCTTTCATTAATAATCAGAATCTCCTTGAGCCACTTCTTCATGCAAATATCATAAATGTTGCAAGACTATTCTTGATATGTTTGTGGTATATGTTGTTGTAATGCATACTAAGACTAATGAACTATTTAGTTGATTAGATATGGATATTGTTGAATGAGTGTTGTTATGCTTTTAAAATTTTTTGTTTATCTTGTGATATAATTTGTGGGTTAACCAACAATTATTTCTCTTCCACTCATAGGTCTCCCTTAGGATAGTACTATTACTTCCCTAACCAGAGGCTTGTTTTCTCTTTATCAATCATGGAAGTTCCATGTACAGTCTATATTTGGTGTCACACAAAGCTTACATACTTGATGCCCCAATAGGTGTTTGTGATCTATTGTGTATGTGTTGTAACCAAGGAACATCTCTAAAACATTTGTAATGGTGGTCGGACCATATAGTTAGATGGGACTCCTACACCAAACAATGTGAGGTCTAATTACGACCTCATGTCGGGGAGATCCCTTGTATGTTGCCGGCATATAGCACCATCAACATTTTGGTACTAGAAGGAGGGTTAGATGACAAGTTGAGCCCATAAAGTGTGTTTGAATCCCTTTCCTTAAATAAATTCACCCCAAATCATAATCCTGAGGTGTTTTTCTAAAGCTTTAAAATTTTCAATTCCTATGGAATTTTTACATGACTTGTCACATTTAAAATTTTATGTCAAGGGTACAAAAATTGTCCTTGCTTACGTGATTAAATTTTTTCAATTTTTTTTAAGTGGTGTTTATTCTGAATATATTCTCGTAATTTTTTTCACCCTTACATTGGCTCATGCTAAGCAATGGTGTTATTTTTGACTCACTGCTTCTATATTTTGTTTTAAGAACTTGGTTGATGAGCTTCGTCACATCTTCGATAAGTATGGACAGCAAGATGTTATTAATCAAATCAACCAGCTTACAATGGAATAAAATGAATATATTGAGTAGTTTGTTGACATGTTTCTTCACCTTATCAATTTCTAGATGAAGATTTGGACTGAAAATTTTTTGGATGAAAATTTTCGTTTCTTATTCAAGATTTCAAGAAAATATTTTGAATCAGACTCATCATGTACTCCCATTAAAAAGGAATTTCAATGTCCTAAAGAAGAATCTTATATTCCTTTTATTCCCTATCCCCCTCCTTTTGATGCTCAGTTTGTTGAGCCTATTTTGAATAATAAGTTGGAAGATCAATTTGCTAATGACGAATTTAATTTTCTTTCACATATTTCCCAAGATGATGATTTTTCTAATCTTATTAATCAATCATATTTTAATATTGATAATCCCCTTGTTGATCTTGAACAATTTAATCAAGTTGAATCCTTGGACAACCATTATCTTGATCATCTCATTTCTTTTGAATTATATGATGATGATTGTCTAGGTTTCGTGGATGAGGTTTTGTTCCCACAGAAAGATTCATATTTACAGAAGTTTCAAATAAATTCTGATGCGATCATTGAAGGTTTCCTTCAAGGTATACCTTATGTTATTCAAGAATATGATATGGTTATTATTGAGGTTGTAATATTGAAAAACTATTTGATGAACCTCAATTGATCCATGAATCTTGTTATTTGAATAAATCCATTTTGGTTGATGAATGTTGCTCGAACAAGAAGATGATCGTTTTATCTCAATAATTTAATAATTCAAAGTCTATTAAGGTAAACATGACACTTTAGTGCATGTTGATGGTTATGTCAAGTTCTCGCTACCCTAATGGTGCCTGTGAATTTGGTCAGTTTAAAATTTTCTTGCAGAATATTATCATTAATATCATCTCATGGTATGTGGATTCTTTCTTGAGGGATTATCACTTTTTACATGTTCCATTTTTAACCCTCAAGGTATAAATTTTAATAAGAGATGTAAATTTCAATTATCGCACCCCTCTTCATGCAAATCTCTGATATGTGATGTGGAAACAAAGAGTGATATGAATGATTTTCAAATTCCCACATCTAACATCTCTTCTCCATCATCCATTGAAATGTTCAACCTGCACACCAACAAGGATTGTGGTCAATTTGTATCAGAAGTTGATTTTCTTATAACATGGATATATATTTGGCTAATCCTTCTTTTCAAAGTGTTCCAAAAGCTTTATTCCACAATCTTATTACCAATTGGCTTGAAGAATACTATTGGTTGGGACCCGTGTCTCATACCCTATTTATTCATGCTCTCAATCAAGCCTTTTATGGTTGTGAACCTGGGAAATGTTGTTGTTGTGGGGTTCTTCATTTGATAGAATAGTTCAATGTGTCACCCCATTGTGTTTGCACACTATGCCTTTTTATGTTTTTGTGGATGTTTTGGTTGTTTATCTCTCTTAGTGCATTGTATCTCACATTTTTGTTTTGCACGAGCACATCTTTCAACTCAAGAGTTGGGAGCAGCTTCTATGGTTGCATTGGAAGTTCCATTTCACTTATCTTGACCCTGTAACTATTATTTTAGGGTAGGATAGGTTACATTTAGTTAGATGCATTTCATCCCTTCTTTCGCATTTTCAATTTTTCATGCTTTGTCTTTTTGGTTCTAATAAACCTTTCATGAGAGTTAGTTTTTAGATTCAAGACAAAATGGATAATATTTTGCGAAAGGAAAGTTGTGGTAACAACCCTTGGCTAATTTTTTACCCTCTTCTTGATTTGGTTTATACCTCTTTATATTAAATTATTTTTGGATGGAAAATACGATCGTTTCATCTGGGAAACCATAAGCAAAACCATGATGCAATATAGGATTCTCATTCCTATGTTCATTTTTTTATTAATGGTGTTCTTCTTGCCTATCAATTTGACCATAGAATTACAAGGGGAAAATATTTAGCGGGTTCACTATCAGAGGTTTGTAAACTAGTCCCTGAAGGAGCAACCTCTTCTGCTCTTAATAAGTTGGGATCCCTCGTCCACCCCATTTAAAAAATAATAAGTTCCTAGGCATTGTTCTATTACTAAAAAAATAAATGGTGAAACAAGAGAAAGGCTTCTTGTGCAGAGAGGTGAAGCAAGTGGCTTTGTCGGGGTACTATCTAAGCTCATTGGTAGTGAAGCAATGCTTGTGCTCCTGAAGTGACTCTGGTGGGGTACTTTTTGGGCCCGTTGGCAATGGAGCAACACTAGAGATGAAAACACACAATCTAAATAGATTTAACTCATCGTTTTATATTACTCATATTCTCATCGAAAGGATTATTATATGGCTAGCTTTATGATGTGTTATGAAGAGTATTGAAATGAATAAGACTATATTTATAACTGGATAGAATGGGGAGCCTAGTTGACTCACCCATTGAATCAATACTTCCTAGAAAATTTAAACTTCATGCATAGAGTGAAACAAGAACAAATAATTTGGGGTTCTTCTATTTTGTCTTCAAGTGTTTTCATTGCAACAACGACCATCCAAAATTTATCCATAATCTAATTTTTGGAGCCTACATGAACTATCGTTTCAAGTTTCCTAGTGTCATCATGATGTTATCCCTAAGTATCACCCTATCTTAATTCATTATTCTCTAAATGTCATCACCTTATATTTAGAGCGCTTGTGTTATCTTATCCAAGGGTAGTGGAAGGAATAACTTTTCTCGACTTAGTAACTAGTTTTATTCAACATGAATCACACATAAAAAACCAAGAAAAGGAACATATTTTTCACACTTCAGTTGTAAGAGGCACCAATGCATAAAAATGTGCCCTCCTGGGAAAAATCACACTCCAATATTACATGCAACTCCGTTCTAGTTTAGTGCACTCCTTCAAGCAAAGAAATTGTGCCCTAGTGGAGTGCACCGCTTCAGGCTTAGTGAGTGCACTCCTTCCTCTTGAATAATTGTGCCCTCTTCATTTTCATGCATGTGCTTTCATTTTTGCATGTCAGTGTACTCCTAGAAAATAATTTCCCCATTCACTTCATTTAACTAACTCATTCATTTGTCGACAAGTGGTGAGAATGCATGGCTTTGTTTTGCATGTAATATCTTTGTAATCATTTTAGTTAATCAATATTTTGCATAATCAGTCTCATCTGGGTTTAGTGCACATCTTTGAATCAAGGAGATCTTCATTGATCTTTATTCCAATTAAGTTCTTGCATGTGAATTCTTTAAATGTTCATTGATGATTTTGTTGTCGATCTTGCGTTCTTTTCTGGCGTTTCACTTCCTTTTTAGTTTCTTTGATCGAATTTTAATACTTTATTTCTAGTACAAGTGTCAATATGTTGTTGCAAGTTGTGACTCTTCACCTTATATAACTCTTCACATTTTGGTCATCATTGTGACATAAAATATAAGTATTCATAGATCCTTCCTCTTACCATTCCAGTCATTTTATCTTGTTGTTGGACTTGTTTAGGATGATCTTGATCCAATTCAAGCAAGAGCACACTTCTAGAAATGAAGGCCTCACTACCTTGGAAAGTTGTGCCCAGGAAACCAGGTTTCCCTCTTGAGCACACTCCTTCAACTTGAATAATTTCACCCTCCTTGAGCACATGGAATATTACAATGCAACATCATGCAAGCTCTATCCTTCAACTATGCACCGCATGCCCTCCTAGTTCCTCTTGAGCACACAAGTGCACTGTGAAGGCTCAAAGCCTAACCCCTTCATCCCTTCAATATGTGCCCTTGCGCCCCCTCTATCACCCTTGAGTGCACAAGCACACCTCCAACACATAATTTATCTCCCTTCGTGCTTCAACTTTGCACCTTTCTCCCTTGAGCTCTCTCTCCCTCTTGCTTGAGCACAAAAGTGCACCTTGTAGACCTCATGTAAGCCCTGACCTTTCGTTGTTGCTTTGACATGTGCCCTCTTTGGATTTGGTGCAATTTTCTTACCTATACACGTTTTTTCTCCATATTTGATAGGCTTACACTCTTAGCTACACTTGATGGCTCTTTGAAAATTATTTGCTGAGTAATTTCTTGTAATAGATAGAGGATTTACTGAAGCTAATAGAGTGTGATTCCATGTGTAGGTGTTCAATCTACTAGTCTCATTACTCTCGCATCATCTATTGGAACGATTCCAACCACTTCCCATTGAGTCGCCTCAAACGAAGTCTTGTAAGCAAGAAATGAATAAGTAGTGGAAATTACAAATACTACCATTCCTATCCTTACAGACACACAATGTTTCGTAGACAAATATTCTAAGGTCACATGGAAGGATATTAAAGACACATTAACGAAAAAGTAGTTCCCTAAGGATTTGGAAGACAAATAAGTCTACATCAACATAAAGTGGTCCATGATACATAGGATTGCATGCAGAGTCTTAATGATTCCTTGTGCAGAGCCAATTGAATGGATCCTATCACATATGGATGATACAAACTTTGTACTACATAGTGAAAGTGGTGGCCATCTTGCTACCTACTATGGACAGGACATGCATACTTATTACAAGATGTTGAAACTCATAGAATATGCCAACAACTGATTCTATACTAGATGGTCCAATACCAATACCAGTGATATCATCAAGTCTTAGTGTCAAGAGCCTGCCAAATTCCAACACCACCCGAGTGCAGTATACCTGACTAGGATTTTGAGGGAGGTATACCAGTACCTTATTGTTATGTGTTGTAGGTTGCATGGGTGGAAGAATGTAAAATTATTTGAATAGAATTGGATATTTATGCTTAAATTGGTTGTTACTCATGGAAAAATCTTCAATTGGGTGGATATACTTTATTTTGAGTTGTATTGGCATGTTGGGTAGGCCAAAGCAGTTCTAAGAGAAAACCAAGCACCAATGTTTTATATGTCAGCATATATATTAGATGGGATTTGTGCTTGGCATGCATTCCCAAGGATGTATTGGAACTAGGCCCCACAAGACATGTTTATAGTCTACTTCTATTGTAGGGTGTTATCAGAGTTAATTTTTAGAGGAGCATATGACAGGTTGGTATAGCATTTCTTTGCAGTCATATTTCAGATGATTTATGAGATTGACCCTCCTTGCATGACCAACCTGGTGAAGGAGGCCTTGGATGATATCGCAAATTGGTTTTCCGCATCAGATGGTACATATATTTGATGCTTCAAATGCCATATTTCTCCCCATATTATGCCACAATATGTGACTAACAAGGTTTTCCGGCAAGAAGTTTCTTACCAATTAAATAAAGGATTACCAAGAGTTATTCATAGAAGGAAGAAGGCCCCTTGGCCCACTTTCCCTTTGAGGATTGGAATGTATGAGCTTAAGAGCCTTAAGGTGATAGATGCTAAAATACAAGAGCTAGACTACCTTCACTTTGGATTCAGGTACTTCCGCAGATATGACCCCAGGAGGGTGTGTAAGCAACATTGTGACAGGATTGGATTTGCTTGGGGAAATATATCAATGACTACTGCAGAGGATGAAAAGGTGAGAATTTGGTACAATGCATTAAGGAAGACACACCCAGGAATTAAAATTGGACCCTCCTAATTTCCCCAATATCAAGATGCATAGACACAGGAAGCACCATGAGCGACAACTGCTCAAGCAAGCACTGCAACTCCCAAGAAAAGGATCAAGAATGGTCCAATAGTAGAAAGTAGTAGGAAATGGAAATTTGATCCACTGAATAAAGGAGCTATTGAGGCTAAACACAAAAAGAGAGAATTAGAGGAAAAGGTGTAGAAAGAGGAATAGGAGAATAGGAAGCAATATGAACTACTTAGAAAGAAACATGAAGAAGAAGAAGAAAGAAGGAGAATAGAATAATAACGATAGAGGAAATCATCAGAGGAGGAAGCAACACAGAGGCTTGAAGAAGAATATATGACTTAGGAAATTTTATCACCTTGTAATTTGAAGGTTCTAGGACAAATCACAAGAATGCAACATCAAACCAACTTCAGGATGTGAATCTAGCCCTTCCAATCCTAGAGAGGGCTCTCTCTGTAAAATTTAACTTTGTTTATTGAAAATCTTAGAATAGTTATTATTGTACTTGGGTTTTGGGTTTTGGAAGACTGATTGTATTCAATTTAATTAGAATCTATTGGGAAATGGAGTCAAAAGGTAAACTCGATGGTTGCATCAAATTTCCACTGAGTAAACTGAGGGCAAGTTAGGAATATTTACTGGATCTTTCATAATAATAAGTGGATGATTGTAGAACAATGAAAACCTTCAAAAGAAATAAAGAGAAATTAAGAATTCTTTAGTGTGGCATTTAGTCAATCAGGCAAAACTAAAGAGCCATCAAGATTTCTTTAATGTGGCCTTCAATAGAAAACATATAGATTGCAAAAGCAACCAGAATAAGGTACTCAAAAGTAAATCCTATTCATCACATTTATGTTTTTCAATTGAAATTTAAATGATTGTAGTAAAGGGATGACACTAAAACACTTTAACATAAGAAAAACATCACCAATATTTAATCCATAAGAATCCTATGAATGGTGTGCTTAGTATTGATGCTCCAGTGCTTTAAAAAAAAAAACTTACAATGCTCCAATAGATCACTAATATTTTTGATCTCAAACAATCCACCCCTAATACTTCAAAAGTAGAAGTATTTATACAAAATTTACAAATTGTATACAATAAATGTTGTCTCTAATAGACATGACATTTTTAGACTATAGATGAACTAAAAGATCTAACTACTGCATATTAATAGTTCTGGTGGAATATGTTGTGTAAATTTTGTTGTCGTGGAAGTGGGAGCAAGTAGGATGTGGACCCAAATTTGTGGTTGTGCTCGCAGATGAACTAGCAGATGCAGATGTATCTCTCTCTTTCTTAGTAATTCGTTGATCCGCTGACTTGATAATTTGAGACTTACCTCACTGATGGCTAATCCTGTGAATTCCTTATTGTTTTGTCATTCATTAGTGTCACAAAATATTTT
>APFE031340890.1:70739-84399 GCA_000404065.3 Pinus taeda
AAAATATTTTATATTAAATTTATAATTAAATTTATACAAGACTATGTGTTGTTTCCAATTTGTGGTTTTTGTTTTCTCTTTCCATGAATTCACAAAACCATGTGTAGTTTTGTTTCTATTACTCCTTCCTCTCTAAATTCATTTTATTTGTATGTAAATTCCTTTTACACTTATAGAATACCTGGATGGTTTTGCAAAACCATGTGTTGATTTGTACGATTGGAAGAGTATTATCATTTTAATCTTTTACTTTCACCAACAACATGATTTTAGACTTGTCAATTGATTTCATAATGCGTGTGAATTGATTTCACCATGTCTGTAAATTGATTTCACCTTAATCTTCTATTGTGAAATGCATTTACATGAATGCTATCTTTTCGCTCCTGTACATTAATTTCATGTGCAATTTTCCCTTTTACTTTCTCTGATAAATTCATGGCATCCCTGAATTTTATTTCATGTGTTGGTGGAAAACCATTTTACCTTTGAATCTCATTCCACAACCTTAGTCTCATATTGCATATAGCTATATAATTTTACCTCAAGTATGGTTTCACCCGTAGCTCTGAAATATTACTGCATTCTCATATCTCTCTATTTCACTTGAAATTAATCCACCCTATATTCCGGTAACATTTATAAGATTCAAAATCAAAATAGTTAATGGTTTATCGCACCGCTTAAAAGTGGTGGATGGTATTATTTTGGAGGACGCCATAACTTGGGGCTACCACGTAGCAAAAAGGCAGGCTGGGAAAACCACTAATCTCACGTGCTTTTTGAGTGTTAAGTGTTGGATGAGCTGAGCATGCGATATGGAATTTTAACCGTTCATTTATTTTTACAAATCTCGAGGCAAATAAAAATGAAGGGGGTTTAATTCTTAGTGCGGGGTGGACCATTGATTGACTTTGTAGGGGGGGAGGTAGTATAATATTGCGAAGAGAAATTAATAAAAAGTCCAAAACTTTATATTAATAGGGTTTTTTGAATTAAGGGGTAAAAAGAGGGATTATATAATATATATATATATAATAAATAACACACTTTATGGAACATTCACAAGGGAACATTCTTCATGATGATTTATATAAGCCCATAGTTACATTGTGTTTTGACAAAATAAGCCCAAGGCTACCCACTTGTGCTTAGTGTAAGGTGTGCTAGGCTTAGGTATTGTGAATGTAGGTCGCATGGAGATGGAGCGGGAGCTAAGATTTTGGGCTTATTTTTAATGAAAATTTCAATAAAATCCAAGGCTTTAAAACTAGAAGCTCTGCAATATATAACCTTTTTGTCACACAAACCTATTCTTAATGATTTGAAAGCAGGTATTCGGCTTATGCTGGGGTAATATTCAGATGAATTAACAAGGAAAGTGGGTGATAAAGCAAGAAGCTGAGTAAAGGATGATGAGAAATAGAAAGAAGGCGGGGTGAGTCAGCAAGCCAAAAGCTTCATCATGGGAGCAACAAATAATATCTGAATCATCATATTTCCTATAATTATAGGACCCTAACATTGGCTCCAGCTTGGGGATGGCAGTCTCCTTGGAGGTGCCAAGAACCATAGATCTCTGAGTTTATAGATCAATGCCTTCTCCATTGGGTTGTTCCCAAATTTGCAACCTGTTCTGCCAACTCTCAAACTAAAATCAAACCCACTTTGCATACTAAACATTGAACTACACACTAAACTGAAAGTTAAGTAAACTGAATTTGAGACTACAAAAAAGGCTTAGAGTCCTGAGCTTATTTGCACCCTCCTACCTACCCTACATTGTTGAAAACCAGACTGAATTAAATAATACATAAATGCTAATGAAGCCAGTCAAGCAGCTGCGGAAACAAATGGATTGCTTGACTGGTTGTTAGCAAACT
Source organism: Pinus taeda (assembly GCA_000404065.3). Lineage (NCBI taxonomy): Eukaryota > Viridiplantae > Streptophyta > Pinopsida > Pinales > Pinaceae > Pinus > Pinus taeda. The sequence goes on from APFE031340890.1 coordinate 72,623, forward strand.
TAGAAGTATAATTTGATCACGTGCCCACATAATCAAAGCTATGATATATAATGGCAATTGTTGATGTATTTGGTCATTATAGAGAAAACGTGTTTGAAAATGTGAGCTGAAAAGAACCTCCATGTAATCTGCTATAGGATCAAAAAAAGCATAATGTATGATATTTGCTTCTAGGCCTTCAATGACTAATTGATCAGTTGTATCCTCAATATTAAACCCTTAAGCTACTTCTTCAATCTTGTACTTGAAAGCATAATCATATTCAATCTGTGAGTCAAAAGGTAGTACAATTTCATCTTGCTTGGAGAAGGAATATTTTCCAAGAATTCTTTAGGATCTTGTAAATTATATGACTGAATTTGAGAATGCAAAAGTTTAATGCCATTTTCATATTTTTCAGCAACTAACTCAAGAACACATATTTAACTACAAGAGAAAATTTTCTTGATTTTAAAATAAGAAACGCAACTCTTAAAAAATCTTTATCAAGCTGAAATTCTGATATCCCATCCAAAAATTCATTTAAATTTTCATGAAATGAAAGGTTTGCCACAAACCCTGTTATTCTGTATCACCATTAATGCTTTAGAATATGGATTCTTTCATTATGGAATCGCTTTGAACTTTGAAGCTTTGGATCTTTAACAATGGATTCGCCATGTCAAAGGTACAACCTTCTGATGTCTAATCGTTGTCCACCATCAACAATCAGATTTAAACTTTGATGCACTTTTCTGATTAAGATAAAACATTATATTCCCCAGTATGGTCGCCATTATGTTATCACCTTGTAATTTGAAGGTTGTAGGACAAATCACAAGAATTCAACATCAAACCAACTTCGAGATGGGAATCTATCTCTTCCAATCCCAGAGAAGGCTCTCTCTGTAAAATTTATCTTTGTTGCTTGAAAGCCTTAGACTAGTTATGATTGTACTTGGGTTTTGGGTTTTGGAAGACTGATTATATTCAATTTAATCAGCATCTATTGGGCAATGGAGTCAAAAGGTAAACTGGATGTTTGCATCAATTTTCCATAGAGAAAACTCAGGGCAAGTTAGGAATATTTACTAGATGTTTCAGAATAATAAGTGGATGATGGCAAAACAATGAAAACCTTCTGTAGAACTAAAGAGCAATTAAGAATTCTTTAGTGTGGTATTCAGTCAATCAGGCAAAACTAAAGAGAGGTCAAGAATTCTTTAGTGTGGCCTTCAGTATAAAACATACAGATTGCAAAAGCAACCAGAATAAGGTACTCAAAGTAAATCCTATTCATCACATTTCTATTTTGCAATTGGAATTTAAATGATGTACTATGAATTTTAAAAGTAAAATAGGTGAAAGAGAAATCAAGGTTAAAACATAAACATAACAGTAACATAGTTTAAAGATGAAAGAGCATTAGTGAAAGGCAGTATAAGAGATAGTGAGCGAGAAAGCAAATATAAAGAGAGAAAAAGTAGCATAATATCAACAAAAATCCAACAGCAAACAATAAAAGAGTGATAGCTTGCATCAGTTACATATCTATCTCTATCTTCTTGCATGAAGATATTTCCTTTTACTTCAATAATGCCTAAAATAGTTTAGGATATTTTATAATAGTTTTTTTCATAAATAATTCATTATTTGAAGTATTAGGTGTGGATTGCTGAAAATTTCTATAGTTATATTGATCTAAAAACCTGAGGGTTTATTATAACATTTTCAAGTTAGCAGACTAGACTGAGTAATAAAAGGCATTGCATTACAGGATTCATGTGTTGGGCCACTTTAGTGAAATATCTTTGTTTTGTCAAATTGTTATTTTCTTAAGTACTTCACATACTTGCATGTTTTCCAATTTGAATGAAATAACTGGAATGTTACTACAGAAATTGTTTAAGTACACTCTGTCTTGAACAATTATTCATTTTGATATTTTCTTCTAATATCCAGAGTAGGGGAATTCTTCATTGCTCCCTAGTTTTCATTGACCTATTTTATTTCCCTCATTATCCGGTTTGAGGAATCCTTAACTACTTCTTGACCCCGATTGAAAAACAAATTCGCCATCTAGCTTAAATGATCTAAATTTACTCATCTACCTTGCCCTGTGAACACTATCTTTAGAACTTGATTCAGTCTTGTTTTCTTGACATTTGGACTCCATGGCCCGATGGTAAAAAGACACTCATCTATCCATCTAAATCAATGATTCCACCACCAAATCAAATCAAAACCCAATTAAGCTTAAATAACTAGCCTAAAATCAATTAACTCAACAAAGTTAAATCATTAAGAGAGAACCCTCTCTGAGCATTAGGAAGGCTAGATCCTTATCTCAAAAGTAGGTTTGTAGTTACCTCTATTATTTCTTTAAACACAACATGACAAACCTAGGGAAATTTTAGAGTGATAACAGGAAATATACATTGAATTGGAGGAAGATGATTCCATCAATCCCATGGATGATGAACTAGGTTCTCCAGCAAAACCTCCTCTTACTGGTGGTCATCTCCTATTTTATGAGATGGGAATAACACCTCCACCAAAAGAGAGGGTCATGATTGCATGTAATTTTACATTTTATTTGCTCAAGAAAAGGACCACGTAAGAGAGATGAAGATTTTTCCTTAATGAACCACAAAATCTAGTCTTTGTATCCATGAAGAAGGTGGTAACTACCAATACTAGGAGGAATCCCTAGGAAAATATGGAAGCTAAAGTTTCTTTTGCTATAAAAAAATATGATAACATAGAGTATCTTTTGAAAGAGAATGCATGGTTAAGGAAAGAACTGGTTGTAGTAAAGAAACAAATGAAACATCTCGCTAGAGAAAATCAATGATTACCTTCCAAAAACTTCAACACAGTAGAATGGTTGTGAAATATGCAAGAATAATTGGGGCCAATGGAGCACACCATGGCACAGTTATATTATGAAATGATACTTCCACATGAGGTAGTGGTACCCCTAGTAAGTAGGCATAAGAAGGTACAAGAAGTCCCAAAGCTCGTAAAGGTGGAAATTATATTTTTCAATCAAATATAGGGATGAAATGTCAAATATCCATAGGTTCTGCAATAGTTGGTCTAAAAAGAGAAGATTGTTGCTGAGATGGATAGAGTACAGTTGTGACTCCATGGTCATAATTAAATTTTCCTCAGTGAATAGTCAGCTAACACTATTGCTTCTTATAGTCAACTAGATAATGGTTTAGATTCCTTCACGCAGAAGCATGGGATGCTTTTAGTGAGGCCACTTGGATAGACAATAGGCATGGATATCATCTTACGAGAAGTGAAGCAATACATTTAGAAAATCAAAAAAGCATCAAAACAGAAAGGCATGGAGATTACTAAGGACATTTTTCTATAGTTTGCCATTACACTAGATAAAGCTCACATGAAACTGTCATGGTTATGGAATAGTGTACAATATAGCTCCAAATCCATATTGACAAAAGCACTAAAGGTAAATATGTGATTTGTAGCATAATTTCCAATTTGAATCAAAGTCATTTCGATAGAATTTAGAGCATCACGACATTCATACATCACCAATGAGATCCATGAAGAAGAAAATGAATTATCTATTTGAAAACATTTTGTCCTATTAGAATTTTTGTCTTATATAGCTACCTTCCTATCTGTATTTTGTCCTTTATAATAAGTTTAATGAATGATGTCCAAGAGACACATGTAGAATTTGAAAAGACACATGTAGAATTTCAAATCACATATATAGAATGTGAAAGGTTATATGGAAGCCCATAGGTCATAGAAGTTGAAAAGTCATGAGGAAACTCAAAATTCATTGTCATTTATTATGAATAACTCCTCGTAACTCAAGTAAAGGGCTTGAATTATTAGATATTTTCCTTGGATTCCCTTGTATTTCATAGGTGTAAAATCATTCTTTGGAGAAGCAAAGTTGTGGCTTCATGTTCCACTACTAGATCTACTGTTTCACGTATGTAACGAAGTACCTGGAATATTTCATTAATAATCAACATCTACTCAAGCGAGAAATTCTTCATGCATATATCATAAATGTACAGTATGACTATTCTTGATATGTTTGCAGTATATGTTTGCATACAACATACTAAGACTAATGAAATATTTTGTTGCTTAGATATGGATATTTTTTTATTAGTGTTGTTATGCTTTTACAATTGTTGTTTATCTTGTGAATTGATTTGTAGGTTAACCAACTAGTCTTTCTCTTCCACTCGCAAGTCTCTCTTAGGATAGTACTATGACTTCCCTAACCAGAAATTTGGTTTCTCTTTACCAACCATGTAAGTTTCCTGTACATTCTATATTTAGTGTTACACAAATCTTACATACTTGTTTCCACATAGATGTGTTTTTGATCTGTTGTGTATGTGTTGAAACCAAGGCAAACCTCTAAAATCATTGCAATGGTGGTCGAACCATATAATTGGATGGGACTCCTATATCGTGAAGTATAATTGGGACTTCATATCAAGGAGATCCCCTATATGTTGGCAGTATCTAACACCATCAACAGGACCATGGATGCACTCTAAAGATGTTCACTTTTTAACATATTAACATCTTGTGTTTTTTCCCTATAGTTTGGGCCTCCAACTAGAGCTGATTTTCAAATGGCCATAAATTATCATCAAAGTGTATTTTTTCAGAGTAGGATATATTTTTGGAAAGATATTGACGAGATCTAAACAACCATGTATTTTTTGGGATTATTATAACATCAGAACTACATCACAAAACCAATTAATTTCAAGCGCCTTTAACTTCACTTCATGAGATCTTGTAAGAGTCTTGGTTGTCATCATGCTTCATAGAGTGTACTATTTCATATGAATGATACTTCCATTGTATTAGAAATCCCCTTTTATGTTAATTCCATCTTGTTTTCATCAATGAAAACACAATATACAAAAATCTCCCCCTTTTTCATTAATGGAAACACCATCATATATTGATGGTCATTGACATCAACAAAGCAAAAAAACCCCATGCATAAATATGTTATTTGGTTAGCGTCAATGTCTACAATCTATCCCTACCAAAATTCCTTCCTCGATCAATTTCAATGTTTGTATCGATGTCTGCAATCTCTCCTTATTTGACATCAATGGAAAAGGTTCATGGATATTTATTGAAACCACCATGTTGATGATCATGTATAAGTATCTATCAAAGATTCCATAACACTTCCTTGCATGATCCTATGGACCTGATTAAATCATGATACCTTCTTATTTCTATGTTTCCATTCTTATAGAATCCCCCCCTGATACCATACTTCCATTGCTTCTCATTTACATATTCTTAAAATATCCCCAAAGATTATGTGCTTTCTTGCGATCCTAATTTAAGTCTCCTAGTGCTTATGATTGTTCTTCAAAATCTCTCCCTAAGGTCATGCTTTCTTCATCTTTAAGTACCTATCATCTTTGTATTCTCCAACTGCTTCCTAAATTATCCTAGGGACTAGTATATGTGAGATGTATCTCTCTCTCTCTAGTGCATCTAATAGAACATTTATGCTGCCAAAAACATTAAGTCATACTAATCAATGTAAATATCATATTCCATATGCTACCCTCATGCATCTAGTTTCTTCTTCAAGTTTGATTTGACAAATGATGGTCCTGAAGAAGCCCTTTGTGACTCTTTATAATGCTAATGAGATAATTCTTCTAGTGATAAAGATATCGCCCCAATTTTATATATAAGATATTTGAAACTTTCCCTTGGAAATGGTTTGGTAAAGATATTAGAAATATGTTCTTTGGAATATATTCTAGTCTGACTAAATTCTCCACAATTTTTTCTCACAAGAAATTATATTTGATTGCTATATTCGTTTATTTACTGCATGATAGGGATTTTCGAGATACTAATTGCACCAGTATTATTTCACATGATAGTTACAAGTTGGTCATTGTTCTCTTGAAGATCCTTCAATATTTTCTTCATGCATAACACTTGAGTATAGCATGTAGTTGCAGAAATATACTCAACTTCAACAATGGATAGAGAGATAGAAGATTATTATTTTTTTAGACAAGAAACTAAAAATTTTCTAAGAAAGAATTCTCCCCCCCTAGTACTTTTCTTGTCATCCATGCATCTAGCCTAGTCTAAATTTGAGTGCAAGATTTAGGAGTAATATTAGTTCCTCTGGTATACCATAAGCCATAATTGATAGTGCCTTTTAAGTATCAAAGTATTCTTTTATCTGCATTTACACGAGATTCTTTAGGGGTGATTGAAATTTTCCTACCTATCCTACAACCTACATAATGTTAGGTATTGATGTTACAAAATAGAGAAGGTATTCAATCATTGATAAATAAAGAGTTTGATCTACTTTAGGATATTCATTGTATTTTCTAAGTTTACAACCTATAACCATAGGAGTGCTTATCGAGGCATAAGTTTCCATTCCAAATTTCTTCAATATTTCTTTAAGATATTTGGAATGAGATATGAACATGCCTAACTTGGATTGATTGACTTGTAGTCTAATGAAAATGGACAATTTTGTTAAAGAGTGTAGCAAGAAAGTCTCAATTTGACTTTAGACTTAGTAAAATTGAGCAAATTGAATTTCCACATCAGCAAGACAACTTGGAGGTAGTTAACTAATGTGACATGGCTCTTGTCACTCAGTTAACTCAGTATATTCGAGTTATAGGATTGGAGTTCATTCATGCACATGTTGATTGCTAAATTTTAGAAATCTTGTTCAATTGTTTTCAATTGTACTTAGTTAACTAACCTCTAACAATTAATAGAGTTTGTTGAAGTTCAGTTGTGCAATGAGATGGAAGTCTAACTCAAATATTGGTCAATTAACTAATCAATCAGCCCAAAATAGCTCATGCACGCATACAATTCAAATTCCTTAGCTGGAGTGGAGGAATTAAGGCTAATGTAAAATTAGTTGTATACTAGTGAAGTGTACAAAAATTCTGCATGCAGGGAGTTGATCAAACCTTGGGAATTGCACAAGAAATAGGAGGAAAATTATATCTTTTAGGAGTTAATTTCCTCAAGAATTGCACAAGTAAATAGGAGGTTAGAGGAGGTAGAATTTGGCTAAGTGTTGGCTATAGGCTCTCATTCAGTAGGGAGAACAATTTTACCTTTGCAAGTGGTGCTCATAGTTGTAGCATGCAATTGTATTGGTTTCTATATTCAATTGGTTAATGCAAAGAGGCTTGATAGGTTTTTCCCCAATTGGGTTCCCCAAGAAATCATTGTGTACTTGTGATTTTCCATGTTGTTCTAAATTGTGATTTATGTTCCCCATATTAGTATAGTAGAACCATGTCTCTTATTTTTAGTTCTAAATATTTGGCAGTTCCAATTTCTATCAAATTTCTACATGGTATCAGAGCCCTGAAATCACATTAGAGGTGGTATTTCGATTTTTTCCCTTAGTAATTTCGAATTTGCAACTTTAGTGCAATAGTTTTTTCTTCAAATTCAAGATAATGTCTTTCAATGGACTGAGATTAGAGTATGCCATGGAGGGTAGCTAAAATTTCATAGCCTAGAAGGATGGAATGGAATCAATGTTTGATGATAATGGTGTATTAAAATATGTTAAAACTGACATTATGAAACCCCAAGAGTCTAATGCACAACAATTAGCCTAATGGAAGAAAGATGTTTCTAGAGAAAGGAGGATCATCTTGGATGGTGTGAGAGAGCACATAATCTTGAAGTTACATGGAAACAAGAATCCATTTGATATTTGGAAGACCCTCACTAAGCAATTAGGAAATAACAGTGATTCCAGAAAACTTGGTTTGGTGAGCACATTGAAGATTAAAGACAAAGGGTATGAGGTAGTCTTCAACAATGGGAAGGCCTACCTCAATCATTTTTCTTTAGGTGAGATCAAGAAAATTGGTGTTAGGATCGAGAGCCTCTACACATTAGAGGAATATGCATGTGCAGCCTTGATGAACAAGGTAGAGTGTGAGATGTGGTGGTTGAGAGGGAGAAAGATAAACCTCTCAAGATGGAGCCTCATCCAGTTGGCAGTTGGGCTATGGAGAAGGATGATGAGGAGGAGGAATAGTCAAAGACCTCCAATAGAAGGATAGTTCCAGACAAGTAGGAAGAGGGAAAAATTTAAGTTATACCTCTTGGAGTGAGGTGCGGCAATGTTGCGCCTTAACCCTAGAGTTGCAAAGAATTTGGGTCAGGTCCATTGAGGTGTCCTCTAGAATATTCAGTAGTAGAAGGATCAGTTTCATTTGGAGCAATCAGATGCTAAAGAGCACAAAGTGTTAGACAATTATGTATTGCAGAGCAATGGAACACATAAAATATTGCATAAATATAAACATAGGAAACACATAAAACAAGAGAGACACAGATATACGTGGTTCACCCAGTTTGGGCTACGTCCATGGAAAAACAGTTAGTCCTTCTTTTATTATATTATCCAGCAAACTGAAGAGATACAACCTACAACAAATCCGTTGTAACTGCCTCTTCGCTCTCAATCTCCTCTCTTTTCCTCACTCAAAATACAGATCTGAATAAACTCAATACAATTCCCTCATATATAGTGAGGTGTTTCCTTCTAGGGAAAAAAACCCTAAATTAAAAATAACTTCTATCGTCAAATCATCTGCCTAACGAATGACCCAAATTGACTAGAAATTACTATACTTTTACAAGGCAATTTTACATATGTTTTTAGCTTCAAGGACACTACCCCCAGACCCCCAAGCTAGGGGGGATGGGCCCCCCCGAACCCCCACGGGGGGGACAAGTCCCCCCCGCACCCACCCCACATGGAGGGGTGTACAATCTTCCTAGGGTATACATCCGATTGAAACCTTTGAATACAAAAGATAATCAGGCTCCACACCCAACAATTTCCCACTTGGAGACTGATTATAGCAACTCCATCACTACTTCATTTGCTAGACAATGACTCCACTTTGGACCTGGCTATTTCTCATCTTCTTCATCATACTTGAAGACCAATTGAAACTGAGCAGATTCTCAGTTTCTCCCTGATCACAATTTTTGTTAACATTTTTGAAGGATTCTAGCTAGTGTGTCCCTTTTCCAGCTTCAACTGTCCATCTTCCAATGCTAACCATATGAAATGGCACTTGAGTTGTATATGCTTAGTATTAGAATGAAATGCAGAGTTCTTTGCAAGATGTATGGCACTTTGGTTATCACTGTATAACCTACCCAACTCCTGCTTCTTACCCAATTCATCCAAAAACCTTTGTAACCAAATCATTTCTTTACTAGCCTTTGTAGCAGCAACGTACTCCGCTTCTGTTGTTGAGAGTGCAACAACACTTTGCAATTTTTATACCCAACTCGTAGTTGTTCCACCTATAGTAAACACATACCCTATTGTGCTTCTCCTGTTATCTCTATCACCTGCCATATCTACATCAACATATCCCTGTAGAGCAATGTTTGAACCACCAAAGCATAATGCTTGATTTGTGGTACCTCTCAAATAATTGAGAATCCACTTCACCGCCATCCAATGTTCTTTTCCTGGATTGTTCATGTACCTGCTTACAACTCCCATTGCATGTACAATATCAGGCCTTGTGCAGACCATTGCATACATTAAGCTTCCAACTGTTGACGCATATGAAACTTTAGACATATGAGCCATTTCTTCCCGAGCCTTGGGACACTCCTCCTTACTTACTTTGAAATGGCTAGCCAAAGTTGTACTAACTAGTTTTTCATTCTGCATATTAAACCTTTTCAACACCTTTTCTATGTACTCACTTTGAGACAATGTTAATTTATGATTCTTACTGTCTATAGTTATTCTCATACCAAGGATTTGTTTTGCAACACCCAAATCCTTCATTGCAATTGAGTTTGCCAATTTCCTTGAGCACACTTATTTCCTGCATGTTAGAACCTGCAACAAGCATGTCATCTACATACAATAACAATATAATATAGCTGCCATCATTTTGCCTTTTGAGATGAACATAGTGATCAGAGTGACATCTAGTATAACCTTGTTCAGACATAAATCTATCAAATTTTAGATACCACTGCCTTGGAACCTGTTTTAAGCCATGCAAGTTCTTCTTCAACCTACACACTATTTTCTCCTTCCCTTTTACCTCATATCCTTGTGGTTGCTACATATATATCTCTTCCTCCAAATCCCCATGGAGAAATGTTGTATTTACATCTAATTGCTCAAGATGCAAAGCTTCAGCAGCTACTAGACTTAAAATAGTTATGATTGAAGTCATTTTAACAATAGGAGAAAATATTTCATCAAAATCAATACCTTTCTTCTATTCAAACCCCTTCACCACAACTCTAGCTTTGTACCTCTGTTTTACTCCATGTTCTTCCTTCAACCTGTAAACCCATTTATTCTATAATTTTGTTTTACCTGTAGGCAACCTAACTAAGTCCTAAGTCTGGTTATGTGCTAAGGAGTCCATCTCTTCTTTCATGGCTTGCTCCCACTTCTCCTTGGTTTCTACCTACACTGCTTCTTCATAACATTCTGGTTCACCAGAATCAGTCAACAATACGTAATATAATGAAGGAGAGTATCGTTCAGGAGGTCTACTTATCCTGGTAGATATTCTAACACCATTTTTAGGTGTTTGAAGTGCTTGTTGTTGTTGTGGTTGTTGTTCTAGCTATTGATCATTATGATTTTCAGGCACCATCACTTTTTCTATGATCTCGTCAAGCACTGTGTATTCTTTGTTTTCTTTTTCCTATTTCTTTTCCTGCAATTGATACTTATACAAAACCTTTTCATTGAATATGACATCTTTCCTCCTAATGATTTTGTTTTTTTCATAATCATAAAAGTGATAACCAATGTCATTAACACCATATCCAATAATGGTACATTTCCTTGATTTTGCCTCAAGCTTTGTTCTATTTTCTTTATTAATGTGGCAAAAGGCTTCACAACCAAAAGTCTTTAAAAAAGAGTAGTTTACATTTTTACCTTTCCATGCCTCCTCTGGGATACCACCACCCAAGGAACTTGAAGGCCCTCTATGTATTATATAAACAACAATATCTACAGCATCTGCCAAAAATTGTAAAGGCAATCCTGCATGTAATCTCATGCACCTTGCACGCTCCATGATTGTCCTATTCATCCTTTCTGACACACCATTTTCTTGTGGTGTTCCTAGAACTATCTTCTCTCTACGAATTCCATTCTCAGAACAGTACCTAACAAACTCTTTGCTGCAATATTCACCTCCATTTTTTGATCTGAGACAATTCAACCTTTTTCCTGTCTCATTTTCTACCAAAGCTTTCCATTTCTTGAAGGTATCAAATACATTAGATTTATTTAGAATACAATAAATCCAAGTTTTTCTGGTTGCATCATCAATTAAAGTAAACGAGAGCCACCAAGAGATGATACCTGAGCAGGTCCTCATACATCTATATGCACAAGCTTTAATTTTTCGCTCTTCTTTTCTTTCCCAACTCTAAGGAATCTGACTCTCTTTTGTTTTCCATAAACACAATTCTCACAGAATTTTAAATCAACATGTTTCAAACCTGGCAACAAATTTCTTAAGTGAAGAATCTGCATCCCCTTTTCACTCATGTGCCTGAACCTATGATGCCACAATGTCGTATATTTTCCTATAGAGATTAAAGCATTAATAGAATTAGAAATACCATTGCATAAATACAATGTACCAACCTTTCCTCCTTTCGCTATTACTAGGGATCCTTTAGTGACCTTCCAGGTTTTATCTATGAAAGTAGTTACGCAA
>APFE031340890.1:86319-111636 GCA_000404065.3 Pinus taeda
TTTGGCTGTCATAGTCTATCCTTATAGCTTCCTGTACTAACCCCATACTTGAACACAATCTCTGCAACCAAACTGCTTCCTTGCTTGCATGAGTGGCTGCCATGTATTTTGCCTCTGTAATTGATAGTGCCACTACAAATTGTTTCTTACTCATCCAACTGACTGCACATCCAAATAGGTTAAAAACATACCCACTGTAGATCTTCTCTAATCCAGATCTCTAGCCCTATCTGCATCAACAAAGCCATGAATATCCAACACTCTATCCAATCCTAGACTTCCTTGGTAGCACAAACCATAATCACTAGTGCCACGCAAATACCTGAAAACCCGCTTCACTGTTATCCACTGCTCCTTTCCTGGTTTTAACATAAACCTGCTCAATACTCCCACTGCATGTGCAATTTCTGGTCTAGTACATACCATTTCATAGATCAGGCTACCGACTGCACTTGCATATGGAACACGGTACATGTACTCTTCCTCTTCCCGTGTCTTGCGACATTGTTCAGCAGATAACCTCACACCTACAGGAATAGGAACCTTCATCGGTTTACTATCCTGCATATTAAACCTCTGTAGTCTTGTCTCGACATACTTCCTTTGGTTTAACTAGAGATTTCTCTTTGTCCGATCTCTTTTAATTTCCATGCCCAAAATGTAGTTTGCAGCACCAACACCTTTCATGTCAAATTTGGAGGACAATTGGGTCTTCAAATCCTGGATAATTTCTTTGTCATTTCCAACCAACAACATATCATCCACATACAAGACCAGATAAATAACACGGTCACCAATTAATTTAAAATACACACAATGATCTACTTTTCTTCTAGTGAACCCAAGTACTCATATAAATGTATTGAATTTCTTATACGACATCCTTGGTGACTGTTTTAACCCATACAAAGACTTCTTTAACTTGCATACTAATTCTTTCTTACCCTTCATTGTAAAGCCTTTAGGTTGCTTCATGTAGATTTCCTCTTCCAGATCCCTGTGAAGAAATGTTGTCTTCACATCCATCTATTGTACCTCAAAATCAAAAGCAACAGCAACAGATAAAAGTAATCTAATAGAAGTTACCTTGGCACCAGGAGAAAAAATATCACCAAAATCAATTCCCAGCACTTGGGAATAACCTTTTGGTACCAACCAAGCTTTGCATTTCTCCACTTTTCCTTCTGCATTTGTCTTCTTTTTAAACACCCATTAGCTGCCAATGGGTTTCCTTCCAGCAGGCAACTCCACCTGATCCCAAGCCTCATTTTTGTGCAAAGATGCCATTTCATTAACCATGGCCTCTTTCAAGAGTTTTCCATCCTCTAAATCTACTTCTTCCTTCACAATTCCGGGATCATCATTTGTAATAGATAAAGCAAAAGTTGAACAGAATGCAGATGGAATATACCTTTTAGGTTGCCTTCTTTCTCAAACTGATCTTCTCACAGTTGGAGTTTGTGGCTCTTCATCTTCTGATTCCTCCTCTGCTGTAGAGTTTGATTCTTCCTCCTTTAGCTCAAACTCTATCTTCTCAAGTTCCTTTGGTTTAACTTCATGTTTAATAATATCTTTCACCTCTCTAAACACCACATCTTGGTTGTACACTACCTTCCTTGTTACTGGGTTCTAAAGCTTATAACCCTTTAAACCATCCTTATACCAATAAAGATGCACTTTTCAAATTTACTATCCAACTTAGTTCATTTCTCCTTTGGAACATGTACATATGCATCACATCCAAATAATCTCAGATATGAAAGAGAGGGTTTCTTACCAGTCCATACCTCTTGTGGAGTCTTATCATCCAACACTGATGAAGGTGACATGTTGACCAAGTAACATGCAGTATCCACTGCCACTACACAAAATTCCTGTCATAACCCGACACCACTGATCATGCTTTTTACCCTTTCCATCAACGTTTTATTCATTCTTTCTGTAACTCCATTTTGTTGAGGTGTATATGGAGTATTCTTCTACCGTGCTATACCACACTTCTTACAGAATTCTTCAAATTTCTTACTGCAAAACTCTCCACCATTATCTATTCTCAGCACCTTTATCTTCTTCTCTGCCTGGTTTTCCACCAGAGCCTTGAATTCTTTAAACGTTTCAAAGACTTCAGATTTCTTCTTAAGGAAATATATCCATGTATTCCTTGAGAAGTCATCTATAAATGATACATAGTACACAGACTTACCCAGTGATGGAACCTTCACACGTCCAAACACATCACTGTGCACAAGCTCTAATATTTGTTTCGCCCTCTTACTTCCAAAGGGGAAACTCACCCGATTATGCTTCCCATATACACAATTCTCACAAAAATCAAAATCCAGAGAGTTATTACTCATACCTTCTACCATAACATTACCATGAAGTATTCAAAGGCCCTTCTCTCCAATATGTCTAAACCTTTGATCCAACAACATGGTCCTCTCTCTAGAGACCACTAGATTTTTTGCTCCACTTTTAGGAACCACAGAACTGTTGCACCCATCAAAAACAATGCTACCTTGTAGCTTGTACAGAGTTCCAGTCCGAAATCCCCACATCAATACCAGTGCTCCCCGAACCATCTTGCAAGTATCCTTCTCGAACACTTTTTTTACACCTACATCATCCAGCTTGTTACAGAAATTAGATTTCTGGCCAATGCAGGAATATGCAGAACACCCAGAAGTGTTCTAACCCTTCCACCTTGTAACTTCAACTTTACTTTTCCGTGACCAATGATTCTAGCCTTCTTGTCATCCCCCAGAAGACATCACCACCATCATATTTCTCATACTCCCAAAACCACTCTCTATGGGGAGTGAAGTGAAAGGATGCACCTGAGTCAATAAACCATGCCTCATGATCTACATGTGTACTTGAAGAAGCCAAGTAAACACCCACCTTCATCTGAGGTGGTTTTTGCCTCTGTAGAAGGAGAATCATCAGATCCCTTTCCTTTATCAGGAGCTTTAGATTTACAGTTCCTTTTGAAGTGCCCTTCCTTTCCACATTTCCAGCACACCACCTTTATAGGTTTTCCTGGAGATTTAATCACTCAATGACTTATTTTTGTTTCTGTTCTAGGACCGTCCTTGTATAGACAAGGCATCACCATTCTGGCTGTCCATATTTTTCCATCTCATCTCCTCTGTTAGCAAGGATGAGACTATTTCATCAAAATGCAAGGCAGTTGCATTTCTACCTATTGCAATAACCAGACTATCCCATGAATATGGTAGAGAACACAAAAAACTGATGCACTTATCTTCATCTGAAATTTTAATATTAACAGATGCTAACTTACTTACCACAGTATTAAATGCGTTTAGATGCTCTTTCACTGAGTCTCCATCTTTCATTCTCAGGTTATATAGCTTTTTCTGCAGGAATAGTGTATTCACCAGAGACTTAGATTGGTACAAAGTCCATAACTTGTCCCACAAAGCCTTCGTCGTAGCTTCCCCTGATACATTCAGCAATACTGAATCTGAGACACACAATCATATTGTGTTCTTTTCCTTCCAATCCAACTTCTTCCATTCTTCATAAGTCACTCCCGTTGGTTTAGTACCTGGATCTACTGCAATCCACTGATCTTTATCCACCAACAGATCCTCCATCTTGAGTTTCCACAACTCAAAACTCTGACCATTAAATTTCTCGACCTCTATCTTTCCACCGATCACCATCTTCCTTCACCACCAAAATCGATCTCATAGATCTCCCACTGAATAGGGTCTACCACAGCCCCGAGTGAAACCCCTTAGCAACAAAGGTGTCCCCTTGAAGCTAAAAATAGCTTTGATACCAAATGTAGGTTTTAACGCCGTACAGAAATTACCTGCATACGAATTATAAAACACAAAAAATAAACAATGCGAGATCATAACACATAAAACACATATATACACAAAGATTTTCCCCTGGATCCCAAAACCGGGACTAACAGCTTGATTTTTCATTATGTTCCTTTCAATGTTACAATACATATTTATACATGCCGAAGCATCCAATACTATGGACCAAAAAACCATCGCATCCAAAACCATGGAACAAAAAACATCGCGTCCAAAAACATGTGCGAAATTCATGCACAAAACCATAGGTGGGTCCGCCCGAACTAACATAGGGTCCAAAACCAAAATTTTCCAGGGCACTGCCCCGAACCCCATAAAGTGGTGTTATGGGTGCCCCTCAAACCCCTCGTTAACTACGTGGAAAGAATATAACACAACCAAACACTCAATAGTAGGTACAGATCTCTCTGATATAGATAATCTTCCATCTGCATCTTCCACAGCTGGTAGTTTTGGCCGTTGAATTTTTTGACCCTAAACCTACCATCTTCCACCATTGCTCCCACTCGAACTAGGAACCCTTCTCTCCTGCGAGTTTATCAACCAAATATACCTTCGGCTCTGATACCAGTTGTTAGAAAATTATATATTACATAGCAATGGAATACATAAAATATTGCAAAAATATAAACACAAAAAATGCATAAAACAAGAGACACAAATATATGTGGTTCACCCAGTTTGGGCTACGTCCACGAAGAAACAACAAATCCTTCTTTTATTATATTATCCAGCAAACTGAAGATATACAACCTATATCAGATCTGTTGTAACTCCCGCTTCACTCTCAATCTCCTCTCTTTTCCTTAGTTAGAATACAAATCTAAATAGATGCAATACAATTCCCTCATATATAGTGAGGGGTTGCCTTCTAGGGAAAAAACCCTAAATTAGACATAACTTCTACTGTCAGATCATCTACCTAATGAACAGCCCAAATTGACTAGAAATTACTATACTTTACAAGGCAAATTTACATTTGTTTTTAGCTTCGAGGGTGCTGCCCCCGAACCCCCGCTAGGGGACCACTTGCCCCCGAACCCCCCAGCTAGGGGGGATGGGCCCCCTCGAACCCCCGTGGGGGGACAAGTCCCTCCCCCACACCCCCTCGCGTGGAGGGGTGTACAATCTTCCTGGGGTATACATCCGGCTAAAACCTTTGAATATATAAGGTAATTAGGCTCCACACCCAACACAAAGGAGTGTTGATAGTAGTGGAGGAGGGATAATGCAGAATCAACATTAGTATAGTCTTCCTAGTAGACAGTTGCAAAGACATAGTTGATTCAATGTTTTTTAATGCCTCTCAGTTGTAGATGTTACAGTAGCAACAAAAATTCAAATTTCCATGTCAGTAGGACAACTTGGAGGTAGTTAACTAGAGTGAAATCACTCTTGTAACTCAGTTAACTTACTAAATTCGAGTTATAGGCTTGGATTTCAATCATGCATGTGTTGATTGCTAAAGTTTAGAAATCCAATTTATTTATTTTCAATTGTACTCAGTTAACTGACCTATAACAATTAATAGAATTAGTCGAAAGTCAATTATGCAGTGAGACAACAATCTAACTAAGAAATCTATTAGTTAATTGATCAATCATCCCAAAATATCTCTCATGCATGCATATAATTAAAATTCCTTAGATGGAGTGGATGAATTAAGGCTAATGTAAAATTACTCGTATACTAGTGGAGTGTACATAATTTTACATGAAGGGAGTTGATCAATCCTTGGCAATTGCACAAGAAAATAGGAGGAAATTCCTATATTTTAGGAGCTAATTTTGTCAAGTACTACAAAAGAAAATGGGAGGCTAGAGGAGGTATAAATTGGCTAAGTGTTGGTCAAATTTTCTCATTCAGTAGGGAGAATAATTTTACCTTTGTAGGTGGTGCTCAGAGATGGAGCATGCAATTGTAATAGTTTCTATATTCAACTAATTAATGCAAAGAGGCTTAAGCAGTTTGTTCCCAGTTGGGTTCCCCTAGAAATCATTGTGTACTTATGGTTATGATTGTTGCATGTCTAGGTATGTTGTTCAAAATTTTGATTTATATTTTGAAAATTAGTAGAGTGGAATTTTTTCTTTTATTTTCAATTTGAAATCTTTAGAATTTGCAATTTCTATCAAATTTCTACGAATTTTCCTAGCATAGAAATTTCAAATTATTTCTTCATATTGTTCACAAACTTCCTACTAAAGGAATAATTATCACTACCAAAAATGATATCGTCCACTTGGACAACAATGAGAAAAATGTTACCGTTTTCACTCTTCATGTAGAGATTACTATCAGTTGAGCCTCTATTGAAACCTTGTTGGTGAATATAATTATGCAATCCAGAGTATCGTGCCCTCGGTGCCTGTTTCGAGGAATATAATGCCTTCTTTAGTTTACATACAACAACTTTATCTTTGGTTAGCTAAAATCCTTCTAATTGTTCCACGTAGACCTCTTCCTTGAGTTATCCATTTAGGAATGATTTCTTTACATCCATTTAACATACTTTTAACCCTTTAAAAGATGAAAAATCAAAGAACATTTTGTTGGATTCCAAATGAGCCATAGGAAAAAAATTTCATTGAAATCAATGTCTTCTACCAATGTATAACCCTTATAAGAAAGTATTGCTTTATTTCTTACCACTTTTCCACTCATGAATTTTATTTATTGTTAGTATGAAAATTCTTAGCATGTGTATAAAAAATACTTCACTTAAATCACTGGTGACAAGTGACCCTAACAAAAAAAAATGGTTGTTCAAGCTTTAGATCTACAATGATAAAAGAAGAAACCTTGTAACAAAAGGATCATGTGCAACCTAAAGCATAGAACAACAAGAAATAATTGATGCAATAACCCAATAGAGTAAGAATTTAATTAATAATATTTTATTAATAACACCTTATGAAGGATATCTACAACATGGTTTTGTAAATCCCCCACTGTGGGATGGGTCCTTTAACGTCCTTATTCTTCAGTGATCTATTTCTCTCTCTCAATATGTAGAAAATAAAAAACAAATATAAAACTCAAGTGGGAGCTCAAATGGAACAAGATGATAATGGTGATGATAATAGTGATCATGGTGAAGAATGAGTGGAAAACTGTCTTATTTATAATAAAGTATTGGGTTGATCTCGAAAAGGGAAAAAATAATTGATGAGCCTCGGTATTGCAACAAGAATGTTGCAATTCCCAAGGCTACCAACTTTAATTATCAACCTGAGGTTTGTACAAACTTAAGAGGTATCGGCACTATATGTTCAGCATACAATGCGCCTTTCCTTTGATTTCATGATGTAATGGAGTGCATGTACTAAAGTCAAATCCTAAACTAATGATGCTCATGATCCTACGAAAGGACTTAGTTCAACCATTTAACCCAATCCAACAACAAGAAATCATTAACACTAAATGCAAAAATAGAAAAAAGACAAGAATAAGAGATGCATGTGAATAAGTAGTGAAAGGAAGAAAATAAAATGATACAAAAGCGATTTGAGGCTCTTGGGATGGCCAAGCCCAAGGAAACTTAGAGTCCTTTGGAGGAGACCAAGATTTAGAAACTGAATATGGAACCAATCTTCATTATTTCCATCAATACAATTACGTCACTGCAAGAAATGACAATGGAGTTGCAAAAATACGAGTTCTTTGCACAAGAAGACTAATAAAAATCCACCCTTGAGACAAATTCGACTTAGTACTTATAAAAAATGGTTAGGAATTATTCCCCATGAAAGGAGGAAGCTTTCCCCCCCAAAATCCCTTGATTAATGGATATGGCACCCAATACTAGGAATCTGCATTAAATGGTAGGAAACACATTCCAAGATTTTCTCAATCATTGGAGCTCCACAATTTGTGCCATAATTCCATAATATATTATTGATTTATTATTTAATATTAATCCTCCTGTAGTAGGGAGGAAGTCCCTAAATTATCTCCTCCTCCAAATCTTCATAATCTACCCAATATTCTCAAAATATTCCACAAAAATAAATAATATTAGGCACAAATATGCAATTATCTATAAACCTTGCTAATGAACATATTAAAGTTAAAAATGCAATACCTTATACAAAAAGAGAGGTTTAATGTGTTGAAGAATGGTTAGATGGGCCATAATTTATGTCTAATTTAGAGGCTTATCAATAATATTGACCAAATCAAGATCTAACCATTAGTAATACTATATTATATTTTTTGGAGAGAGAAAAGATATCCAAAATGGTAAAGTATATTTATTTAGAAATAATTGATAAATAAAATGATTTATTAATTACTTCACGAGGATTAAGAAAGGTGTGAAATTGAGATGATTATTAACTAATGATTTAATAATTATTCCTAGAGAAAATTAAATAGATAATTATTTATTCAATTATTCTCATGGGGTTTTCTAATTTTAATCAGAAATAATTTAATGAAAGTGGTCAACTAAATCATTTCCTACGAAGAAAGTGATTTTACTATGTAAAAATTAATCCTACATTGTGTATTTTGATCCACCTAGTTAGAAATGGATAGATGATCATTTCTTAAGGTGATAACATATTTGCCCCCAAAGTATGAGTGTTACGAGAAAATCGTATTGATCGAAATACGTTGTAGATTACACTTCCACGAGACACCAAAGGGGGGTGGGGGGGGGAGAGAGAGAGAGAGAGAGAGAGAGAATTGAAGCAATGCAAGAAAGGATGAAAATGGAGATGTCGAGACTTACGAATATGATATAAGTGTCCTTTTATTTTGGAGTACATGATCTCAAATGAGGCGGGTGAGGCATACCCATACCCACTGAGATAATTGAGTGAAAATAATACTGGTGTGCCCAACAATGTGGGTCTAAGTAACAAAATACATGATTCATGATACATGATACATGGTATGCTAGGATCAATGGGCTAGAAAATAATTTAATGAATCCCATTTTACATATTGTGCCTGGAAGAACAGAGGCCAGGATTGAATATAATAAAAACTGATTACATAAGACATAACTCCCCTCAAGCTGACATGGTGAGGGGGAATCACAACCAAAGAAGCCCCACTGAACAAGAAAGGGCTCTGAAGATCTAAATGGATCATTTGAGGGAGACATGCATGTGGTAGGAACTCCAAGTAGCTGAAATCAAGCCCATAAAATTTGCAGAACTACATCTAAGGCTGGATCATTATATTCTACCATGCGAGCATGTGGAGAGATACCTGAAGCATCACCCCCTCATGAGATCTAGAACATCTCACACACACCCGAGAAACATTGGTACAATCTTCTAGATCGCCGGACCATCAAGTGTATGACTCTCGATCATGCGGTAATGAGTTGGAGTCGAGTACATGAGAAACAATCAAGTCAAAGGCTAATAATGATTCACTTTGCTTGATACAAGGTACTGAACAATGATGAAAGCTGGAACCAAGGTACACCACCCTCTAGACCAAACTTTTGGAATAAATGTGTTGAAGTTGATAGAAGAGGGCCTACCAGAGTTGAGGTAATGAGGAGTCCTCAACAAAGGCATTAGGCATCATAATAATGTGATTGATGTATTGAAACTAATGACGATGATGGAAGGATACAATATGGGAGGTAGACTAAATAATTCCCTCGTCAGAGCATGATATGGATAGTTGACCTAGTAACAACTGACTCAATTCCATAGGGGATGATCAATTATGCAGACAACAGATTTTTAAAGACATAGTAGTATAGTTGGAGGCCAAATGGGAGCATGATGGGATGAATGCAAAGAAAATATGTATGGGACACTGTAATTGAACTCAAGGAGACTTGGAAGAGACTCGATAGATGTAAGGGTGAATCATCTCTATTGATCTGAACAAGGTTGATTCCATGATGTTGCCACATGGGGTGAGGTCCAAAGGGGGCCATAAAAACATGAGTAAAAATGGTTACTCATGACAAAAATCAACTTTTCTGTCAACCAATGGAAAGGTAAAGTGGTACCATATTACAGGCGACTCATATGAAGAAATTTGATCTTAAAAGGCGATAGAGTGAGGCCTCGTGGAAAAACTAGATTACCGGTGAAGTGTCAAATTACAAAAAATACAAAGAGACCCATTATAGAACTCAATGATATATTTCCAATGATGTTAATGGTTCGTCAAATTGAGCTATAGTTTGGTCACAAGGGGGGATGGAAAAACTAGGGTTTTCCTATAAAAGGGATTCTTGCCCCAAATCCAATTCATTTTCATAGTGAGTTGTTGGAGAATTTGTAGAGGATGAGAAGGCCCTAAACCTGGAGGAGGTCATAGCAGACAAACTAACCATTGGAATTTGGATTTACGATGTTCAAGTAGGTGGCCTTACTTGTGTAAAAATGGTCTTAATACTTCTTAGAAGGATGGTTCTTGGTGGAGAATTAAGGTAATAAAGGAATACAAGAATGAACTTCAAGAGAAGGCCTAGGATCATCCCTTTCCACCAAGCCAAACATGGGGACATCTACCGATGTTCAAACTGAAGTGTTCACCGAAGAAGGTTTGGTAGAATCACAATAGGAAACTCTAAGAGAGTCCCAATACATCAATCCCATGGATGAGGAGAGGTAGATAATAGGGGAAAAAATACCCATCATCTTGATATCAAGAAGAGGGGTCATGATGGGTGATTGAGAGACTTCTTGTTCTGGTATAATAGTGGGACCAAAACCCATAGGTAGAGGGGAGGTGGACCCACTATGAGTGAAATATAAATAGCAAATCACTTGAAGTGTATCACGAAAGTATTTGATACAGAGAGAGTGATGAAAATAATGGCCATAGTTATCACGCAAAGCACAAGGGTGATTCTTATGTAAGGATCTATTTTTCTTAGATGACTTGGGTAAGGTAACATGGACCTTAGGAATGTTAGAGTTAAGAAAGGTATTAGAGACCACATTCTTTATATGGGGGAGCTCAAGACAATTATTGGTGGCATGTCTAACAACATCACATAAAACGCATGGAGGAGTAGGCTTTGGAGACTTAGGAGGAGTTGGAGTTGTTTGGGATGCCTTGTCTTTGGTTTCCTTTTTCTGGGCTTGTCCCCCCTCACCATATTATTTCGCAATAAAAGTAGGTTGTGATTGTGGTTGTTGTGAAACTGAAGCAAAGGAAAGGTTAGGAACAACAGGTTGAACTAGGGTAAAAGTAATGTAAGGTTTGAGTTGATGAGGAGGAATGTTTGTGGGAGGATCAATGTACTAGACTAGGATCCACAAGGTGATGTTAGGTAAACTCAACATAGCCATGACACGTGTAGAAATGATTCCTCGTGGTGGGAATAAGAAGGGTATCTGACCAGAAGGGTAATGACCTAGGGGGACTTCTCCTCAATAGTTAAGATCCGGGGAAATAGTTTTGGGCTAGAAAGGCCTAGGAGAGATACTAGCAAAAGGAAATGGACCTTGTGGAATAATATTTGAAGTTTGGGTTGAGTTGGGAGAAGCAGGTTGCAAAGGTGTTGGATATTGTGAAGGAATAACATACCACTTGTGGGTAACCCATGACGCTTGAAGCATGAAAACACTAGAAGATCTAGGCTCCGAGGGGGTAGGTGGTGGACCATAATAGGCATCAAGTAGCATGGAATCCTTACAGCCTCCAAGTGAAACATTGGTGAGGGACAGGGAAGTGTGAGACTTAGGATCATAGTAATTCAATTGATCGATAGTGTCTCTCTTTCCATTATGAGGAAGGGACATCTTATGAAAAACCACAGATGCGATAGCAGGCATGGCATAGGTGTAAATACAACCCAAGAGGATGTTATAATCTAATAGGGAATCAATGACATTGATTTCAATGGATACTATCTTTTTGGAAACAGTAATTGAACAGTTGCGATATAAGCCCAGGGGCTATGAGGAATGACTGTCCCAAGCACATAGAGTGATGGTGGATGGGGACAGGTCAGGTGAACCAAGTTTCTTCCGAACACTAGCATCCATCACACATGTGGAGGCACATTCGTCTATGATACACTGCTAAATAGTGGTGTTTCTCATGGAGACCCATATTTGAAAGGAAATGGATGAAGGGGGGAGTGTTCAGATTTTTCAACGTCAAAGATAATAATACGTTCGTCGAAAGGATTCACAACAACCAAAATAGATAGAGAGATTTTCATTGGGGTGGGCATGTATGGAGGACTCCCAGCATTGACATGGAAGTAAGAGACTACGGTAATTCATTTGCTATGCTATATGTATGGGTGACTTTAGAAGAGGCAACCTTTCAACATAATGGACCTTTTGGGATCTTAGGTGCAATATCTACCTTAGGCAAAGGGATCTGCAAGGTACCATTTGATGACAATATAGGCTAGGTGGAAACTTGGGGTTGGGAATCAGTTGCTCACGTTGCATGAGACTTTTCATATTGGCGCGACCGAGTCTAAAGGTTAACTTGTTCAGTATTGACTTCATCAAAATGCATCGTAAGGATCTAGTAATCATTGTGATCAGATTGTGAAGCCTGGGGAGTTGCATGACCGTGTGTAAGTTGAGTTGTGATAGATCCTTGATGAGGAAAAGCATTGGTAAGCACAATTGGTTGAAATAAAGCAGTAGGAGGAGGAGGTGGAGTAATGGGATGAGGTCCTCTAGAATCCATTGCTTGAGTTTCCCATACTTGGTGGATTTGAGGTAAAAGGGGCAACTTATGAGTATAATGGCCAAATATGTCGCAATAGGCACAATGTTTGTTCATATGAAGAGCCTTCTTTTTCTTGGGTTATCCACCCTGTTGTTGGGTTGCAGGATTAGGCTGGTTTCCCTGAGGGGAATTAGGTGGTGGACCCTAGTTCTTACGATTACCTAGATATGGTTGGCTCTGGTTACCTTTCCCAGTATTATTTTCTTGGGTTTGGGGGGATTAGTTGCACTCTGATAAGCATACACTTGACCTTGAGGAGGAGTTTGTTGTTATGGTAGAGGTGGAGGAGGTATGGATGGTGGGGTGCTAGTGTTGGAGGGGTTGGAGCACCAAGAGGTGCATACATATAGTAAGGAGAGGGGGAATATTAGGATGCACTGGTGGAGTAATAGTTGGCCCTGACATTTGCTGATGTTTATGGGGATATGTGTATGATGTATTGGGAGTTAGATAAGTGTTTCCATGTGAAGTATTAGGAGGGGGATAGGTGTAAGAGGAACTAGTACCCCCTGGGGTTGACCATAACTCATCAGAGGTGGATCATATGGTGGAGATAGAGGGTGTGAAATGGATCCAACGATACCATTAGTGGCATGAGATTCCCTCTATGCATTAGCAACACCAAGTTGAGGCAGATCGAGAATGGCATTATAAACATATCTTGATTGTGCATAGATAAGTTTATATTTCAAAGCTACTTGGATCACATCTTCATCAAACTAGGGGAAGTGGGAGGCGACATCTTTACCAATGCGTCGCAAACGTGATCTAAGGAATTAATCCATGTATACATGGTCTTAAAATTTAGGAGCTTTACATATGCTCCTCCTTCTATGTCATTCTTGAACATGGTCAGATAGGCAAGTAGAAAAAGTTTGACGGAAAGAGGTCAATAGTTTGATATCGGTGTCATAGTGGAGGGGTAATTGGAAGTATGACAAAAACGCTTTGGCTGGAGTTGCAAAGGTGGAATGGGAGGCATGCGGTTGGTCCACATACCATTTGTTGGAAGCTTCATTAAGGGTGTGTTGGAACAAATGAAGATGAATGGAGTCTTCAGTAATGAAATTAGATGAACACCACATATGAAATGAGTGAAAATTATTTGTGGGGTCTTCTCTAGGATTATCTTCAGACTTGGGGATGTTTGAAGGAATCTTGGTAAGAATATCAGGCCAACTGGGTCTTGGAGAAGAGGGTCATTGATTATCTGGTTGAAATCAAGGAGGCTCAAACCATCCATAAAAGGAAGCAATGGAGTAGGAGTGACCATACTGGTAGAGGTTCTACTTGTGGGGTTACCGTGGTTACTGCCTGGGTTTCCCACACCCACATTGGTGCCTGACATGGTGGCGATACAGGGTTGGGAAGATGCTAAATGAAAATAAGAACTAGAAGAATCATCAAAACTAAAATAAAAAAGAAGATTCAATGGAGGACTAGGAGGATGAACTCTAACTCGACCGGGCGGAGTACGATGTCTCCACAACAAATGCCTAGGGAGTGCAATTATGTCAAGAAAAATATGACTCAATAAACTAAAGGGTGATGATGGGAGAAAAAGAGGAACAAACAATAAGCGAACACCTAGTACAGTGGTGCCAAGTTTAAACTAACTATATTAAGATGTTACTCTAATTCAAGAAAACGCCTCCTATCAAAGAAAAATTACCTCTAGCCTATAGGTGATATGAATCCTCCAACAAGTCCTAAATCTATTGTTTTATATGGCCTTCCAAAAGACTTCTTACTTAATGGAATCTAATCCCCACAAACGGAGTTGTCCAGAGAAAGGTGGGGTAGAGAACGAACTGCTACCCACAACTATCCTATATGGTGATTTCCTAAGATTGGTCACTATGGTTGCCTATATCCCAAGGCGGTGGTTGATTCTTGAGTTTCTTGGTGATTAACCACTACACAGGATACCATGCCATGGGTTGGGTAGCCCCAAGGAGAACCTCTCACACAATGACCTAGCCTAACCCCCTCTGAATCAGTTTTCTAACACACTCTAGATTTGGATGGTGGGATGGTGAAGTATTTTAAGCTTCCTGATATGTCAACTTATATGTCTCAATGTAGGTGATTGATGGGTGTTATTGGAAGCCTATCTGACCGATCCTACACCTAAACTACATAGATTGTTTTGGCCCTGGTGCCCAAGTGGGCTTAATCTATGTGTGTTGAATTATTAAAGTGTATTGTTTCAAGTCTTGGCTTGGCGGTGTTAACCAAGCTCAAGTTTTCTTAGAGTGTGAGTGTTTGAAAATGATGTGTCAAGTGGATGAGTTAATTGAGCATGTCTTATGATGCCATGTGCTATTGAAAATAAAGTGCTCAAAAACTATAAATAATTCTAATATGTAGAGAAAAATAAACAACAAATCAAGAACCCAAAACCCCACCTAAGAAGGCTTTCAACAGCTAAAGAAAAAGGATTCAAACAAGCTACTACATACAAATGGACTAAAATATCTAATGTCAAGGGGATTGTGATCTAGAGGCACTAATCTGATGTAAATGGTGCAGACAAACATAAAAAATTAGAGGTGAAAAATTCTGCAAAGGATAGGAAAGATACTCTAAAACCTATGACACACAAGGGGGTCCTAAGGGGAAAAGGAAAGAATAAATTGTAAAAGGAGTTAAAAGGTGAATAATTATATCCTAGAAATTTGTAAAATAGTGAAATAGACCCTCAAAATTAGTGGCTAAAAGTGTTATACCCTAGACTCCTCAACTAAGTAAATCTCTTCCTAAAATGGTGGAGGTGTACTCTAAACCCTATGGGGATTTTTTTCATTCCTAAAATATAAAAATATAAGATAATATAGGCCTATGGGATACTCAAAAGATAAAAGAAACCATTCCCATTCTGCATACAATACAATTGACAAAAAATGAAAAAAAAAAAAAAAAAAAAAAAACAAAACAAACAAAACAAAAACAAAACAAAAAAAAAACAAAAAAAAAAAAAAAAAAAAACAAAACAAACAAAAACAAAAACAAAAAAAACAAAAACAAACACAAAAAAACAAACAAAACAAAAAAAAACAAAACAAAAAAAAAACAAAAATAAAAACAAAGCAAAAACAAAACAAAAAACAAAAACAAAACAAAACAAAAACAAACAAACAAAAAAACAAAAACAAATGAACAAACAAAAATTAATAATAATAATAATAATAATAAAATAAATAAAAAATAAAATAAAACTGTTCGGATATTCCAACACATAGGAAATAGTTAAGTATAACTTGGTCTAGTGTAGAGTTAGGTAAAGTGTGTTTATTTAGCATGTACTTTTGTAACTTACAATTCGATGGTCATGATATGTTCTAGACATGAAGTGATCTGACGATTCATTCCCTCCTCCATATTACCGACACTTGATCTATGGCTTAACACTCGATTTGTCCATGATCTCTATTTAAAGAGCATGGAGGGTCATTTGTAGGGTGACCATTCATGAGAGAAGATTATGTAATTTCTTTTTCTTTTATTAATAAATTGCCTAAAGTGGCCGCGTTGGCTCTGGCCATGGACTGTTTCCCTCTTTGAGGGTTTTAACCACTTCAAGAATACTAGCGTATTGATATTTGATCTGTTTGTGAGTGGTGTTCTTTTGTGTTCTATCTAAGGAACTTACCCTGTAAATTCCTACATGGTATCAGAGCTATTTTAGGGTCGCATCCATTGGTGATCCAAATCGGAAGTTAGTACAACTACATCCGACTTTCGTTTCCTACATCTACTATTTCTAACTACTTTTGAGTTGAGAGGACTACTCTATTGTCTTAGGAGCATATGGTCTAGTGAGGAAACCCTTTCGTTTCACATGAAAACATTTCTGGTAGCCCTAGATACATCATTTTTAAGATCTGGAGGTATACAGTCTTTATTTGCAATTTCAGTTATTCATCTATCTATTTATTTTGCTTTATTTAGCTCTGTTTTTTTTATTACGAGATCTATACCTTTCATTTCTATGTATGCTCGTTGCCTTGTGACTCTGTGAGATCTGGGCAAATAAAAAATAGAATGGAAGGATTTTTCTCATGCATATTCTCTTTTCTGCTGCGCCTTACTATGATCTCGGAAAATCAGAAACATTGAGGAAAAATTTAGTTTCTAGCAAAAGCTAACTTCAAGCCATAAGGTTTGGGTTTTTTTTGTATGTCCGTGTTGGGTTGTGTGGTTTTTTTGTTTTGTAGGAAAAAAATATTTTTTTCAAGTAAGCACACACCCCAAAGCTTCAGTGACTAAAAAAAAACACCTCTTCCTCTTTTCCAAAAACTACTAAACTTTTAAACTAGCTCACTTGGTCCAAAGTTACCTTATGAGAATAGAGGTCTTGAATGCAAGTCTTTCTTTGTGTTGAGTTACTTTTTCAAAAAACACATGTAGCTTATGTTTTAAAGTTACTTTATGTAAAAGTGTTCTTACCCATTATAGAAAGTGAGTCACTTATATTTCTAAAGTCTCTTTATCTTTTATTTAAGTTACAACTTAGTGGGTAGCTCATAAAGTACTATTGTAAAAGTGACTTTCACTTATTTATTAAAGTAGGTCACATAAAATAATTTTTAAAGTGAATTAATTAGATTAAATTTAGAAATGGGTGGGATGGTGGGGGGGGGGAGGTTCTTTTTAGAATATAACATTATCATTCACTTCCACACATTCACCCACTTTGTCGGCATCTTCAACAACCTTTGTTCAAAAGGCCATAATTTCTTCATCTGGAAGCTATTTTCAGAGAAGTTTTTTTGAATTGGCCTAATTTTTCGAGATCTTTCCATTGGAACACTTAGTTTTAGCATCTACAGCTTCAGTTTCTGTTAAAATGGAAATTCCATGCCAAGTTATTCTTGATACCACCAGCTACTTCCAATGGTGGTCCTACATTATGGATTTACTTAGAAAGGTCTTTACAAAATGGTCTCAGGCTAAGAAACTAAACTTAAAGATGAAGATAAGGCAACCAAATAGGAAAATAGGCAAGATCAAGCATGTGGGTTGATAGGAATGCCTATTTCTCCAATCCTTAGATTCCATATCATAGAACTTGATACCCCTAATTAATAAATGAAACAGCTCACTAAATTTTTGGAATTAAAAATGAAATTAGAGTCGACCAACTTGAAAATGAGTTGCTTCCATTGGACCCCAATAATTTTCCTTCTATTGAAGATTTTTTGTCCAAGTTCAAGACCCTTAGACTTCTCTTGGAAGGTATTATGGTTAAGAAGCAAGATGGTATCATTATCTATTCCATTCTTACTAGGTTGGGAACAACCTACTCTATGTTTGTTTCCACCTTCCATTCTACTAGAGAAGCCTTTATTTCTCAAGGAAGAGATTATAGTCCCCGTCTTTTGATGACTTTTATGATTCTTTAATAAGAGAAGAAAAAAGCTCATACATCTTGGCCTCTTAATCTTGGAAACTCTTCTAATAAAGCCTTAACTGCCCAACAACAACCAAATTCAAAGAATCCTAAGAAGTTGTATCCTAAAAAGAATGGTCCTAAACCAAACAAGGGTCATAAGAGATTTCAGCCTTAAAATGAAAAATCAATTCAACAAAATGATAAGGCAAATAAAAATAAAGGGAAGAAGACTGATAGACATTGCAACTTTTGTAATCGAGATTGCCACTTAAAATCCAAATTCTTTAAGAAGATGAAAGCCTTGGAGGCAGCAATGAAGAAGCATAATATCCATTTGGATCACTCTTCAACTTTCACTTCATCTTCAGGAATAGCACTTTCTGCATGTGGTTGTCAAGCATCTTAGTCTGGTTATGCACTAAATGTATCTTCTTCTTCTCATTCTCACGAGTGGCTCATTGATTCTAGAGCTTCTTATCACATGGAAAAAAAATCCATGTTTTCTTCTTTAAATGATTGTAACACAAAAATATATATGTTCATGATGATATATCTCTTAGTGTTGTAGGGACTGGAACTATTCATCTAGACAATGGTCAACTTAATGATGTATTATGTGTTCCAAACTTATCTTGCAACCTTCTATATGTATATCATATAACTCATTCAAGCGAAGGTAAAACCGTTGAATTTTCACCTCACAATGTTGTAATTAAGGACCTAAGAGATCCTAAAAAAATTTTAGCTACTAACATTACTGATGATTCTACAAGGTTGTATAAGTTTAACAAATTTGGGTCATCAACTCTTCCCTTGATATTTGTTGCTCATAATGATGAAGTGAGCAAACTTTGGCATGAGCTATTTGGTCACTTAAACTATCGCTCCCTTCAAAATCTATGTAAAGAAAATATGGTGACAGGTCTTCCTATGGTATCTTGCAAAGATGATGTTTGTTACAGATGTGTACTCGAAAAACATCATCAAGATAGTTTTGAAAAACGTGCCTCTTGGCATGCCTAAGCCCCTTTACATCTTGTGCATAGTGATTTATGTGGTCCACTTCCAGTTGCTTCATTCTATGGCTACAATTATTTCTTAACTTTCATTGATGATTTCTCCAGACGCACTTGGGTATACTTCTTAAAACTCAAGAGTGAAGTATTGAGTATGTTCTCGGCCTTTAAGGCCTTTCTTGAGAAACAATCTGGACATCAAATTCTTAAGCTAAGATATGATAATGGCGGAGAATATGTTAACAACAAATTCATCAACTTTTGCAATGAGCATGGAATTCAAATGCAACACATTGTTCCATATACTCCACAACAAAATGTTGTAGCTAAAAGGAAGAATCGAACCTTAAAGGAAATGGCTAATTGTATGCTTCAATCTAAAGGACTTAGTCTTAATTTTTGGGTAGAATAAATTAACTGTGCAAATTACATAGTAAATCACACTCCTACTAAGGTTTTAAAGAATATCACTCCAGAAAAATCATGGAGCTCAATTAAACTAGATGTCAATCACTTTCATGTTTTTAGTAGTGAAGGATGGGCCCATATTCCAGATGAGAAATATAGAACCTTAGAACCTAAGAGTGAAATATGTAATTTTGTTGGATATTCTAAATATGTCAAAGGATATAGACTTCTTTCACCTAAATCCAAAATTGTTATCATTAGAAGAGATGTAAATTTTGTTGAAAATATATCGGCCTACAAGCCTAGTTTGGCTGATGTGCCACCTCCCTCTATCCCTTCTACTTCTAAAAATATTTCTTCTTTAGAAGATGATAGCGATGATGAAAATCTCCCCCCACCTTCTTGGGATCATCCTTCAGCTCCTCAGCTTCCAAAATGGGTTTGCGTTACTCGGGATGCAATAGTTTCTCTTGCAAGTGATCCTATAGGTCAGCATCACACTCTTTCTCATTTTGATAGAGCCTCTTTTTTACTGGTTCAAGTTCTAGTGAATTATGATCATGACACCTTTGCAGAAGCTTCAGGCCATACAGATTGGGATGCAGCTATGAATGAAGAATATATTTCATTATTGTCAAATGATACATGGGATCTTGTTCCTCTTCCAAAGGGGCGAAACTTGTTAGATGCAAATGGGTTTACATAACCAAGTATGGACCAAATGGAAAAGTTAATAAACATAAATCTCGTCTTGTTGCTAACAGTTTTGCACAAGTTGAAGGCATTGACTATACTGAAACCTTCTCCCATGTTTCCAAGATGAACTCTATATGCCTTGTTCTTTCCCTTGCTACCTCTTTCAAATGGGAAGTCCATCAGATGGATGTTAAATATGCCTTTTTACATGGGGACTTGCATGAAGAAATCTATATGGAACAACCTCCTGGATTTATAAAAATAGAATCCATCCTTGTATTTCAGCTTAAGAAATCCCTTTATGGTCTCAAGCAAGCCCCTCTGGCTTCGTATGCCAAAATGGATAGCTTTCTTTTAGATACTGACTTTTCTAGGTGTCATTCTAACAATAATGTCTACACAAAGAAAGTGGGTAAGTCTCTTATCATTCTTCTTCTTTATGTTGATGATCTTATCCTTATTGGTAGTGACCCCAACCTTATAAACCATGTGAATTCTAGCCTTAAAAAGAAGTTTGAAATAACATAATTAGGACACTTGCATTATTTTCTTGGTCTTCAAGTCTTGCAATCCAAGGAAGGTATTCCCCTTTCCCATTCCAAGTACGCCTATGATCTTCTACACCACTTTCACATGGAAGACTATAAGCCAACCCCTTCTCCCTTTTTGTCTAAAGCCAAACTTTCAGTCACTTGTACTTCCCCTGAAGTTGATGCTACCTTATATCGTCAGTTTGTAGGAAAACTTTTGTATCTGACCCATACCCGTCCTGACCTTTCCACTGTTGTTGGACTTATTGCTAGGTTTATGTAAAACCCACATGAAAGTCATTGGAAAATAGCTAAAATAATATGTCATTATGTCCAAGGTATAGTTCAGTTTGGGATTCATTGTAGTGCAGAAGCATCTCCTCTATTGGTTGGTTTCATTGATTTTGATTGGGCCATTGACCGTGATGATCGAAAGTCTACTATAGGTTGTGTCTTCACTCTTGGTTCTAGACCCATTACATGGGATTGCAAGAAACAAAGTTCCATTTCTCTTTCTTCAACAGAAGCAGAGTATCATGGCACTGTAGAAAATAGTAAGGAAGCCCTGTGGCTTTGTCAAATCCTGTCAGAGTTTGTCTTTCAGCAGTAGCATCCGACTACACTTTGGTGTGATAATCAAAGTGCCATTCAGCTACGAAAATATCCAATCCAACATCAGTGCAGCAAACACATTGAATGACACATGCACTTCATCAGAAATCTCATTCATGACCATGTCCTTGAAGTGCAATATTGTTCAACTGATGATCAAGTTGCAAACATCTTAACAAAGGCTCTCACAGAGGCAAAGTTTACTAAACTTTGATTTATT
Organism: Pinus taeda; assembly: GCA_000404065.3. Lineage (NCBI taxonomy): Eukaryota > Viridiplantae > Streptophyta > Pinopsida > Pinales > Pinaceae > Pinus > Pinus taeda. The sequence continues at coordinate 107,736 of APFE031340890.1, forward strand.
GTTGGCGTTCAAGAAGTTGTCACTAAGGGGGGATAGGCTCTAATGCCTCCTTCCTTCTCCTATTGTGTCATATTTGTACATCCTTCAATATTATCCCAAGTTTTTCTTAAGGGGGGATGTTAGGATATTCCGACACATACGAAATAGTTAAGTATAACATGGTCTAGTGTAGAGTTAGGTAAAGTGTGTTTCTTTACTATGTACTTTTATAGCTTACAATCTGACAGTCACGATATGTTCTAGACATGATTTGATCCAATGGTTTATTCTCTCCTCGGTATTACTGACACTTGATCTGTGGCTTAACACTTGATTGGTCCATGATCTCTATTTAAAGAGCATGGAGGATAATTTTTAGGGTGACCATTCATGAAAGAAGCTTATGTAAATTTTATTTCTTTTATTAATAAATTACTTGAACTAGCCGTGTTGGCTCAAGTCATGGATTGTTTCCCTCTTTGAGGATTTTAACTTCGTCAATTATATTGGTGTATTGATCTGTGATCTATTTGTGAGCGGTGTCCTTTGGTATTCTATCTAAGGAATTTATCCTGTAAATTCATACAAAAATAAAATAAAATCTGAAAAAGTGCAAAACACAGGTTCTGACCTGGAAATAATGTAGAACAAATGAAAATTTTCCAAAATTGTGTCCTATAACACAAATAAGGGGTTGAAAAGTTTGTTTTTCTCCTGGGACTCCCAAGCGGCAGACCTCGCCCATATTTTTTCGTCTCCTACTCGGATGGTACTTGGAACTTGCGGAAAGATGTGGAAAACCAATATAAACCAATTTTTTTTCTAAAAAACAAAGTGGATATAAAAATAGATATTGAAAGGCTAAAAATAGTTGGAGAAAATCTTGATAATTAGTGAAACGACAATCACCGAGGATATACATTACTACACTAGTGGAGTCGCCATTTGTTACTATGAAAATTCTTAGCGTGTGTACCAAAAATACTTCAGTTAGGTCACTAGTGAAAAGTAACCCTAATAACAAAAATATAGTTGTTCAAGATTCAAATGTGCAATGACAAAAGAAGAAACCCTCCTATAAAAATATCATGTGCAACCTAAAACATAGAACAACAAGAACTGATTGATACAATAACCCAATAGAGTAAGACATTAATGAATATGTTGGGTGTGGAGCCTGATTGTCTTCTTTATTCAAAGGTATTTGTTTCAGCCAGATGTATACCCCAAGAATTGTACACCCGCTATACGTGGGGTGTGCGAGGGACTTGTCCCCCCTGCGGGGGTTCGAGGGGTTAGTCCCCCCAACTGGGGGCTCCGGGGGCCAACAGGGTTTCAAGGGCAGTGCCCCCAAAGCTAAAAATAAATGTAAAATAACCTTGTAAATATTGTAATTTCATAGTCAATATGGACCGTTAATTAGGTGAATGATCTGACGATAGAAGTTATGTTTAATTTAGGGTTTTTTCCCTAGAAGGAAACCCCTCAATATATATGATGGAATTGTATTGTGGCTGTGTATATGTGTATTTTGAGCGAGAAAGATAGAGTACATTATGTGAGAGCAAAGAGGGAATTACAGAGGATCTATTATAGGTTGTATCTCTTCATTTTGTTGGATAATATAAAAGGAAGGATTGGTTGTTTCTCTATAGACTTAGCCCAAATTGGGTGAATCATGTATATCTATGTTATGAAACTAGCTCACAAAAAGATAAAGAAGATAGATAAACAACTTCAAAATCAGCCTCTTCGAAGGGGCAACCTCCTTTACATTACACAAATGAACAATTCTTGGGTGATACAAATGACAAGACCTCCTTTCTTTATATAGGAGTCTAAGGGGTCCCAATACAATTAGAGCCTACATAAAAATAATATTGTAAGGGCACAGCAATAACAATAGTGGGATTCTATGGGCCATAATACTAACAACATGGGTACTATATGGGCACAATAATACAATAAGGGGGTTGCACAAATAACAATAAGGGGTTACACTAGTAGAATAGGGACCTAACATGCCCCTCTCCCTCAAAAGGCGTTCTCCTCAACACTTGAGTATTTCTAGATGCTTATGTGTAAAATTCTTATCCTCCCATGTGGAATCTTCAACGGTACTCTTTATTGATCGATTTTGTAGCTGTCGATTTTTTTTTTATGACTTCTTCAGGTTCTAATATGATTTTTCCTTCCTTGTCAAATTCTGGAAATATTGTTTGAACTCGGATTTTCTCACCTATAACCTTCTTTAAGCATGAAACATTGAAAACTGGGTGCACTCGAGAAGATGCAGGAAGCTCCAATTTGTATGCCATAGTACCAATCTTTTATAACACCTTGTATGGACCATAATACTTTGGTGATAATTTATTATCCTTCTTAGCTTGCTTGAGGGACATTTGTTTGTATGGTTGTAGTCATAGAAATACCCAGTCACCTACATCAAAACTTCTTTCACTTCAATGTTCATCTACCTATTGTTTCATTCTATTTTGCACGAAAGTGAGGTTATCCTTTAAGAGTTTGAGAACTTGTTGTTGATGCTCGATGTGATCTTCCATTGCTTGACCCTTAAAATTTTCTTTTGAAGATAACGTGATGGATGGTGGATGATAAGATGAGCTATGAGCTAACTAAGTACCCAAATATTCCACCTCTTGTACTCGAAATAAACATTTGGAGCTTTTTGCATATAATTGTTTCTCCTCCAATAGCTTGAGCACCCTGTCAACATGTTGAACGTGATCCTTCCAAGTCTTGCTATAGATTAATATATCATCAAAAAATAATAACACAAATTTTCTAATGAAGGGTTTGAAAATGGAATTCATCAAAACTTGAAATGTAGAAGTTGCACTGATAAGGTTGTCACGCAAAATGAGTCGAGGTTGCAGACAAGATCGACCTTCCTAGTATCTGAAGATATCTAGTGACAAGAAAGCCAATCAAAAATTATCTTTCTCTAAATATGCAATTAAAACAAAGGCAAACAAGTGTTTTAGGCCTACCTTGGATCCAATGCAAGTTTGTGGAAGCCTCGCTCCCTCGCTCTAAATGAGCTTCCTTGAAGTGTAAGTCTGCAAACACAAACAAGCAAACAAATTAAATAGCACCTGAAAAGCCAATATCATAAAGCATATTCATGATAATGATAAAGGATATTATGAAACAACCACATAAGACAATTTGTTGAGAAAAATGAATCTGATTGTATTAATTCAAATGAAGAAGAACTTTACAACCTGTGCCTTGATGTTGTACAAGCTCCTCCCAGGGTCCGACAAGAAGTCTCCTCTACTTTGACAAGTTTCACTCATTTCCCAATGAAACCAAAAGGTATGTGATCTCTCCTCTCAAGTTTAACTAGGAAGTCCCAATTCCATCAAGCATTTACCCTCAAAAGTTCAGCTTCTAACCTCCCCAGCCACTAACCCAATGCCTCAATTTATAGTGCAATAGAGGGAAGTTACTAGGTCCTCCTTCAAAGGGATAGAATCCTCCTTCAAAGGGATAGCTCCTCCTAACAAGGGATTAGCTCCTTCTCTTTTGGGATGCATGAACCACTTTGGAGCAAACAATCCACGTCAAAATTTCTTCTAGAAACATCTAGAATTAACCCAAAGTGATTTTTTTAAGATAAAAATTGCGCCTTTTGATTTTCACAGGGGTATGCACCCTCCCCTTTACATACAGAGCGTATAAGTACGCAGGTACTTTGAACAAAGGGTGCGGGCCCGCAAGCAAAAGTGAGAGAAAGTGCGGAACCAAAGTTACATTGCTTTTTGATGTCTTTCTCTCATTTCCAAAGCTTGTTTTGAAGAGCTGAGGTCTGAGTCTTGATTAGGAGGTCAGTACAAGTGATGATAGACCCATACTGACTGCAAATAATCAAGGTGACGATATTTTTGTGTAACAGATT
>APFE031340890.1:140395-155440 GCA_000404065.3 Pinus taeda
AAATTCACTCAAAAGGCTTAGAATTAATAAAGATTGGAAAAACATAAATGTGGCCCAATGATAATGAAAGTGGGATGAGTGTGGTGATATAGTAGTGAAATGGAGGTGATATAATGGACATAATAGTGAAAGTGTAATGGAAATGAATGACATTTTCAAGACTCAACAGTAGCTAAGCATGAATAGAGAGAGTAAAAAAACAAAGAGGTTTTGTGTTTTGTATCATCCCATCGGCCACAAGTCTCACTTCTTTACTTTTTCACTCTTTCCATTCAAAGAAAGAGAGAGCATGGCAACCTTGCCTTCTAGTTAGGTTTTCTCCCAAAAGGTTTTCCTGGGTCCTATCATGGTGTTATTGTGATTTGTGGGTGGTTTTTTAATCTATTCTCTATTTTTTTCATTTTATATACTGAATGCATAACCAAAAATAATAATTTAATAAATACAGAAATAAACATTTCCTTAGCATGATCTAGATCAAAGTCAACTTTCTTTGGCACTTTGCAGACCCATCCTTCTTCTTCAGGTTGTTTACCCTTATCGGCGCGAGTCATCATTCCACTTCTTAGCACAATGTTAATGTCTTGATCTTCTTCGTGGGCTCATACCTCATCATCTATAGATTCTGCATAGGTTTTTGACGTTGTGTTTTCTTCTCCTGCATTTTAGTTATTAGCTCTGGGCATTCTTCTATAGTATGGTCAAACTATTTGCAGTCTTGACATGATGGGTGTGTAGGATTCTGGCACTCTCACACTTAGTGCCCTCGCTATTCACAATTGTAGCAGATAATCTAACTACGGCCTCTACCAGGTCTTCGTCCTCCTCGGCCCTATCCTCAAGCCTGACAACCATCATGCACTCCTCCGACGCCCCAATCTAGAGGCCGTGTTTCTGTTTGCATCTGGTATGTAGGTGTCCTTTTGATCATCAACTCATAGCTTAGACAGTGGTGCTCATCGTGGCCCATAGATTTTCAAAAGTTACAAAACAACTTTTGGGGTGTCTAGACGAACTTTTGAAGTAAATGGAATTATTCGTTGCATGTTGTCTAGGAACTTGACAAATAACACACCATAGCACAACCTCCATGCTTGGTCCTATTGGGGCTTCTGGCTTCAATGGAATTGGCTCCCCTCCTATAATATAATTTTTGTACACTGGATAGTGGTCTTTATCGTGCCCATGGCCCTTTGCACTTCAAACACCAGACCTCTGCACGCACTTCTGGTTTAGTCTCCTTTCTTTATTCAAACTCTATAAATATAGGTGTAAGCTAGATAATTAAGAGTGGATCTAATGTACTCCTAGGTTCATATCGTAAATAGGTGATGCATGCAACCTCATCACAATTTCCAAGGCTCTTGTCTATGTTTCTATCTTCTGTTGTGGTAGAGAAATCCTGAAATGGGGCAAGGGCGGCACTATAAACCATTCGCGATGCTAGCTATATGTGATCTGCACGTTATATTCTCTGATTTGACACTTCAACCTTTGATCAAATTCCCAGGGCGTCTCATTGACCCTCATCATGATTTCTTTAAATCCAACTACTCACTATGAGTCAGAATTAGGCTTACTAAACTCTTTGTTTAAAGTTGCCTTAGTCTCTGCTAGTGTTACAAGAGAATTATCAGAACAATACTTAATGTAGGTTAGTGCGCGATCCTACAAAGTGGTAACCATCTGTGCCTTATTTATATTGTCATCATTGATCTATTGCACTATCCATATAGCATTCGCAACAAACCATAACTGCTCTGCATCTTCACTTCCTATACCTTTGAAGAATGGCATCTTCATTATGTTTACCATGTTGAATGGTGGTGGTCGAGGTGGAGGTGTGGGTAAAGGTGTATGCAGTGGAGGTGGGGGTGGAGGTGGAGTGGAAGGATGATTTTCTCAAGGAATCCCCTGACTAATTAGCTTAACAACACTTCACAGTGTAGTTTTCCCTGCCCCTTCATCGTCACTTGAAGGAGGTCCAATCAATGGGCTATACTCTGATCCTGTTCCTTCGCGATTTCTAAAGAATCGTCCACATTGCATAGTTTTGAACATCAATGTAATTACATCTATTTTTCACATAGCAGCATTTTAATCCAAGTATTCACCGATCTTAAATAGTTACCTCACGGTCCTTTACAAAATCGTTGCTTCGCTTTGCTATAGCTGACTAAGTTATCAACTGCAAATTCTATAACAAATCCTCCTAGAATCTGATCAAGCCAATGATCAAAAACCCACGTGATCTTTTTTTCAGAAGCCTCTAATTCTCGCACTAATTCTAGAGTCCACACTATAGGACTATCGAGCTTCCACCTTCCTTGATTGTCTTTCAATTTAGCTAACCACTCGTACAGTTCAATGGGGAAAGTGAAATCTGCTTGCGATAAACTTTTTTCACCTTCCAACGAATATATTATGAGCAGACATCTGGTGTGGCAATGGGTTCCCCCCTTTCACCAATAGTGGACAACTTATACATGGAATACTTTGAAAAGAAATCCCTTGAATCATACCCTTTGAAGCCAGATTGGTGGAAGTGATTCGTGGATGATACTAATATAAAATGGACACATGGTAAAACAGAGCTTGACAAGTTTTTTATTCACCTAAATTTTATCACCCCAGAAATAAAATTTACAATGGAGCTGGAAGAAAACAGGAGCATCCCATTTTTAGATGTTCTCATTATCAGAAAAGAGGATGGCTCTTTAGGGCATAAGGTTTTCAGGAAGTCAACCCACACAAAAAGCTACCTTCACACTGATTCTCATCATCACCCAGCCTAGAAGTTTGGTGTTCTAAACACTCTTGCTATCATGACCCTTCAAATTTTAGACGCTGAGCATATTATGAAGAGAAGGAGCATTTAGTGTCAACCTTTCAAAGTATAGGCTACAAAGAAAAAGAGATTAAAAGAGCCATAGAGAAAGTTGAAAAAAGGATGTTAGCTCCTGAACCTAAGGCCCAAGACCAGCCTCAATATGGTAGAGTATTTCTACCCTATATTAATGGAGTAACAGACAAGATTGCCATAATCCTAAGGAAGAAAAACATAAACACGCAATTCTCAGCACTTGGAACTATTAGGCAAGGTATGAGGTCAGTCAAGGACAATATTGATAGACACCAACTTAAGGGTGTCTATAGAATAGATTGTTCATTTGGAAAAAGCTACATTGGTGAAACAGGTCGCTCCCTGTAGACAAGACTCAAAGAATATGGAGCTAATATTAGAAATGAAAGGTCTCGTACTTCAGCCTTGGTAGAAAACTCCTCAAAAACTAAACACCATGTCTGTTTGAAAAATGCCTCAATTGTCGCAAGGGAAGAACAACATAATAGATGAAAGATTAGAGAAGCTCTTGAAATTATCAAACATCTGCATAATCTCAACAGAGACAATGGTATGAAGATTAGTAGAAGCTGGCTTCCCCTAATCAAAAAAATTAGGGTCACCAATACATCTCAGGTATAACAATCAGTGGTAGGTTTCTCTCTCCCTTTCTAAGAGTTTAGTAGTTAAGTAGCATTACATTAATAATTTAAGTATAATAATAATAATAATAATAATAATAATAATTAGTACTTAATTACAACATTTACAATAATAGGTATTTACTAGTAACTATTATAAAAATTGGTATTATTAATTACTATTTAATTCCCTCAATTTAGCTCTTCTTCTATCAAGCATTCAAGCGTCTTGATGATGGATCCCAGTTGGGATTTGAAACGTTGACGAATAATAAGTTTTACTATGGATTCTCCGGTAACTGCGTCTGTAGTAGAATATCTCATGTATCTCCGTATATAGATACTTTTTCAACCATTCTTCCTTTGACAGACGCAAATTCCTATTTTCTTACACCATGAACTCGTGAATCTTCTGATCCAACCACTTTTCAATTTCTTTCTTGGTTAGATTCCAATGATGTGACATCACACATCTCTTTCAAGAAGATCCTGGTCCCAAAAACAGAACCATTTGTTGGCTTAGGGGGTCCTTACCAAGGTTCATAGTTAGTTGCGTCAACCAACAAAACCATACACCGTTGGCTCTTTCAGCAACAAACCGTGTAGCATAGGCTACAGTCTCACCCGAAGTAGTATGGGGGGATGCAAGAACCAAGTTTTTGCATGTAGAGACTAGTGTGATTTCTTTCAACGCCTTAGATTTTCCTTCGCATAGATTGATAAACTCTTAGGGCAAGTTGTTGCAACTCTATTAAAATAGCCTTCAGACCTTCGCAAAGGTCTACAATCAATCCTTGTGGACCTCTAACAGTGAATTTTCCTACTTACGCACATCAAAGGGCAATCCTAAATTAGTGTTCGCACAAATTTACTTAAGTCACTAGTAAACATAAGAGAAATCACCAGAGTCTTCGTGAAAGTATTTAAACATGAATTTTGTATATTATTAAGACTTATTCAAGAGAATCATGTAATATTCAATCAACAAATCATTCATCAACAACATACAACATTAATAGAGATAAATAGAAATACTTAGGAATTATTCAAAAAACTGTCTTTATTGATCTTTAATTCAATATTACATACTCAAATTGCCCTGCACACATAGTTGTAGGGGTCCACGCACTCAACTGTAGACTCTTCCTAGGCCTCCACCCACTTAGCTGTAGAACCTTCCTGCCCTAGCTCTTGTCCTAGACTCTTCAATTAGCCAAATTCTTTATCTTTTTTCCAGTCTAGTTATACTTTTCCTTTCACTAAGACTCACTATTTATAGCCTTTTTCATACAATGCCATCGTTCGCAAACCATGGGTGAATATCAAAACCAACTCAAAACTTATGTAAAATAAGGGGCTAATCCCCTTTGACTCTTATTCACCTACGTGCTCCGCATCCACAAACGACAGAGACTTTACATTATTTACAAAATTGTACCAAAATTTGGGTTATATTAACCCCAAACTAACCTAGAGGACCATATCCCAACAGTGATGAGCACCCTCTGTGCACTTTCTAGAGGAAAGGAAGAGCCTTAAGATCCAAGAATGTGTAGTGCATGTCGGGGAAAGCAAGATATGAGCTAAGGAAACACATATCTATCCAAGGGAAACTTGAAAACGAATAGATCTGAATGCATGAGAGAAGGATGGTGCAGAAAGTAGTGAAATGATCATGCATGCAATCAAAACCAATGCAGGAATCATTTAAAAGGACAAACAACAAAGTTGGTGGGGAGAGTCGCCACAATGGTGACCGTTAGTGAAAAAACAATGTTATCCATGTGATGCTTAAGAAATGCAATGAAAAACTTGAAACAACACTTCTGCAAGTTAAAACAAATTAAAATGTTGACATTCACTAAGTAAAACATGCAAAATAGCACTCCCACAAGCCAAGGAAACAAAAGTGACATAAGAAAGAAGTAAAACACTTGAAATGCAACACTTATCCAGAAAAGTTGTGTCGACTATGCCGAAGGTTCCTAAATTCCTTGGGAATGCCAAAGATCCAAGATCAAATGTGTAGAATGAACTCAGGGGCATTGTTTAAATAGATTTGGTAGATTCAAGGTTTACAATGCACATGCCAAAAATCTAAGAAAAACGACTAGTGGCGGGAAGTTTCTAAAACCAACTTGAGTGTAACTCTCATTGCTAAAAATAAACCTCGATATTTTGGGGATGCTTTTTGCTTTTTTCTTTTTCAAGATTTTTTTCCATGCATGCATGGGAAGATTGCACAGTTTTGGAGGGAACTGGGCAACTTTCCAATGCATGCATCAGATAGCAACTAATAGGATGCTTCTACGCAATTCTTGGGTTGAGTGGCTCTGGTTGCGTCTCATGCTTTGTGTAATTTCCTAGCTGAAGACAAGCTACCAGTTAGGTCTACGCAATTTTTGAGATGAAGCCCAGTGTTAGGATGTTTTGCGTAATTTCTCTAAGAAAGGTTGTCTATCGAATTTCTCTATGCATTTCTAGGTATCACGGCTGACTGTTATGCTGCTCTATGCAATTCCTGAGCGAAAGGTTGTTTTCCCTTTAGGATTGCGTAGTTTTCCAAGACAGAAAAAGAACCGAATGAGGACTAAGTCCCGAGGTCAACTTGTGGTTGGTCGGCAAAATAAGTAAGCGAAAACAAGTTATAAAGTGAAATATAAACTTGAATGAAACACAAGTACCTGAGCAGTGCAAGACATGCTGCTAAGATTTTGAGGAGGAAGGCTCCAAAACTAAGTGAAGGAAAAATTTTGGAGGGTGGTTGTAGCTACTACAACAGTGTTGTTTATGCAAGTTAGTGTTTACATGTTGTCAAGTTTACATTGATATGGTTGTAGTTGTCATGCATGAGGTCATAGAATGTGGTTGATATGGTTATGCATTGATGACTGGACTATGGTTATAATGATGTCTACATGTCGTTATATCTATATACTATATGTCTATATGTTATTATGATTATGTTTATACATGTATCACGCTAAATCGGTTGATCTTGTAGATGAGATATCCTCCCTGAATTGTGCTAAGGTATGTTAGTTTTTTTATGGTTTGGTTTCACTGACATAAAATGCCTTGTAGGAAAGAGATCAAGATGAATAACAAGATGCTAGACTACAATTCACGATATTCTTCTTATGGATCATATGAGTAGCGTGTTGTTGGGAATTCTTCTAAATTAGAAGACACACTGAAAGGCTTGAAGGCCAAAATAAGGATTTGTAAAGCAGACAATGACAAAATCATCCAGGAACAAGAGAAACAAGTAGAATTCAATGCAATAATCTGTAACAACCCAGGTTAAAAATCCATGTAAAAATATATAAGACCATGGTTGATGGGAAACATATTCCAAGCTGAATGGTGGGAAAAGAAATCCTAGTGGGTGTTCATTCGGTTTATTATGTCTAAGATAATTGGCAAAGGAAATGGAAAAGGCTTTGGAAAGGTAAGACACATTAATTGGCATTTTATTTATGAAAATAATGGAAATTAGGAGAAAAGGGACGTGAAAGGTCATAGGTTGCATGTGACGAGGAAATTGAAGGAAAATAATGGAAAATGAATAAAATAGAGACCTCATTGATAAAAGGCTAATGAGGATCAGTGGGCAGGCTTGGTCAGTGTAAGCTTGGACAATTTAGTTTTTGAGCTCTCTCCTTATTCTTTTTATCTCATATTCTTGTGCACTTAGATTTTTCTTGGAGCACACTTGGAGAGTGTGGAATGCTTGGATTTTTGGAGCAAGAAGTCAAAGGGAGAGTGGGGAAGGCCAAGAGGACATTGGGATCATCATCTACAACAGGCTTTCTTGTAGGTACTGAGTTGCATGTATGTTTTCCTCACTAGTTTTGGCACACATGGCACATGAATGTGGTTTATTGGTCATGATCTATCATTGGTATGGAGGATGGTCAGGATTGATAGTGGTTTTTCCTAGCCTTTCCATTTCCTACATAGTTATGGTGTTTTGGGTCCATTTCTTTATTTTCCTGGTTGGTTCTCATATTTCCTTAGCTTGGGTTGAGTTATTCATCCTAGAAGCCCTAGTTGGACAAATTCTCTGGAAGCCCTATAACATCTTGGGTTGAGTTACTATCCCTAGAAGCCTTGGTTAGAAAAACATAATGGAAGCCCTTGGTGGTTTGAATTATTAGTCCTGGAAGCTCAGGTTGGAAAAATTATCTGGAAGTCGGGTAAAAGTTGTGGGTTGAGTTAATAGTCCTAGAATCCTTGTTTGGAAAATGCTTTCGAAACCTTGGAAGGCTTGGATAACGACCAATCTGATGATTGTAATGTGATGCCCAACCATGGGGTGGAATCATTGTTTTATGGGTTGGTATGGATGGCCTCTCGAAGCCCTACATGGTTTTGGATTGATGTGTTCTATGAGATCCCACATTCATGCTTGGAATATGGCACGAGGGTGAATGGATAAAGAGATATTTGGCTCTGCCATTCTACGGTCGGGTAGAACGTGGTAGTCCCATACTGGGTTGGATTTTGAATCATTAATATGAGCTTATTTATCCTTGTTTTCTCATGAGTATTATACTAGTTTATATGTGGATTATATGGTTGTTATTTCCTTGGTATTTCTGTTTTTATTATGTTGGTTATGCATGTGTATTATGGCAGTGGCTATGTATGGCTCCCATAATGTTTTTACTTGTATATGAATGAACAATGTATCTATGGACTAATTGATGAAACTACAACTAATGTGATAAGGAAACAATGCTTCATATCGAATCTCAAATAAGTTTGAAACCCTTATGATTAGATTTGTTGTTTACACATGTAGATTGCATTGATGCCAAGTGTTTTATAGAATGTCAGTCCTAGTTGGGGATGGTCAGGCCTAGTCCTAGAGTTATTTTTTGGTTTATTAGTCTTTTATTCATGTGTTTAATGGATTCTGGAAGCTACAACAAGTTCTGGTTAGTGGTCGGAATTCTAGGCTTGAAAAGCGCCTTAAATTCCCCGAACTCTAGCACAGGTCTACTGGAAATAGTCCCTGGACACTGGCATGACCATAACATGGGAGCGTCCAGAGGTTAAGAGGTTTAAAACCTCAATGGAACCCATGTTCTGGTTAGTAGAAAGGTTGGGATGGCTCCTAGGGGTCCTATTGCTGATGTTGAAGGTTTGTATGGTGTGTTTCCATTGGTTCCACTTCCTTAATGTGACTTAGGATGTCAAATCATATCATAGTCATTTATCATCACATGTTTACCCCAATTGGTCAGTTACTTTGGTAGATGTGGGAGGAGGGTGTTATAAAGTGGTATCAAAGCACGGTTCACCCCCTGGAAGGGATGGGAAATGTGTTTTTCATGCATTCATGTCAGTTGCATAGGTGTTCTTTATGCTTGTATTCCATGTGCTTGTTCAATTTGCATGGTGTTGATCACGGTTTTATTGATGTCACCATGTGAAGGTTGATGGCGTTGTTGTGGGGTGTTTTTTCATGAGTGTATGGTTGTATATGCAGTTACAATGCATTTTAGTGTCTATATTTTGTTATGCATGCATTTTCATGGTTATGGTTTTGCATGTAAGGTAGGTCAGACATGCATTGTGAGGTCATTGTATGCAATTAGGTCATCATGATGATATTGGTATGTTATGATGCTAATGTGTTGATTGAGATAGAGAAGGAGATGTAGAACATCAAAGTGAAGTTGCAACATTGGACCTCGAGGCAAGAGCATGTTTCCATATAGGTTTGTACGTTGTGCATGCATGTATGTAGGTTAAGGCTTGTTATATGCATTGCCTTTCATTTTATTGATGTTATGGTTACATACATGATAGATGCTAGCTGATTAGTGTATTCATATGGACATGTGTCGGATAGTCATGAATGATAGTAACCTATGGTTGTATGCGTTGCTATTGTCATTTTATGTCAGATAACTTGATGATTATGTTATATGTTGTTGATGAGTATGTTATAGGTTAACTTGTTGTTGTTATACAATAGTCAGCATAATGATTAGGTTATATGTTGTTGTTTTTATATGCTATTAGCTTGATGATTAGGGTCATTACATTAAGATCTTGATGTTATATGTATCATATTAAGTTGGATTGGTCTATGCAGATGGTTAGGGTTATGAAATTCAGGTTTAAGTTAATATGTTGTGATATTATTTCATACTAATCTAGATTGGATCTGCAGATGTGATTATTACGTATGAATGATAATTATTATGAGTTTATGATGTGAACATGTTAGCTAGTGACTATTATGGATATCATGACCTAATTTATGTTTTATTTGATATGTCGTGATATTATATCATGCTAATATAGATTGATTATGATAACAAGATTTCCTCCCCTAAGATGCATTAAGATATGAGTTCTCTTATGTCATCTATTTGGTGTTTGAATTTTTAACTATGTCATTTATTTAGTGTTTGAGTGTTTGGCATCTATTATGCCGTCTATCTATTGTCTGAATGTTTGATTGCTTGAATGATACGAGTATGTGTCTATAATATTTCTTGTTGAAATCATCTTGTTTTAAGATGGTTGTACTAATACATATGTGTCGAGACAGTTGATATGTACTTGAGTGTAAGTAGCTGACAGTTGTAACATTATGTCTAATGACTATGAGTTGACTATGGATTATGACATGATTGTCACTCTTGATAAAGGTTTATTTCAAATTAATAGATATGTTGGTATTGATATTTGGAACGTGCGGCTGACATGTGTAAATAGTTGCAGAAAACTAGGGAAAATTTTAGGGGCAAATATTCGCATATGGGCTAATTTTCCATGCTTTTTTAGAAAAAAAGATTCGCTAATTTCCATTTTTCCTAGAATTGATTCACCCAAATTTTATAGGATAAAACTATCTTACATTTAAAATTTCCAAAACTTTATAGAGAATATCACCAAAAAATTTATAAATACTATATAAAATCATGATTAATTTGATTTTTTTATAAAAATATCACCAAACATTTTACAATTTCTATATTAGGAACTAACAAGATTTGCCAAGGTTTCTAAACTTTAAAATAAATTTCCATCATTAAAATATTCCTTGTAGGAAACATGCTTTATACTAGTGTGACAAAGTAACAATTGATATGTTTTTATAACTAACAGTTGGGTGATGTGATAGTACATAGTAAGCCTTGATTGCAACAAGGTAAAAGAAAGGATTTGGATAAGAATTCATTTGGCTATGTTTGGAAACCCTAATTCCAAATGAATGAGTGCTTTGCATACAAGAATTCTTCTTATCCTTAATCTTGTCTGACATTATGGGGATATGTGTTAGATTCATGAACATGTATTTAACTAGTATATTAGTTAATCTCTAGTTACAGGTGGATCTATCAAGGGAATTGGGGTCCCTTAAGAGATGGCATGTATGTGTTCAGTTGCAAGCAACGCATTTGGCACAACAAGGTAAGATAATTGGTATGTTGTTATGTTTATTTATGCACTAAAAGTTATGTGTTCATGACAATATGATGTAGGGGATTGCATGGCAAAGAGACTACCATGAAATCTTGAAGAAGGCTTAGGCTGAGCTTTTGTTTGGAAGACTAGGAACCATGGGATTGATTCATGGTGTTTGTTGCTAGTCTTGTTCGTTTGGTATTTTTCTGATTTGTTGTGTTTGATTTGTATTTTTGATTATGTTTAGTGCATGATCAAGCCACTTTTTTTGTGTTGTGCCATTTTTATTGGTTTTCATGGTTTTCATGGTTTTCATCTTCTTTGTTTCTTATGCTTTCCTTTTAAGTTTTGAGTCTTGGGAATTGGTTGGGAAAGAGTAAAGTTAATGGAGCTAAAGAGAAGTTGAATGAAATATAGCAGGTAATGTAAGACCCAAATGAAGCTCCATGCATGAGTAAGGGAAGTTGAAGGAAATAATATGACACCTAGCTAGATTGGTTTGATCCTTTGGGATAAATGAATGATGGCAGAACAATCATGAGATAGGTAACAAGAAAGATGAAGTAAATGGATCTAAGGCATCATATGCCTTGGCTATGTTGGGAATTGTTATTCTCGATGTTGTGCATGTTGTGTGTAGATAAAGGGAGTTCTCTTAACGTTAACCTTATTATCTAGTAATTACGTTGTAATCATGATTATGATGATGTCTATATATGTATGTCATTGACTATATCATTATTGTTTTATGTTTATTTTTATATGGATATATGTGTATTATAGCATTTCGTTGTCTAATAGGATCATGATTTTTTATGCTAATGTTTATGTATATGTATGTATGTATCCATGTATCTATGTCAATGTCCAACAGGGTCATCATGGATCATTCTTGTGGAGGAATGATTGTTTATGCAAGTGAAGGGCATGAAGAGGTTCTTGGTTTACAACGAATCAAGTGGAACAGTAGTCATGACAAATATATGAGGTCAGTATCATGCGGTTATGAGTTGATTTTATGTGCTTATATTATGTCTATGTTATGGGCAGGCTATATCGAGGGATACATCAACAAAATGAAAGTGGTGTCGTCTGTGACACTCTAGGACAAGCATGGATAAGGTATTGGAAGCAAGGTTTCTTGGGAGAGATAGTATGGTTTTGGATGTGTGGTACTACTATTGTGCATATGTTGTATATGTTGTACATTTTGCATGTGTGATGTTGTGTGCATGCAATATTTTGTATATATAGTGTGTGTACATGTTGTTTATGCAATGTTATGTACAAGGTGGTATACATAATATTGTGCAAATATTTCATATGTAGTGTTGGGTATAGATAGTGATATGTACATGTTGGATATGCGGTGTTGTGTATATATTGTATTGTGCACATGATGGATATGTGGTGATGTGTGCATATGGTGTTGTGTGCATATGGTGTTGTGCACATGTTGGATATTCAATGTTGTTTACATAGGGTGCTATGTACATGTTGTATATGGGGTGCTATGTACATATGGTGTTGTGTGCATGTTGTACATTTGGTACTATGTACACATGGTGTTGTGTGCAGGTGGTGTTGTGTACATGTTGTGCATATGGTGTTGTGTGCATGTGGTGTCGTGTACAGGTCGTGCACGTGGTGTTGTGTACATCTGGTGTTGTGTACACATTGTACAGGTCGTACAACTTACATGTGGTTTTTTGTAAATGTGATGTTGTGCACATGTTCTGCACATGGTGCTTTGTACAGTTGGTACTATATACATGGCGTACATGTGGTACTAGTGCATGTGGTATTATGTGCATGTCGTACATGTTGTGTTGTGTACATGTCGTACTACGTATGTGCATTGTGTAGTCGTGGCACCATGACATGTGTATTCACTACATTGTACTTTGTGTGCATATATGTATTGCGTTGTGTCATACATCGGGTGTAGATGTATGTATGTGTTATGCCATACACTTGGTCTAGGTGTATGTATGTATTGTGTTGTGTCATACACCGGAGGTAGGTGTATGTATTTTTTTGTGTTGTACATTAAGGGTAGGTGTATGGGTTGTATGTCGAGTGTAGGTGCATGTATTGCATGGTGTTGTATGTTGTGTGTGGTTGTATCTATGTGATGCACACTATGCTTATGTGCACATGGTTGAGGAGAAATCACTGAGTGTTTTTTGACTATGGCGACCGATCCGAAGTGCTTACAGAATAAAAAACAAAGGTAGAAGCTAAGGATTGATTAAAGGATAACTATCAATATTTATTTCAATTTTATTAATCATGTGACTTATGGTTCTGTTCTATGATGATTAAATGCGATCTATGATCTTGGTTTATGATGGTTACGTTTGATTTATGATTTTGATCTATGATGGGTGTGTTTTGAGCTAACCAGATGTGATATGTTTATACATGATGATTTGGCAAAAGATGCTAGTTTGACTTGTTGTGGTCGGAAGGGAATAAAATCGCAAGTATACCTTGTTGATGGGCCACAAATGAGGTATGATTTGAAGTCATTTCAATTTATTTTGAATCTAATGGAAATTATGTGCTTGTTACAAGAAAGCATGAAATGCCTGGTTGGGTGGTTGAAACTAACTACAAGAATTGGCAGCAGCAAAAGGAATTAGAACATGCATAAGTATGTTGGTAAAATAGTTCAGGACGAGGGCCATTGTGGAACACTATTACCCAGTAGTGTCCATTTATTTCCATGAGCATGTTATGACAATTATTATGGTTTTGAGGTGGGGATATTCCTTGGTTTTTGTATCTTTCGATATGAGGAAGCCTTGCCAAGGGATGGATTGCTCGGGATGAGGTTACCAATGGAACTTGGAAGGTGTGTGACTTGATGGAAGAGGGTGACTGGATTAACTGAGGGATTGTGTAGCAGAGAATGGAAGGATGAGGATATATTTGTTTTCATCGTTAGCATTTCCAGATGGAATCAAATGCACATTGGGAGTGCACCCTGGAACAATGAGTCAGTAGCTATTCACTGAGAGGAAAAGTGGCATTGGATTGTTGAGATGGACATTAGATGCAATTTGACTTTGGCAATAGATTATGGACTTCCTGGGAAGGAGGTGAATCCTAGTATTACTTTGAGGGTGGAGGTGTGAGTCTCTAGATTCCCTTGTTGTGGATGCGGGCATTATATCCTTTTATTTGTTGGTTTAGAAAATGTGCATATGTATATATGTGTACATTATTGTAAATAATGTATCAAGCTAGATTTATAAAGCTCCCTAGCCATTATGATTATTTGTTGGGTGAAGCAAATGTGTATGTGTGTATATGTGGTTCTTATTGTAAATACCATAATGACCTACATTATAAAGCTCCAGTAAACGGTACATTTGTCATGTTTTAGCATATGGTCATTGTAAATACTACAACGATCTATGTTATAAAGCTCCATAGGCAGCATGTTTTGTTTTCAGTAGTCTTGTTGGTTAGATGTGTCATTGAACACCGAGGACCACCCAAGTGGGAGGGTTTTGTAACAGCCCTGGTTAAAAATGCATGTAAAAATATATGAGACAATGGTTCATGGGACAAATATTCCAATCTAAATGGTGGGAAAAACATCCTAGTGGGTGTTCATTCGGTTTATTATGGCTAAGGAAATTGGAAAAAGGAAATGGAAAAGGATTTGGAAAGGCAAGAGGCATTAATTGGCATTTTATTTATGAAAATAATGGAAATTAGGAGAAAATGGAGGTGAAAGGTCACAAGTTTCATGTGAGGAGAAAATTGAAGGAAAATAATGGAAAATGAAGAAAATAGAGGCCTCATTGATAAAAAGGCTTTTGAGAATCAGTGGGCAGGCTTGGACAGTTCATTTTTGGAGCTCTCTCTCTATTATTTCTCTCTCATACTCTTGGGCAATTAGATTTATCTTGGAGCACACTTGGAGAGTGTGGAATACTTGGAGTTTGGAGAAAGAAGGAAAAGGAAGAGTGGGGAAGCACAAGAGGACATTGGGATCAACAGCTACAGAAGTTTTTGCTTGCAGGTACAGAGTTGCATGTATGTGTTCCTCACTATTTTTTGGCATGCATGGCACATGCATGTGGTTTATTGGTCATTATCTATCACTGGCATGGAGGA
>APFE031340890.1:155660-170310 GCA_000404065.3 Pinus taeda
AAATGCTCTGGAAGCCCTATAACAGCTTCAGTTGAGTTACTAGTGCTGGAATACTTGGT
Source organism: Pinus taeda (assembly GCA_000404065.3). Taxonomy (NCBI): domain Eukaryota; kingdom Viridiplantae; phylum Streptophyta; class Pinopsida; order Pinales; family Pinaceae; genus Pinus; species Pinus taeda. The sequence continues at coordinate 155,720 of APFE031340890.1, forward strand.
TGGACAAATGCTCTAGAAGCCCTTGGTGGGTTGAATTACTAGTCCTAGAAGCCTTGGTTGGAAAAATTCTTTGGAAGCCTAGTAAAAGTTGTGGGTTGAGTTACTAGTCCTAGAATCCTTGGTTGGACAAATGCTCGGGAAGCCCTGGAAATCTTAGATAGAGACCAATAGGATGATGGTTTTGTGATTTCCAACCATGAGGTGGAATCATTGTTTGATGGATTGACGTGGATGGCCTCTTGAAGCCCTTGATGGTTTTGGATTGATGTGTTCTATGAGATCCCACATTCATGCTTTCAATATCATACGGGGGGTGAATGGTTGAAGAGATATTTGGCTTATCCATTCTATGGTTAGGTGGAACATGGTAGTCCCATACTAGATTGGGATTTTCATTGTTAATATGAGGTTAGTTTCCTTGTTATCTCATGAGTATTATATTGGTTTGTATGTGAATTATAAGTTTGTTGCTTCCTTGGTACTTTTGCTGTTATTATGCTAGTTATGAATGTGTATTATAACAGTGGTTATGCATGGCTCCCATAATTTGTTTACTTTTATATGAATGAACAAAGTATCTATGGCCTGATGGATGAAATTTCAGCTAATGTCATAAGGAAACAATTCTTCATAGCGAATCTTAGATAAGTATGAAACCCCTATGCTTAGATCTATTATTTACACCTGTAGATTGCATTGATGCCAAGTGTTTGACATAATTTTAGTCCCAGTTGGGGATGGTCAGCCCTAGTCCTAGAGTTAGGTTTTGGTTTATTAGTCTTTTCATCATGTGTTTAATGGATTCCGGAAGTTACAACAAGTTCTGGGCATTGGCTAGAATTCTAGGCTTGAAAAGTGCCTTAAATTCCCTAAACTCTACCACGAGTCTATTGGAAATAATCCCTTGATGTAGTCATGTAGTATTGTGGGAGAATCTAGAGCTTTCTAGATGCTAGCATGCCCATAGCATGTGAGTGTCCATAAGTCAACAGGTCTAAAACCTATGTGGGAACTAGGGGTTGGTTAAGAGAATGGTTGGGATAGTTCCTAGGGGTCCTATTGTTGATGTTGAAGGTTTGTATGGCATGTTTATGTTGGTTCCACTTCCATAACATGACTTAGGAGGTCAAATCATATCATAGTAACTTCTCATCACATGTTTACCCCAATTAGCTAGTTACTTGGGTAGACGTGGGAGGAAGGTGTTACATAATCCTTCATAGTTTATCAAATTTGTAGAGACAAGAACCACTCTGGATCAACCATGGACAGGAGGACATAACTAATGTGGCATATGGTACTAGGTCTTTTGGCGGGCACAGATCATATAGAGAAAAAATGGTTAGAGATTGCAGGTCCTTGGACACTCTGGAAAGGAGAGGTGATAAACACAAGTACTATTCTAGTTCCAGTTCTGACAGGTATCATGATCATCATCGTTATCATCCTTACAAGAGGATTGACAAGGGGTATTTTTTAGATGAGTTTAAGAATAAAGAGCCACCTACATTTTATGGAGAGATGAGGAAGTCACAGGAAAGAATAAGTTCTTCATCATTTGCATGATTACTCAGAGAACATGAAGGCTAAAATAGCTACATTCAGTATTAAAGGTAAAGCATATATCTGGTGGAAAGATGTAAAGAATGTCTAAGATATTTATGAGGAGGATTTGACTTGGAGTTAGTCAAAGAGGTTATTCTGGAAGAAGTATCTATTGGAGAGATACTATGATGACAAGGAAAATTAATTTTATGAGTTGAATATGGGATCTATGACCGATGAGGAGTACACTAGCAGATTCTTGGAGTTGTTGAGGTATTTGCCTTACCTCAAGGAGGAGAAGACCAAGATTCAAAGATTCATCAGCGGGTTTCTAATAGCATTCAAAGAGAGGATTAATTTTGATGGACCTAGATCATTGGAGGAGGCATCCTGGAAGCTAAAGCATTGTTACAAGCAATCAGAGCATGGATCTAAGACTAAACCAGACTAGAAAGGTAATGCAAAGAATAAAGGAAAATGGGACAAGAAGTGAGAAAGACCTCAAAGTATAGGTAATAATAGAGAATGCAACACCATCTAAGACATTCAATGCATTTGACAGAGGAAAGGGACTTCAATTTGAGGAGAATAATAAGGATGAAGGTTAGAATCCTTTGTAGTGTTGGACTTGTGGAGGAGAGCATCGCAGGAGAGATTGTCCACAACATCGGGGTGGTAGACCATAGATATGTAGTGCTCAGGAAGCACAGACAATGGAAGATGTTGGACAGAGTATTCCTAGGATCTATGCAGTGTTGGATAACATGCAAGAATATCACCTGGGATCTATTATCGAGATGGACAGTAATATTTGTGATAAAGTTGTTTCTATTTTGAATTAACCTGTATCTAATTATAGTTAAGTTTATCCTAGCCTAGTGGATAAGTGCAGTTTCAATAAAGAAGTACATGCAGATACTTGGTTATTGAAATTGAATACAGGTACAAAAAAGTGAGTTCATCATTGGGTAAGAGCTTGTCCATTTGAGTTGAATGGTATTTCTACATCATCACATTTGAATGTATTTTCGTTGGGATCATACAATATGTTGTTGGGTATGGGCTGGTTGTATCTTCATAGGACCAAGGTGGATTATTATGACAATGCTATTGAGTGCCTAGATGACAGTGGGGAACAGAGAATCTTGCAAGGTAAGAAGAAATAAACATCGGTGAGAATGGTGACAGCTATGCAAGCCAAGCATAGTTGAGAGAAAGGGTGTTATTTATGTGTAGTGCATATATCTAGTGAAAAAGCTAAGGAAATTTAGGATGCAGATGTTTTGAGTAGGTACCCAGTTCTACGGAAATTTCACGATGTATTTCCTAGGAGGATTTCAGAGTTTCCACCTCACAGGGAAGAAGAACTTTCTATTGAGTTGGTACTAGGGGAAGCACCAACATCTATGGCACCTTACAAGATGAGAACTCTAGAGTTAGTAGATTTGAAGCTGCATTTGAAGGAAATGTTTGACATGTGATACAATAGGCCAAGTGTATCACCATGGGGTGCACTAGTATAGTTTTTGAAGAAGAAACATGGTACTCTCAGGCTGTGCATTCATTACTGGAACTTGAAAAAACCATCAAGAATAGGTGTATGTTTCCTAGGATTGATGATTTGTTCGATCAATTGAATGGAGTAGCAATGTTCTCGAATATTGATCTAAGATCTGGATATGATCAAGTACACATTAAAGAAGATGACATTCACAAGACAAATTTCTAGACCAGGTACGAACATTATGAGTTTGTTGTAGTTCCATTTGGTTTAACTAATTCTCCAGCTAATTCTTCTTTTAGACTGGGGTACATTACTTGGGACATGTGCTTTACAAGGAAGGTAGAGAAGTGGACCTAGAAAAGGTAAGAGTTGTCATGGAGCAGGAAACTCCTAGGAATGTGGATGAGGTGAGATCCTTCATGGGGTTAGCAGGGTATTGCAGGAGGTTCATTAAGAACTTCTCGTAGATTTAGTATCATATCACATCAGTGCAAAGGAAAGGAAATAGTTTTGATTGGACAGAGTAATGTGTAGCTAGTTTTGAGAAGTTAAAGCAGTTGTTAACACACTCTCCAGTGTTAAAGATAACAGATCCAGAAAAATAGTTTGTGGTATGTACAGATTCTTGCAAGAGAGGGCTTGGGGCAATCCTTATGCAAGAAGGACATGTAGTGTTCTATAAGTCATGGAAAGTAAATGAGCACAACTAGAACTATCTAACACATTATCTTGAGTTGGTGGTGATCATTCATGCATTGAATATGTGGAGGCACTATCTTCTTAGCAGACAATTTGTATTGATGAGTGATCAAAGTGGATTGTGATATATATTTGACCTACCGATTCTGAATGCTAGGAAAGCTATATGGTTGGCCACAATCAATGAGTTTGAATTTGAGATTAGGAATATTAAAGGTAAAGAGAACAGGGTTGCATATTCTCTTAGCAGGTGGATACAGGTGAACCACATAGCAGTTATGAGTGATGTCAGATTTACAGGCTCGAATCTTGCAGGCAGGTCAGCAGGATAATAGGTATATGGAGCTCAGGCATAGGTTACAACAAAGTACGGGTATAGGTACAAGTGTAGGTATAGGTGCATGAGATGTGGATTATTGTCTCATGGAAAATGGATTGGTCGAGTTTAGAGAAAGGATATATGTGCCAAACAATAGTGAGCTCAAGAATGTGATCTTGAGGGAGTTTCATGTGAAACCATATTCAGGTCACCCGGGATATCAGAAGACAATGACAGTAGTGAATAAGTTTTACTATTGTCCAAATTTGAAGAGATATGTGGCAGAGTTCATGGCTAGGTTCTTGTATTTTCAACAGGTGAAGGCAAAGTGTAAGATTCCATGTGGACTACTACAACCGATTCCAATTCCAGAATGGAAATGGGAGGTCATTTCCATGGACTTCCTCGCAGATTTTCCAAGGAAATACAGGTAGCATGATTCCATCATGGTTATGGTGGACAGGTTGACGAAGGTAGTGCACTTCATTCTAGTGAAGTCTACACACTCGGGGAATGATGTAGAATAGGTCTTCATCAAAGATGTGGTGATATTTCTTAGTGTTCTACAGAAGATTGTGTCAGACAGGGATGCGAAGTTCACCTCCATGTTTCTGAAGGAGTTGTCTACAAGTTTAGGTATAGAGTTGGCCCTCTGCATGGATTATCATCTAAATATAGATCGACAGAGAGAGAGTGTCAATAGAATATTAGAGGACATGTTGAGGATGTATTTGATGCATCAACAACAAAAGTGGGAAAGTATCTTCCACTAGTATAGTTTGATTACAATAATGGGTATTAGGAATCTTTGAGGATGAGTATATTTGAGGCATTGTATGGGCAGAGTTATAATACTCCCATCAATTGGAGTGATCCAGTTAATAGGGTATTGATTTGAATAGACATGTTAGCAGAAATGGAATAGGAAATGCAAGTAATCAAGAAGAATCTAAAAGCAGCATAGGATAGGCAGAAGATGTGTTCAGATTAGAATAGGTTGTTTAAGGAGTTTCAGGTTGGGGAAAAAGTGTACTTGTGCATCAAGCCAAAGAAGATCTCCTTGGAAATTGGATTGCGTGCCAAGCTGGCACCCTGGTTTCATGGACCTTTCAGGATTCTTGAGAGGATTGGGCCAATAGCCTATCAACTTGCATTGCCTCCGAAAGTAAATTCCATGATGTTTTCCATGTGTCATTGCTAAAGAAGTATGTTAAATATGTTGATCATGTGATTGACTAGTCTGTATTGTAGGTGGAGCCAAAAGGACGATTCTAACTAGAACCTCAGTGCATTTTGCAAAGAAAGACACTCATGATCTGGAATCAAGAAACAAAGAAGGTTAAAGGGTAGTGGAAGCATTTTGGGCCCGACGAAGATACATGGGAGATGGCAGATCAAATGTGAGCTATGTATCCTTCTCTATTCGATGGTTGAGCAAATGTTTTGGTATATGTCTTTGGTATATGTTTCGTTATATGTTTTGGTATGATGTTTTAATATATGTACATATGTATATGGATGTAAATACCACCTTGAGCTATGTTATAAAGCTCCAATAAGTGCTATGGGTGTCATGTCATTATGGTTGTAATGTTGTTATGTTGTCATGTTGGTTTGCTTCTCATCAGGTTGATCAATATAGACACTCCAACGAGCTAAGTTATATAGCTCCATGGGAAATATGTTTTCCTTATAGAAATTTTGTGGTTGCAGGTGTCATTGAACACTCAGGATAGTGTTCCCCCAAGGGGGCAGGTTCTATAACATCCCTAGTCAAAAAATCCATGTAAAAATTAATAAAGTTAAAATAAGACCTTGGTTGGTGATGGGACACGTATTCCAAGCCAAATGTTGGGAAAAAATATAGCGATGGGGACCACTTAAGGAAATTGGCAATAGCAATGGAAAATGATTTGGAAAGGCATGAGGCATTTATTGACATTTTATTTACGAAAATAATGGAAATTTGGAGAAAAGGGAGGTGAAAGGTCACTCATTGCATGTGAGGAGGAAAATGAAGTAAAATAATGGAAAACGAAGAAAATAGAGGCTTCATTAATGAAAAGACTTATAAGGATCAGTTCACAGACTTTTGTCAATTCAGTTTTGGAGCTCTCTCTCTATTCTCTCTCTCTCATACTCTTGGAAACTTTGATTTTTCTTGGAGAACCCTTGGAGGAGTGTGGCATACTTGGATTTTTGGAGAAAGAAGGCAAAGGATGAGTAGTAAAGTGCAAGAGGGCATCGAGATCAGTAGCTCCAGTGGGTTTTTCTTACAGGTACTCAGTTTCATGTATGTTTTCCTCACTAGTTTTGGCATGTATGGTATATGCATGTGGTTTCTTGCTTATGATCTATCATTGGCATGGAGGAGTACCTAGATTGACAGTGGATTTGCCTAGCCTTTAAATTTCGTAGATAGGCATGGTGTTGTGGGTTTTACTTTTTTTTCTAGCTGGTTCTCTTGTGCCTTTTGTTGTGCATTGGGTTACTAGTTCTTGGAAGCCTTAGTTGGACAAACGCTCTGGAAGCCCTGTAACACCTTGGGTTGAGTTACTAGTCCTGGAAGACTTAGTTGGACAAACACTATGGATTCCCTTAGTGGGTTTTGTTACTAGTCCTAAAAACTATTGTTTGATAAATGTTCTAGAATACCGACATCAGTGGTGTGTTGAGTTACTAATACTAGAATCCCTGGTTGGAACAAATTCTCTGAAGCCCTGGAAAACTTGGTTAGAGACCAATCTGGTGATCCCAAGTGATGTCAAACCATGAGGTGGAATCATCGGTTGAGGGTTGAGGTGGTTTTTCCTCTAGAAACCCTAGATGCTTTGATTGATGTGTTTTATGAGATCCCACATTCATGCTTGGAATATGGCACGGGGGTGACTGGATGAAGGAAAGATTTGGTTCATCCTATTCTATGGTTGGGTGGTTCATGGAAGTACCATACCTGGTCATCCTATGCAATCATCAATAATATCTCCCTTTATCCTTGGTATTTTATGGATAAATATACTTGTTTATATGTGGCTTATATGGTTGTTATCTCCCTAATATTTATATTGGTTACATGCTGGTTATGAATGATTTTTATGAAAGTGAAAATGTATGGCTCTCTGCATGTTTTTCTTAATCACTGAATGAACAATGAATATGTGACTTAATAGATGGTAATGCAATTATTGTGATGAGGCATCAATAATTCTTAGTGATTCTCAGATAAGTATGAGACCCCTATGCTCATATATGTTGTTTAAACCTGTAGAATGCATATTTGTGAAATATATGATGAAATTCTTGTCATGGCTAGTAGGGGTCTAATCAAGTCCATGTTCAAGTAATTGCAATTTCGTTATTTTTTTGATGCTATCTTTCATTTCTGAAAATTTCATGGAGTTCTAGGCAGTGACCTGAGCCCTCGCCCTAAAAAGTGGCAAAGAATACGAAGTCAGAGGCACAAAACTACCTAGGAAATTCCACAATCACATGCATGCCCATGCTGTGAGAGAAACTATAGAGTTCCAGTCGCACTCATGACCATGTTATGGGAGTGACTGATGGTTTAATGCAAAACAAGGTTAGTGTTTCTCAGGAGCGAATCACCTGAAAGGTTTGGCTGGCTCTTGGAATAGAGATTTCACTAAAATTGGAATAATTTTATTACAATAACATCATTATAATTCAATTTTTTGGTTATTTTTAAATTCTAGATCCATAATTTTATTCCAATTTTAATGAAATATGTGTTTTGGGGGTTATGTAGTATGTCTAGAAGGCATGTGTAGTGTGTTTCATCAGTTCCACTTCCTTAACTGACACATGGGGAGTTGAGTCATATCATAGGAACTCTTCATCACATGTTTATCCCGGTTGGTAACTTACTTGGGTAGATGTGGGAGGAGGGTGTTACAATGACTATGCTTTCCTTTTATTTATGATATGTATATTTTGTTCTAATATGAAATTTGATTTGATGTCCTGTATGAATAGAAGACAATTGTTATTGAGACATTACGACTATCATATATGAGCATGATGATATGTTGTTGATCTACAAAGAAAATCCATAATCGAGGACACTAAGTCAGCTCTTCCTCCCCCGTTTGAGCTCACAAGGTATCGAATTAAGATAAGGGGTTCCTGGGGTTAAGGGATCTCTAGAAAATATTATATCGCCCCTATTTTTCACCTGTGGGATGTGTGTGATCCTTTTCTAATTTGACAACTCAGGTATCTCCCCAACCTTGGTCGGTATAGAGTATACCCCAGTTGGCATCATACCCACAACTAGGGATTGTTGGGTTTGTCCATCCCCATCTAGAGAATGGGTTGAGGAGGCTCGAAGGTGTGCGATCCTTACCCCTCGTTAAGTTGGGTATCTCTTCCAAGATTGTATTATAATGAATTTTTTATACCACATGAATGCTTAGAGTCATCGACCATAAGATTGACAGGAAATAGGATTGGGCTGATATTTTCTCCCCTATGTAGTTTTGGGTTGAGAATGAGCTCCCCAATGTCATTACAGGGTTGAGATGTGGTCTCCTATGTATCTTATTACTTAACATGGGGTTCTATGTGTATATCTCCCCCATGAGATTATGGTTCGCGATGTGCTCCCCGATGTGGTTCTAGGTTGAGATGTTCTCCCTAATAATATGTTCTTCGATGATGATGCAGTTCGTAGAATTGACTCCCCCCTGAAGTGATTCCTAACGGTAGTAGTGACTCCCCGACGAACAGAGGGTTGTAGAATAATCTCTCCTCTGGTAATAAATTATTCGTCTTGTAGATTTGATAATATTCAGCATATGAGTAGGGAAAATCAAGAGATAAGCAGGAATAAGCAAGATGAATCAAAATTAATAGTGATGATGCAATATGATGAGAAACTTGATATCGGATATGATTTGATGATAAGATAAACATGACATGATGAAGGGGGGATTCTCCCTAGTTGAGAGGGAGTGTTAAAATATGAAACTATGGTCAAATTCTACTTTGGATAGCTCACTTAATGGAGATAATGATTTCATAGAATTCCTCTTTTTGAGAGGACCACAATCAACCTAAAGATCACTCAAAACAGATAAGGGAATGTTTACTTATGAAGAAAATCCCACATGTGCATATTTGATAAGGTTGGCCCTAGAGAAAAGTGGATATCATTGGAAGGCTATAAATACAAGTGACCTCTACCTCATTTGTACATCATTATGAGGTACTCATCTATATTGGTTTTTGGTTCACATAAGTCTGAAGCTCATCCGTGGAGGAACAAATTCACTCAAAGATGAAATTGCAGGGTCTTAAGCTTGCATTTTTTGTTTACTATTTGGGGCCTTAGTCACAGGCACAAGAAAGAGATATCTTGATTATAGTCACTCACTATCAGTTTCATCTGTGTGACCAAAGACTATGAGTCACACATATAGATCGTTCTTCGTGTGACTGACATCTAAGGTTTCATAATCTCAGTTTCATACTACAATCACTTGCTTGCAGGCTCCAGAGAGATATTGGAACTTTACAAGTCACACACATGACTCCTCCTTTGTGCAACCAAGACCTAAATGAAGGAATTTAAATAATCCAAATATTTTTCTTAGTGATCCCAATGTTCGGCAGTTGATTGCTGACAATGGCAGTTCATTGCAGGCTTCAAAATCAAGATTTTGAGTAAAAGTATTGTTGGGATCATTTCATGGATGTTGTACTTGTTTCTGTTGTATAATTTCATATATTGACATAAGGATCATTGTACTCTTTTTTGTTGAATCATTCAATGACAATCTAATAAGAAGAAGAAATTGAAATGATTTCCCCATAGTGGGTTTTTCCTCGGTCTCTGATCAATCCTGGTGTCTCTATGTGTGAATGTTTTTATTCTATTGTTCCTTCATGTTTCCGTGCATTGATGATGATATTTTTCATTCTGTATAGTTGCATATGTTGTTGAATAATGAAGTAAATCTAAATAATTTTATGATGTCACAGGGTGAAATTGATAAGGAAATGATAAAATGTAATTATCAAAGAGAAGGACAATATATCCCTAAGAAAAATTAACAAATAAGTGGCCTACACTAGTATTGTAAGGACCTAACATGCCCCTATCCTTCAAAAAATTGTTGTCCTCAATGCTTGAGTGGTTATGGATGCTTCTATATAACATTATCATCCTCCCATGTGGAATCTTCAGTGGGTAAGTTCTTCTAGTTAATGAGATACATTGAAACTAATCGATTCTCTAACTGTCAGATTCTTGTTTCTATGATTGCTTCAAGTGAAAATATGAATTTTCCTTCTTCGTCAACTTTTGGTAATACTTTTTGAACTCGGAACTTGTCACCGATAACCTTCTCTAAGAATGAAACATGGAAAATTGGGTGTATTTGGGAAGATGCAGGCAACTCCAATTTGTATGCCATAGTATCAATATTTTGCAAGATATTGTAAGGACCATAGTACTTAGGTGATAATTTATTATCCTTCTTAGATTTACTGAGGGGAATTTGTTTGTATGGTTGTAGCCCTAAAATACTCAGTTTCCTACATTAAATTTCTTTCACTACAATTCTTATATGCTAGTTGTTTCATTTGATTCTTCTCCAAAGTGAGGTATTCCTTTAAGAGTTAGAGAACTTGTTTTTGATGCTCGATGTGATCCTTCACTACCTGAACCTTAGACTTTTCTCTTAAAGATAATGTGATGGATGGTGGATCATATCCATAAAGTGCCATAAATGGGGTTATTTTTTCTATAGTATGGAAGGAAGTGTTATACCACCATTCAACCATACGTAACCACTTGACTCATTGTTTGTTTAATAGATATAGAGCAACAAATATATTTTTGTAAACATTTTTTTCACTATCTCAGTTTGCCCATCAGATTGAGGATGATAAAATGAGATATGAGCTAATTGAGTACCAAGACAAGAAAATAATTTTGTCCAAAATTTTCCAATGAAAATGGGATCTCTGTCACTTAAAATAATATTTGAGTTTCCATGTAGCTTTTTAATTGTTTCCATAAATGCAGTAGCAATTGCACTGACTTTAAAAGGATGATATAATGCACAAAAATGTGCGTACTTGGTAATTCTATAAACTACCACCATGATGACACTCTTTCCTTCAGACTTGGGTAAACCTGTGATAAAATACATTAATACCTCCTCCCAACGCTGACTTGGAATGCATAAAGGTTCTAATAGACCTGGGGTCTTAATTGTCTCAACTTTACCTTGTTGGAAAACCAAACATTCTGCCACAAACTTTTGATATTAGATTTAAGGCCATCCAAAAAAAAATTATTCTTGACCATGTGGTAAGTTATATCAAAAAAAAAAATCGGAAGAAGTCACATTGAAGATTTTGGTCGTGAAGCAATGCTTCCACATCCTCATCCTTTCTTGAGGGTGCATCTGAAATAACATTTTGCTTCCCTTTTTTGTAGATTATTTCAAATTCATAACCCAACATCTTTGTGACCCATTTTTGTCTCCCTTTTGAAGATAATATTTGTTCCAAAAAGTATTTAAGACTATCATGATTTTTTTTACCTTGAAGTGCCTTTGCATTAGGTAAGATCGTCATTTCTTTAGTGCATGTAGTGTTGCCAATATTTCCTTCTCTTTTTTTAAATACTTTCCCTTAATTGGATGACTCGAAAAGTAATGGATCTTCCTTCTTGCAATAAAACAACACCAATTCCATTTCCTATGGCATCACATTCTATAATAAAGGCTTTTGTGAAGTCTAGCATAGCTAATACGAGTGCTTCAAACGTTTCCTCTTTAATATGTTCAAAGTCCTTAGTTTCTTATGGAGTCCAAGAAAATCCATCTTTCTTCAGTAATGTTGTTAGAGGTTTTTCTATTCCCCCATAATTCTTAACAAACTTTCAGTAATACCCGATCAAATCAATAAATCCTCGAAGATGCTTTATGGTTGTGGGTATTCTCCATTCCTTGATGGATTTAAATTTGTTAGGGTATACCTTAACACCCTCATGAGATACAATATGACCCAAATATTCCACCTCATCTTAAAAGAAACATTTGGAGGTTTTCTCATAAGGAAGGGTTTTAAAATGGAATTCATTAAACCTTGAAATTTGGAAGGCGCAATAGTAAGGCCAAAATGCATGACCAAAAATTCATAATGACCTTCATGAGTTATGAATGTTGTTTTCAGAATGTCTTTGGTATTCATTCTAATTTGATGATATCATGAACAAAGATCTAGCTTGGTGAAGTAAATTTCTTCATGTAATTCATCCAACATGTTATCCCTCAGAATTCATCTTGGCTATGAAAGGAAAATCTTGTGGTAACCTTTTTAACCAAAATTTCAAGATGAAGGTTATCCCCTCCAACCTAGAGAGGGCTCTCTCTAACAGCTTAATCACTAAATGTTTAGCAACTAGATGTGTATTTAAATGTAGTGGATATATATTGGGTTCAGTAGGGTTTTGGAAATGATGGTAAGTCAGAGAAAGTGTATCCTTGGGCATGGATTCATAGAAATTGGTGTGAAATTTTCAAAATTGAAATCTTATTGTAATAACTATAAATTATTATTCTAATTGTTAATTAATTTTAACAATTTATTTGCTACGAAAAATACTAAATAAATAATACTGTAACATTCATAAATAAAATACTACGGAAACAATAACGCTAGAAACTGAGAAAATGCTAGCACACACACAATAAAAATGACACTGTTATTTTTGGACAAATGTCCTAGAAAAACCCAACTTGGGAAAACTGGTGTAGTAGATGAGGGTTTTATTATTATGTAGTGGTCAGGAATTCTAAGTACCTATATGCATGTCAACTAGCAATCTAAACAACAAGAAAATCTAGGCAAAATTATTTTAGGGAATTACCCTTCTTCCACAAGTAATCTTGACACAACTTCTCTTTAGAAACGTGTCCTCCTAGACTATTTATGTCATCCTCTATGCTGCTCTGCGTAGACCCTATGATGTCTAGCCTTTAAACTAACTCTAATGAATTTTTTTCCTATATTTTCTTAGGAAATCACTTCTCTGGCACTCTTGACCCTCTTCCTAACCTCTGGAACTGAAAATGATTTTTTCTCCAACTAAATTGAATTGCTTCTCTGAAGCAACTACACAGTAATTTGTGTTGCCTAACTTGGAATAACTTGGCCCCTTGCAATTGCCTCTCTGGATCTGAAAAAAAATCCTCCTGACATTATTTATGCCCCTCACTATCTCTACTTTGATCTTTGGTTCTTTGGAAACAACTGCTGCTTTATGGAAATCAGTATGTCAAGAAAATTGAATTGTTGGTGTTCTGGCATGTATTCTCCAAGTTCCCATTGACTTCCTATTATAATCCATTTTTGGGGCACCAATGGCCAATATTAAATATTAATCAATGGTTAGGATCTTATTGGATTTGATCCTTGTGAGTTTCTAGATGATTCACACCTTGGCTTAAATAATTCTGATTAGTTAACCATATTCCCTAAGTTTATACTTAGGAAATATTTAAAAATGGTTAACAATCTAATTAATCCATCTATAGGTGGAATTTCTAGAAACTATTTTTGGGTTTTTGAGATCTCATGTATTCTAGTCTCTCCACCAAATTTCGTGGCTACAACACATTCGATGTTGCAGAAACCAATAATTGGAAATTAATCAACACTCGCTAAGATGTTGGTTGTAGTCATAGAGGCTAAGAGTAGAGTAATTGACATGTCTTTAGACAAAATTTCTATCAAGAGAGGTGGCAGAGAGGAACAATATTTTTTTTACTATAGCATCTAATAGATGAATTATTTTCATTTTAGATGGGAATGTGATATTTGAATGGAGAATATAGAGCATGAATGTAAATCATGAATTCTACTTCTTATACCTTCATCTAAGCATAAATAACAAAAACATTTAATGAAAATAATTGAGGAACAAAATATTCACCATGAAACATACTAGGTCACATCAATACATGAATTCTTAGCCTTGAAATACTACTTTTTTTTATCATTAGTCAATTATGATTAATCAACAAAAACAAAGCATATACACCAATTACAATTCTTTTCTCCAAATCCCAACCTTGTACATTACAGAAATGATACTCTTTATAGGCTACTTACAAATTGTTCAAGATCTAAAAATAATGGATCTCAAGCCTCTTCATCTATCTATAGCTTACCGTTATAGACATTTTTGGGCACTACAACCCCAATCATACATGTCCATAAACCAATGGCTTCTAAGTCCCTAAAAGTGTTGCTTCACACCCTAAAAGAAAAAGGTCAGTTGATTACATCATCTCCCAGAAGTTCTCCATGGAAAACTTCTCAAAACTGGTCAAAACTGGACCATACAGACTACCCAGTGCAAAGGGTGTGATGCATCTCACCTACTCAGTGTAAAAAGTGCGATGCATACTGGAAAGCCCTTCTGTAGGGTGCGATGGGCGAGAGTAGACAAATGGAAAAGATAGTTTGCAAGGTGGATGATCATGGAAT
>APFE031340892.1:0-11261 GCA_000404065.3 Pinus taeda
TTTCTACCATCAAAACTAACGGCCGACAGCCTAAATAGAGAGCCCCTATACAACCGAACGGTTCATACACGCCGGCCTCGCTCTGACTGGTTAGGCCTAAGTAGAGAGCCCCTATACAACCGAACGGTTCATACACGCCGGCCTCGCTCTGACTGGTTACAACTTACCCGCACAGAGAAGCACATTCTTAAAAATCCGCGACAGCGTCGGCCTCGGCGTGTCGGAGCCAGAATCCGCGTTAGAAGGCGGATATGGTGATGGTGGGTAGCAGCGGTGAAATGAAGGGGTAAGCTGTTGCTTGTCGGAATGACTTTTAAACGTGGCAAAGGGGAAACCGCTCGCAGAAACTGTGGGGTATCCGCGTGGGGTCGGTGTGAAAGCAAGTCGATTTCCCCGGTGCCTTCTACTTATTCATTTCTTCCCTCTTGATTTAATTAGAGTTTTGTTTTGTTCTTCCCTCTTCATTTAATATGCGAGAGTTTTATTTTATTAGGATTTATTTATTTTATGGAGATGAAGGTAGAGTCTTATTATTAAAAATGGTAATCATTTTATTAAGATTTTATTTATTTATTTATTTTATGGAGATGAAGTGTTTTTTTTTTTATTAAAATTTAAATTTTAATATGCTAAAGTTTTATTTGGTTAGAATTTTATTTATTTATTTTATGGAGAGGAAGGTAAAGTCTTATTATCATTTTTTTAAAATTTGGGCAGGTAAGTATATAACCAGATTTTCTTTCTCATTAGTATTTGATATTAAAAAAAAATAAAAAAATTAATAATTTTCTGTGTCCACAAAATAGTATTTCAACAATTTGCTTTTCTTTTTTGTTTGTATTTATGTTAAAATTTTAACTTTATATTAAAAAAAAAGTTTAATTGAATATGATTTAAATTTAGTTATTTACTTAAAAATAGTTATTAAATTATTAAAAATAGATTATTTTAAAGACAGTTGAGTAATTTAAATCGTAAATAATTTAATTTAGTGTAGCTATATAAATTAAAGTACTAGTTTATATAAATTGATTTTAAGAAATTGAGTAGTTTAAATTATAAATTTATTTAATATATTATATAACTAACGAGTTGTCTATAATGCGACTTTTTGGAGTTCGGTGACGGAATCTGGCGGAAAATTGAGGTATCTTGATGTTTTAGCGTTAAAATGGTTTTTTAACTGCATGGATTCAGCACCCTAAAAACCTTGGAGCCCATTATTGTGCAGAAATAGCTATCAATTGGGTTCCAATAATTTGCTGCCGGATTTTGACCGAAAAATCCGCCGGAAAGGCTTTCAAAAAGTCGCGTTACAGACTACTGCTAAACTAAATGACTAATTAATATATATAGTATTAAAATATTTATTTCATAATATATTGTTAATATTCTTTTAATAACTAGACTAGTTGTAGGCTTACTTATGGGTTGGACAAAAATAATTCCACCCACGATGAGATGGGTATCAACAGAATTATAGGAAACTAGCCTGAATGCTCCTCGGGAATTTTTTTTTCAATAAAAATGAGGAAATTTTGTGTTAAAATCTACGCTTATACGCAACTCAGAAAGTGAGCTACATGATTGTTCTTGAGATCTAATCTTGGCGAAATGAATTTACTGCTGTCACCAAAATGTTAAGTAGGGGAATGAATGAAAGTGAGTAAGGGGAGGGAAGGGCAATAGTTTACGAAAACACATTAACAGAATACATTAGAAAAGTGATTGAGACGTTAACGGCTCAGTATCGAATTGGAGTCACGCGTTTTGTATATTTCCTGGTATTGAATGAGCAGCTTCCGTACGTTTTGCTCGCAAATTCAACGCTTAATGGTCACTTCTAAACACATTGACCGTCCCTCTGCTATTTATGTGTTACCATCTCACACAGCTGATAAGGAAACTATCTTCCTATTGTTTTAACTGTAACGATCGATTACAGGCATACTTCTCATCTCAAATCTGTGAGTTGAGATCTCACAGCCGATTAGAAAACCATCTTCCTATTTTGCTTAACTGTAACAACAATCGATTACAGGCATACTTCTCATCTCAAGTCTCTGAACTGAGATCGATTGGTATCATGGGAGGCCACTCAAGATCCAGTTCTTCAGCGTTTGCTTACGGATTGCTTATACCATGGCTGCTTGCAATTCTCTGCACGAACTTGCCATGTTCAGGAGCCCGTCCCTTGCCTGCTCAACTTAAGGTTCCATCACTGCAGGTTCATAATCACAGGCAATATGATGATCATGAGGTTACTCAGCACATTAACGAAGGTCTGCAGAAGAGCTTATTACGAATAAATCTCCACCCATCTGATGTTATGGTCAAGAATTCCTTCAAGCCTGTATTCACAATGTTACCAAAAGGGCCCGTTGCTCCCTCGGGACCTTCCCCTATTACCAACAGTTCCCCCAACGCCGACTCAACTGATCAAATCTCTACCAGAAGCGTTTCAGATCAACCATGACCTGCAGTTGTCGCTTTCCCCAAGCTGGGGAATAACAAATTTTGAATTTCATGGGCGACTGTTTAGTAGCAAGATCTGGTTAGGATCTGGGCACATTCAGTTCCATGCTATTTTTGATTTGCAAGAATGAATGTGTACACGGAATCCATCCTGTAATCATTCTGTACATTATATTCTTTATTAATTTATAATTATTGGGCTTGATTTACTGCTTTGTTAGTTAAAATTTTCTATTGTTCATGCTTTGAAATCTGTCCTAGGAAACCAGACTAAGTTCACTGAATTTTATTTCATCAAAATCCATAAGAAAAATTTATCAAAAGCAAATCAAAATTCTAGCAAAAATTTGTAATACATGGCTTCTGGGCTATCTTTAAAAAAACAAAAACGAAACTAGGACTAAAGAATAAAAAACCAAATAACATATAAATCATTCAAGATTTTCCAGAAGTTTCAACAGGGATGAGATCCCCGTTACCTCCATGGAAACAACCTAGATCTAGCATCTGCAAATTATCCCACTGGAAGTGATTGTGAGTACTAGCATATGCAGATCATCCCATTGAAAGGGAATCTTTGTAGTTTAAACTTTTTGGAACGCTGTGCGTTATCACTGATATGTCATATTATTTTTTATTTTTTTAAATTAATGGGTGCGGAAATGTATATTTAAAAAAAAAATTATTTCGAGTGGTTCATGGACAATGTGTGGCCAGTAGATGAATCTGAAAGGGTGTGGTTGGTAGATCAATATGAAGATATCTATTGCCGTAGTCAAATTAGTAAGGCCTAATTCGAAAGATTAATTCCAAGGATATCTAGGAAATTTGACCTCTAACCTCTTGATAGACAATAAGGCTAATTCAGCAACAAGAACTTGACAAACTGAGCTATCCCAGCCTTTCAAAATTTAAATTTAAAATTAAATTAAAAAATATTTTAATCAAATAAACTCAAAATTATAAATAGAAATTTATTTCATAATTTTTTTTATTGGTGGTTCATGGATACTGTGTAGCCTGTATTTAACCTGAGGGGGTGTGGTCAGTACGCCTAACCCCAAGGGCATCCAAAAAATTTGACCCAATTTCTAGATAACAAAATACTTAGTAGCTTGACAAACTGAGCTATTCCTTAGATATATTTTATTTAAATTAAAAATAAAATAAAAAAATTTTATCAAAATCACTCAATAATAATTAAAAATTACAATTTAAAATAATAATAAATATTATATTAATTTTAATATTTTTAGAAATATTATTTTATTTTTAAAATATTTGATCAAATTTCCATGATTGCAACGTTACAGAATTGTTATCCTTCGGAAATCGACATCCATAAAGTTATTCGAAGAATTTGATGGGATTCGCTGTTACTATATGCGGACGTTGTGTGTTGTTCAGAGTCATGATTGAAACGGAGGATTTGACTTTATAACTCCGAAAATTAACTTATGTGAGGACCTCGGGATCATAATAAATCCAACGACATCCTTGAGCTTGGACATTACATCTATCTGCGCAAGTTTTTAATTTTTGGTGACCTACTTTGGTTTGACCGATAGCAAATCGTTTTGTAGTTAAACTTTTTCTTTTTAAATATGAATTATTTTTAAATAATTTATGATGTGATTTATTTAGATTTCAAAGATTATATTTTAAAATTTCTAAGGGTGTAAATCTTTTGATTATAAATTTTGATGAAAGGTTTTAATATTGAGAGATTTGATCTTTTTTGGCACTTATAGATCTAGGGTTAAGATGGATTTATGCCACTTTTAGTGATGCACATTCACACAATATTTATTTAACATCTAATTATTCTAATAATTTTAAATTTGTTTAAGATTAATATGGTCATTTTAATCTTAAATTTACTTAGTTATCTCAGCTTATTGAGAGGATAGAGACTTAAAAAATTGAATGATGAAAAATGATCAAATAAAGATTTTGAATGGAAAGTGACAATGTAAAAATATTGAATGATAGAAAATGTGAATAATAAAAATGTAGTCAATTATAAATAGTCTTTATTGTGATCAATCTCAAATTATTTTCTTCTATTATCTTTATTGTCACACTTGTTAGTTTTGCCATCATTTCATATCGATAAATATGAAAAGTGCGGTTGAAATTGTAGACCATTCAAATCTTTAACTCAGGCAATTGTGGTAAACGTCATACCTTGTCTCTCTTGCTCTCCAATATTAATAGTAGTTTTCTCCAAGTCAATCATTATGACTTATAGAGTGTTAAACCCTAAGTAAGTTTCAATGGTAGTTGTCTTCTATTACCTCGTTCGAATGCAAGTGAGTAACAATGTGGAATGATGGAACATGGAAATAAAAAGAATGTAGTCAAATACAACTAGTTTGCAACAATGTGGAATGATGGAACATGGAAATAAAAAGAATATAGTCAAATACAACTAGTTTGCAGTTTCAAAAAACAAATATTTCATGTAAGTGAACATTTTATTTAAGATGAAAATTCAAGTATTTTATTTATGTTGAATTACCTTGACATAGGAATCAATGCACATCGTCAATTTTTTTTGTGTTTTCACTAAAATCAATTCGCACTATAAATCTAATTACTTTGAAATTAATGTAGATCATACACCTAGTTACCTCAAATAAAAAAATAAACATATACACTGAAATCATTACATCTAGTGCAAGCAATCAAATAGGATTAGAAATCGACATCTACACTGAAATCAATGCTTCTCATGCAAGTAATCAAATAGGATTAGAAATCAACACCTACGCTGAAATCAATGCATCTAGTACAAGCAATCAAATAGGATTAGAAATCAACATCTACACTTAAATCAATACATCTCATGCAAGAAATCAAATAGGATTAGAAGTCTACAACTGTAATGAAACCAATGCATCTAGTGCTATCAATCAAATAGGATTAGGAATCAACATCCACACTGAAATCAATGCATTTATTTCATTGAAGAAACAAAATATTCATGGCTTTCTAAATCCAAGTTCTTTTGCCTTTTGTAAAAGCCTTACTTCCTTCTTCTCTTCATCTTCCTTCCCTCCTCCCCTAGCTCCCCTCTCCATCTATATCTCTATCTCTCTCTTTTTACCCTTCTTTGTCTCTCTATTTCACACCCCCAAACATACATACTCTCTCCCCATCTATCTATCTCTTTCTCTTTCCTCATGCTCTCCTCTCTCACTCATTTTCTCTCCACCTCTCCCTTATTTCTCCCCCCTCTCTCTCTCCACCTTTCTCTCTCTATGTGTTTCTTCTTCTCTCCCTCTCTATGCCCCTCCAAATTCATATCCTCTCCTTCCCTCTCTCCTTATTTCTCTTAAGTCGTATCTGTCTTCCTTCATCTCTCTCACTTCTCTCCCACCTCTATCTCTTTCTCTCTCTCTCTACCCCCTCCATCTATGTATCTCCCTTCCTTTTTCTTCCCCTTATCTCTTTCCTGTTAGAAATTAATTAATGGAGATGAAACACATAAAATAGTGCATAAACACAAACAAATAAATGCATAAAATAAGAGAGACATAGATATACATGGTTCACCCAATTTGTGTTATGTCCAGGGAGAAACAACCAGCCTTTCCTTTTTTATTATCCAACAATATGAAGAGATAACACCTACAACGGATCTGTTGTAATTTCGTCTTCACTTTCATACAATCTCCTCTCTCTTTCTCGCTTAGAATAATAATACATAGCCATAATACAATTCCCTCATATAAACCTAAGATTTCCTTCTAATGAAAATTAAAGCCCTAAATTAACATAGCTTCTACCCTTAGATCACCCGCTTGATGAATGACCTAGATTGACTACGAAATTACAATATTTTACAACGCAAAACTTTATCTATTTTTAGCTTTGGGGGCAGGGCCCCCAAACCCTCGCTCAGGAGGACCATAAATCATTGTTGCCCCCTATTCCCCCTTGACGATGATCATATGCATGAAATTTCCACCCCATTAGGAATAAGGATTCAACATGGCAGAAACAAAATTCTTTTGAATAATTAGGAAGATAATCAGCCTCCACACCCAACAATATCCCACTTAGATACTGATTATATAAACTCCGTCGTTGCTTCACTTGCTGGAAAATGACTCCACTTGGACCTAGTTGTTTCTCATCTTCATCATCATTCTTGAAGGCCAATTGAAACTGATCAAAAGCTCAATTTATCCCTGGTTTTAACCTTTGTCAACATATCTGCAAGATTTTGGCTAGTGTGTATATTTTCGAGCTTCAACTGTCCATCTTATAACATTGACCGTATGAAATGGTAATTGAGCTGTATATGTTTAGTGTTGGAATAAAATTTTGAGTTTTTTTCAATATAAATAACACTCTGGCTATCACTATATAACTTGCCCATCTCCTACTTCTTGCCCAAGTCATCCATAAACTTTTGTAACCAAATCATTTCTTTACTAGCCTTTGTAGTAGCAACATACTCTGCTTCTGTTGTTGAAAGTGCAACTATTTTTGCAATTTTGAAACCCAATTAGCAGTTGTTCCACCTATAGTCAACACATACCCTATGGTGCTCCTCCTGTTATCTCTATCACCTACCATATATGCATCAACATATCCCTATATAACAATGTTTGAACCTCCAAAACATAATGCTTGATTTGTGGTACCTCTCAAATACATGAGAATCCACTTCATTGCCATCCAATTCTCTTTCTCTAGATTGTTCATATACCTTCTTACAACTCCCACTGCATGTGCAATATCAGGTCTTATGCAGACCATTTCATACATTAAGCTTCCAACTGTTGATGCATATGGAACTTTACACATATAATCCATCTCTTCCTATGTCTTAGGACACATCTCCTTATTTAGATTGAAATGGCTAGCCAAAGGTGTACTAACTGTTTTTTTCATTTTTCATATTAAGTATTTCCAACACCCTTTCAATGTACTCACTCTAAGACAATGCTAATTTGCAATTTTTCCTCTCTCTAGTTATTCTCATACCAAGGATTTATTTTGCAGCACCGAAATCCTTCATTGCAAATGAATTTGCCAATTTTCCTTTAAGCACATTTATTTCCTGGATGTTAGACCCTACAACAAGCATGTCATCTACATACAATAGTAATATAATATAGCTTCCATCATTTTACCTTTTAAGATAAACACAATGGTCAGAGTGACATCTAGTATAACCTTGTTTAGACATAAACCTGTCAAATTTTAGATACCACTGCCTTGGAGCCTATTTTAAGGCATACAATATCTTCTTCAATTTGCACACTAGTTTCTCCTTCCCTTTGACCTCATACTCTTGTGGCTGCTACATATATATTTCTTCCTCCAAAACTCCATGGAGAAAGGTTGTGTTTACATCTAACTGCTGAATATGCAAATATTTTGTTGCCACTAGTCTACTTAAAATAGTTTTGATGGAAGCCATTTTAACAACATAAGAACAAATTTCATCAAAGTATATACCTTTCTTTTGTGCAAACCCCTTCACCACAAGTCTATCCTTATTCATCTATTTACCTCCATCTTCTTCCTTCAACATGTAAACCCATTTATTTTGCAATGTTGTTTTACTTGCATACAACTTGACTAAGTTCCATGTCTAGTTATGCATCAAGCATTCCATCTCTTCTTTCGTGGCTTGCTCCTACTTCTTCTTGGTTTCTACCTACATTTCTTCTTCATATCTTTCTGGTTCACTAGAATCAACCAATAATACAAAATATAATGAAGGAGAGTATCGTTCAGGGGGTCTACTTATCCTGATAGATCTTCTAACACCACTTTCAAGTGTTTGAGATGTCTGTTGCTATTGTGGCTACTGATCATTATTATTTTCTGGCACTTTTACTTTTTTGTCATCTCATCAAGCACTATGCATTCTTGTTTTCTTTTTCCTATTTCTTTCTTCGCATTTTATTCTTATAAAGGACCTTTTCATTGAATATGAAATAGATGCTTCTAATTATTTTGTGATTTTCATAATCATATAAGCGATAACCAGAATAATTAGCACAATATCTAATAAAGGTACATTTCTTTGATTTTTCCTCAAGCTTTGTTATATTTTCTTTATTAATGTGGACAAAGTCTTCACAACCGAAAATCTTTAAAAAAGAGTAGTTTACCTTTTTTACTTGTCCATGCCTCCTCAAGGATACTGCCATCCAAGGAACTTGAAGGTCCTCTATTTATTAGATAAACAACAATATCTACAACATTTTCCCAAAATTGTAAGGGGAATCTTGCATGCAATCTTGTGCATCTTGCATGCTCCATGATTGTCTTGTTCATCCTTTCTAACACATCATTTTCCCGTGGTGTTACAACCTTCACCTCACAATTTCCCAGTTGAAATTAAATTTTTCTTTAGATCTGGAACATTCCTTACCTCCATTAATATCCATTATCTTCAATTATGTTGCTTTATAAAAACCTTAACCATTCCAATGATTTTATAGGGTTTATCATCACCCAAACGAACTTGTCCAAAATGTGCTTAGACATAGTCATGAAAATGTTTCCTATTAGGTGTGGCATGGAATGAAGCCCTTGAATCTACCACCGAGGCATACATAATATTATCTAATGAAAGAATCAAGGAATCTTGCAAGACATCACCTATCATGTTCACTTCATGATTGTTCTCTTGTTGTCCATCTCCTTCTTTTCCCTTTTGAGATTTGTAGTTTTTATTCAAGTGTCCTTTCTTCTCGCATTTACATCACACTATCCATGCTTTAGATTTGGATTTGTCTTTCCTTGACTTACTGGGATGTCCCAGACTCTTTCCTCTCTCTAGTTTTCTTCCTCTAGTCTTTGAAGTCAACGCATTACATATTGTCTCACCTGAGATTTTCCGTCACATTTACTCGCTAAGAATAGCACCAACAACATCATCAAACTTTAAGGTACTAGATCTAGAGACATAGTTGTTGATAGCCATAACTAAGCCATTCCAACTTTGGCAATGAGCACAGAAACAATAGAGCACTAACTTCATCATCAAAATTTACCCCTACAGAACTTAACTCAGTAGTAACCGTATTAAATTAATTTAAATGATAAACAACTGATCCATATTTTGACATCTTCATATTAAATACATGCTTCATAATAAATACCTTGTTTGTGGTCAAGGGTTTTTCATATAGTTTGGCCAATGCTGTCATTAAAACTTTTGTTGTCATTTCCATTGAAATGTTGAATGCCACTAATGCTGCTAGACACAACGGTATTGTTCCTAGTGCCTTTATGTCAAGAAGATACCATTCTTCATCTATCATACTTGTCAACTTATTTGACTTTATGGTCAATGGTAGGTAAAGATCTTTATGATACAAAAAATCTTATGTTGGGTCCCTATAATACTAGTGATTACCCCATTACTATTGTAATTGTACCCCTTATTAATATTGTTATTACTGTGCCCTATATAATCTCTCTATTGCTATTTTTGTGGCTTTATATTATTATTGTTAGGTCAGCTGGGTTATATTGTGACTCCTTAGACTCCTATATATAAGAAGGAGGTTTTGTCATTTGTATCATACAAGAATTGTTCATTTATGTAATGTAAAGGAGGTTGCCCTCTTGAAGAGGCTGAATTTTAATGCGTTGATCTATCTTTTCTATCTTTTTCTTGAGCTCGTTTCATAACATTTGGTATCAGAGCTTTGGATTCTAGGGTTTCGCTGCTCTAAACAGGTCATCGTGGCATTTTCGCTACAACTTTTTTCTGCGATGTTTCAGAAGCTAAAAAAAAAAATCATTGGAGAAGACATCACGCTAAAGCTCGGGTCTGAATTTCAGAGCTTTTCGCGCTATATTTGTGGAGATATGATCTGAGGAAGTTGGTCTTTTTGCAGACTCCTGAATTACATTCCAAACAGGTGAACTAGGAAAATTTGTCATAACTTTCTTTCTGAGCATCGGATTGAAATTTCGTAAGAAGGTATAGAAAGAGGACAGACTGTAGTTTCTTGTATATATTTTACAGAGCCAAAGGTCAAAACAGTGACTTGTGTCACGTCGTACAATTTCGCTCTACTGAACTAGTCTATAATTAGGTCTCTGTGGGAGATTTTGCATAACTCTTCCTTGGAGAGTCCAATTTGGATCAGACTGGTGGCATTGGAAAGAGGACACAGAGGGCTGCTGCAGGTCATAATTTCAGAACTGGATGATTTGAATGTACAGAGATACATCAGAGGCAATATCGAGCTCCTACAAAGTGAAGAAAGGTGTGTAGATTCTTTTAAATTTTTTCTTAAGATTGGTTTGAAATTTATTCTGGAGGAATTCAAAGGGCATAGTAGAGCATTATTATCGGTAACTAATGCCCCGAGGAAAGAAAATGAAAACACCTAGTAAGGAACCTGAAAGCTCTAGCATGACTCATGAAGAAGAGGAATAAATGCAACATGATATATCAAAATTACAAGACCAAGTGCAACAACCGTCCCTTGCACAAAAAGGAACAGAATCTAAGATGGATGGTTTAAAGAAAGATGTAGAAGCTAAGATGGATGGTTTAAAGAAAGGTGTAGAAGCTAAGATGCACTATTTAAAGAAAGGCGTAGAAGCTAAGATGATTGACGTGGAAGCTAAGATGGATGATTTGAAGACAAACATGGAAGATTTGAAGACATGCATGGAAGATTTGAAAACAGATTTAACAAAGTTTCTATAAGAAATGCTTACTAATGGTGAAAGGGTAGTAAAGGAAACTCATGATGAGAACAAAAGAAATGTTAATCATGATTTCATAGACTCTA
>APFE031340893.1:2447-30158 GCA_000404065.3 Pinus taeda
TTGCCAAGGCACAACTGAAGCATGAACAAGGTGTGAAATGACCCAATAGACACTGACATGATAATGACAACCCCATAAATGATGATAGACTCAGCTAAATGATGACATAGACCGCCATTTGGACAACTTTAGAAGGAGTGAAAGCAAACCCTAAACCTAATGCCTAGTGACCAAATTTTGCTTGAAGACTCACTGAAATGACAAAATTTGACCTTGACACTTCAAAATCACTTTGTAAGAGCATATTTGATCACTGGAGGAAGGCTGAAAAGACTGACACTAACACCATCCTTCTTTGGCACAATGATGTTCACTGACCCACATGGTGAGGTACTCGATCGAATGAAATCTTGTTCCAGTAGTTGTTGTAATTGCTTCTTTACCCCACTTGCTTTTATAATAAGCTACCTATAAAACCCAATGTTTGGTAACAAGGAGTATGAAAATGGCTAGATCTTGTGCTCCACTTCGCCCTTAGGTGGTGTTGTGCTAATCAACAACCCCCCATTTATTAATAGTAGTAGTCAATATTACATTAATAAATGGGGACCCTTTAAAAAATCCTTCCAAAAGTAAGTTTAGCATTTACGCATTTTCCTGATTAAATTTTGGAATAAAACAAAATATCAATCAAACACCTTTTCAAAAAACTAGTAAATGTTTGCATTTCCCGCATATCGCACAATCAAGCGTGATTGAAAGCCTTGCTAATCCACCAAAACTAGAGAAAAGAGATCAAAAGAGAATTCCACACTAAACACTTCGAAACTATTATGTTTCTTGTATAAACTAAGTCCTAAGGCATTTATTATTAAAACTACAACCCACATCGCATATCGCTATTTATAAAAGGCGCAACTTAATGAGTTACCTTAAAACGTGCAAGATGCGAAATTGCAATGACAACATCTCTCTTATCGCATCGCATTTCCGACATTAAAAATAACACCACAAACTTACCGTCCGACGAGATTGCGAAATGCGATTGAGACCTGGACCCAATCCCGAGATATGTTACAAACGAGTATTTAGGTTCGCTGCTTAATAAAAAGGGATTTACACAAAAACCTGACAAATAAGCTATGTTTTGGAAACGATAGTAAGCGGCCCGCATTTCGCATCTCGTAGAAACAAAAGAAACAATAAGGAAAGCATACGAACATAATGCGATTTGCGATATTGCATCATAATCGCAAAATCAACATTTTTGCAATTTAAAGTCTTGCCACCCTAAAATCCTTCTTCTCGACTTACGATGCAGACATTAATGAGCAATAAAGCTAAGAGATAATGAACCATTAGTGGGCATTTAATAAAGGTTAATGGAATTTATGTGTGAAAAGTCGTTCAACGTGATACGATATCTTCTCACTTATGTTCAAATGAAACTCCTTTCTTATCACCTTTTCAAGTTATCTGTATTATTCCATCTTATGTTCATTCTTATCTCTGTATATCTGATAGCTATTGTTTTTCTCCATTTTCAGGAAAAATCCACAAAAGGAGTCTTTGAGAGCAATGGCAAAGAAGGGCAAGGCAGTTGTGTCTGAGAAATCAGAAATGACTCTTTTATTCACAAATACTACGTGCAACAGAGAGGGAGGAACCTCTACATGGGAAGCCATGTATGATTTATTAGAGGAAGAGGAACCAAGACCTCTGGAAACAAAGGTCGCAGTTGACGGTAATGTTTCCTCAGATGCCTCCATTTTTGAGACAACATGCTCATTTCTGCATCGCATAGCTGTGCGACCAAAGATAATCCCTTATACAAATATGGTCAAGTGGATAATTTATCAAGTGGATATTTCAGACAGAGAATTTAAGAATAGTAGCCGAGAGGTTATGGGATCTTTTTCACTAGACAACCTATGGCTTATGTGCAACCTACCAGAGCCACAAACGCTCTACAACAAACAGTTCCTTGAGAAGTTTTCCAAAGAGAACGAGGACTCAACAGATGTCACGCAGACTTGGTCGAAAAATGAGGACAAGATCAAAAAAGACAAAACGGGTATGTCCTTTACTGTATCTATTTCTCCCCCTCATAGTTTTGCAGCAGCCATGCTATGTAGGATGTTCGGCAAGCCCGATAGCACTAAATTTACCCGAGAATGGCTACCATTAATAGATGCAACTGTAAACAAAACCATAATGAATTGGGCCCAAATTTTGTCTCATAATTTAGCAAAGGCGATAATGGATTATAGGAAGAAAAGGAGTATCTCTTCGAGGGTTTACCCTCCATTTTTTGTGAGTGCCTATGTGATGGATGCAATCTGTTTTGGCTCAAAATTTCCTATCATGGGATGGAAGTGGACTGTGAAGGATCTACTTCCCATTCGTATATATCATAAGGACATGTGGGAGTCTCAGTTTCACCCCCAATTTTACAAAATTTGTCATGGAGTCATGCTACCTATCCATAAACAGGTTTACAACCAAAATGCCCTTAAGTTTTCTAAGGAAGCCGAAGTAGATATCCTCCCAGTGGCCAGATGGTTTGGGGAGGAAACATTCACATATATAAGAGTATTTGGGAGCATTGCCTCACCGCATGTCCTCCCATACTATGTCCCCGACAAATTGATGGCTAGAGAGATAGCCTACTCGTGGGCTAAGAAAAGGATTGAAGGAGAAGAAAAAGGCCATTTGGCCTACATTTCCGTTGCAGTGTGGAGCATTTGCACTGCACGATTTTGGTCATGCATGCAAAGAAGAAGAGATCATGAAATCTCTAAAATTACCTAAATTCTCAGGAAGACAGTATGACCCAAATGGCACTGCCAAAGACTTCACTACCCTGGTGAAAGTGAAGACATTCAGTCATCAGGAAGATGCATTTGATGACGTCTTCCTACAGAAAGAGACATTCACAGATGTGAAGCACATGGCATCACTACTTTTTGACCCAGCAGATCTTGAAGCCTTTTGTGAATACAAAGAAAGGAGATTGTTAAAGGTCCCATTGGACCAATTACATATATGAGCCAATAAGGGAGCCAACTCCCAATGTAAGCCTAGAAGAGAGCTCTAGAGAAACTTCTAAAGATGATTCCAAAGCAGAGTCCCAAGAGAAGTCTACTAGGGAGTTAGAGCATTCAGAGCAACAATCATAGAATGGGGGAAGTAAAGGTAAGGAGTCAGAAAAGGATACAGTCGGATTACAGAAAAAGTAGGTGAGCAAACCTCAGCTAGAAAACAGGTTGAAATTCACTCCACCTCTACCCAGTCAAGAAGACCCCCAGTGATTCATTTAGAGAAAGAATGGGAGCATTTTAATAAAAAGCTCCATACATAGGGACAAGCACCTGAGCTACAAAATCCACAACACAAAGCAACTCAAGAAATTACAGTAGAGAAAACTATAAGTACTCAAGAGGTAGAGCACATTCCTACCACTCCTACCTCTGAAATTGTTTTGAGAATTGAGGAGATTCCTCCTTTAGATGTGCTCTATAGCCCAATCCACAAAGCTGTCGTCAAAAGGCAAAGAAAGAAGAGGAAGTTGGATGCTACAGTTGCTACTACTCTTGATAATGAATCAATGGATATTGTCTGGAAAGATTCACCCATCGACCAATCTGAGAACCTTACTAAACTGTCGTAGTTTGCAGGAGCCTATGCTACAACGACTATTGATAAAGCAACAGAGGTACAAATGTTGCTCAAAGAAAAGGAAAATAAAATTCTGCTGTTGGAACAACAGTTAGAGCAAGAAAAATCTAACCAACAAGTGGAATTGCAAATAGCCAACCTCCGGCAAGAATTCGAGCAGATGCAAATAAAACATCAAGCCAACTTAGCAGAATAGGAAGCACAGATTCAAGCAATAATAGATAAGTATAAGGACAGTTTGAAAATTGATTAGTTTATAATTGAAGCGCTCAGCCTTAACTCCCAGCTAATGCACCAAAAATAACTTCTATGCCATAAGGTCTCGCAGTTGAGTCCTTATTGTGACACTAGCGACAAGTTAACGAGTCAAGTTGTTGACATGAGACTTTAATATGATGAAATCTTGAAAAGAGTTTTCGACTTCATCACCTGGTAGAATTCAGAGGATGGGAGAAAGGTCGATTTTCCTAAACCAAAGGAGTCACATAAAGAAGTTCTATTTGCAGATTGGGATTCTCACCTTAAACAAGCAAAAAAGCAACAGCGGCAGCAACAGCAACAAAAAACAGTGTTATTGAAAACATCAATGAGAATTTACACAGCGTCAACTTGGTGGCAAAGTGTGTACTAGGTTTTCTTCCAAATGTCAAACTTCTCGAACAGCAGTGGAGGCAGGCAACAGAGGAAAAGAGGAAGCAATTAGGCAAATGACCAGGTTAAACTGGGAAGCATACTGCAATATTTAGTTAAACCTTATAGCCAGTGGATGACCTTGCAATGCCTAACCACTTCCATGCAGAAAATGGTGCCAGCACTGACTGATGTTGTGTTCACTGGGCAGTTGAAATTTGCAATCGACCGATCGACATAGCTCAAACTAATGATGAACATCTACGATCTCAAAGATCAAATGCAAAGGAGTTAGTCACCATGTTTTATTTCTATTTTAGTTTTGTTTCGCATAATTTGAGGAAGGTTGTTTAAACCTTCTCAACTATTTTTGTAATAATCTATTCTTAGGATTTATAATTTAGTATTTAAATCCTTCTCATGCATTTAGAGAGGGGTCCAGAAATTTTATCAGAAACAATCTTCAAAACATGCACTTCTGTCCGTTTGAGGAAGATTTGGTGAAATGAACGGAATATGATTTATTTTCATTTTATCTGGCAAATTTTACTAAAATTGCACTTTTGTACTCCTAAATGGTGTTGGATTGATTGGAAGTAGGTCTATATTGCTGAAACACATGAGCATAACTTATTACAAATGGTACTTTTATCTTGTGATTTTGTTTTATTTGTGTATTAAACAATATTTTTTCTTCAAATTGTTTATGTATGAAAGTTTAAATCTTGGTTAGCATTATTGCACTTTTGTATGGTGATGGTCTAAATTTTATGCTGAATATATGAATAATTTCTTATGCGATATATCTTTCACAATCATTTCGGCTAACTATTTATCCGAAACGATTATTGTTAAAACGATTTCACTTCTTATTGTAGTTGAATGATCTTTATTACCAATTGCTCTAGGACATTATTATAGATCCCATATTTCAATTTTATTCCTGGGTATAGTCATAGCTAGATAGTGTTTAAATTAGGATATATGCATGTGATTATTAGTTTAGATTAGATTACTTTTAGCTTAAAAATTC
Organism: Pinus taeda; assembly: GCA_000404065.3. NCBI lineage: Eukaryota > Viridiplantae > Streptophyta > Pinopsida > Pinales > Pinaceae > Pinus > Pinus taeda. The sequence goes on from APFE031340893.1 coordinate 7,729, forward strand.
CTCCAAACTATCATATACCACCCCATTAGAGTTATCATAATTTATATTGGGAAACTGGTCCCATTATTTGGTGTCGGAGCCACTACACCAAACGGAAAAGGAACTACCAACCAAGGTCCGAACTGGGTGGTTTTCCCCCATGTTGTAAGCAACGATTTATGAGGCTTCAACATTTTGGCGCTAGAAGGAGGGCTTGACTGTGAATGGAAAGTAAATCCAAATTAATAGGCCATTCTAAGAGTAAAACTCCCTCACCATCACCTCCAACTTCTCGATCGCATTCCAAATCTTCTAATCCTAAACGAGAACTTGTAAAGACAACTACATAGCCCACTGCTGAAATCCCAAAGAAGCCAAATCATTCTTCTTCTACTGAAGCCCCTGAAGTCCAATCTTTAATTCATAAATTACAGGGGATTTCAATATCTCAAGAGGAATCTGAGTTATCCCAAGATAGTGTTACCTCTTAGTTTACCCCATCTCAATGGTTAACCAGAGCATAGATTGAAAAGTTTGGAATCCCACCATTCGAATTCCCTCTACCTAGCCGTAAGAAAGCTAAAAAGACACTATCTGACTCTCACAATGAGGTTCTTTCATCAACACAACCATCATCTTCATTCATTCCATCCATATCATCACAAGATCAATCATCCACCTCACAACTCCAAATCGTGATTCACACAGGTACTAGAACTCCATCTTCCTCTACCCAATCACCTTCAACCACTTTGACATCTTCCTCTACTTGGATATCAACAATGGCTCAAAATACTCAAAGGTCGTGGACAAATCCAGGAGCTGTTAGGATGGTTGCATCTTTACATCCGTTGCCAGCCCATCCAGAGAAATGGTTGCCAAAGTTCAATCCTGATAATGGCCTACTTGCTGAGGAACACATAAACAATTTTATGTTGTCCATTAACTTGAATGAAGTAGTAGAAGAAGATGCAGTTGTAAGATTATTTCCATATACTTTACAAGGAGCAGCAGGATCATGGTACTTATCATTACCATCAGGTTTTATTGATAGTTGGGATGCTTTTCAAGAGCAACTATTAACTAAATTTGTAGATCATAGATTGAGGCTACCCTAATCAATTATCTCTCCAATCTGAAAGCCGAACCTAAAGAACCGATAAAAGACTTCAACTCTCGCTTCAATAAATTATTGAATAAGATACCAGCGACATCTAAGCCCAACGATGAGGTCCAAAATGAGTGGTACATTTATGCTTTCCCTTCAAACACAACTATTTTCGTCGATAGAGCTGCCAAACCAACTTTGGCAGAAAATATGAAGAGGCAGTGGCTGTAGATAAGAAAAACACATTCTAGATGTAGATAAGAAAAATGCATTAGAAGAATGAAAATCCGAGAAGGTGACTTTTAGGGATGAATCCAAGAAACCACCAAAAGATCCTTTTGATCTTGAAGGTTTGCAAAAAATCCTCAAAACCATGTCTAATGAAATGGTTGATATTAAAAAACAGGTAGCAGTTTCTTCCTCTAAGGAATATTTTAGACCATTTAAAAGGAATTCCCCTGCTAATCCTAAACCTCCAAATGCTATATCAAATGATGAATCAGATGGAGAGGAAGATGAAGTTTCAACAAATGAAGAACAAACAAATGATGAAGAAGTGGTAGAGTTACAAGGAATGTGGTATTTTATACTTCCCAACGAAGAAACACAAGAAGCATTGCTTGTTGCCACCTAAAGTAAAAACTCTATTGATTTGCCACAAACAAATCCAAACCAGAAGGCTTCAACTCCACCTCCCAGGGACAAAACAACAGGTAAGAAATCTTCGCAAAAATCCACTCAAAATACTCCTTCTCAATTGAATTATTCACCTTCAACTAAAACCCTGATAGTATCTGATGAAATGGAATATAATATTGTTGATGATATGAAAAAGTTTAGGGAAAACATCACCTTTCATGAGCTTAGCAAGTTGAAACATCAGCAGAAGCTACTCCTTAAGGAACTCAATGTAGTACCTACAATATCATCGGAAACTACTCAGTAAAATCATTTCTAGGAAATTTTAATGCTTATACTTCACCTTTCTTGGAAAACTCTGTTGTATCTCAAGTTGAAAACTTTTCCTGAACAAACACTTCTAAGTGTGTAAATTTTGTAGATAAACCTGTAGTTAGCTATTTATTTTGGAAATAATTTTTGATGGATCTAAATCCAATGATGGAGTAGGAGCAGGATGCATATTAGTTAGCCCAGAAGGGGAAAAGACTATGTTAACATGCAAACTTCAATTTGATTGCACAAACAACACCGCTGAATATGAAGCATTAGTTCAAGGTTTGTATAAAGCCATTGGCCTTAATATCAAACACCTCCAAGTGTTTAGAGATTCAGAAATTGTGATAAAGTAGGGAAGAAATACTATACACTATTTGTCTAGACATTTGAAACATTATCAGTCATTAGTCCAAGCCCTGACTTCCCACTTTATATCGTTTAATATTTCCCCTATTATGAGACTGCAAAATGTAAGCACTGATCTCTTAGCTAATGTGGCTTCCAAGCTTATTCCACTAGGAGATTATAGTCCTGATCGCTTTTCTATTGAATTGATTTTTAGGCCTTCTATTCCTAACAATATCACCAACTGGAGAGTGTTTAATAACGATCCAGATATCATAAGCTTTTTGACATCAGAAAGCTCTTATGATGACTAGATAATTGACGAAGATCAACATGACAACCAACCTAAGCAAGAAACAACCAAGAATGTTATACCAAAATTTGTGGTTAAGTTAGAAGATTTATATGACCTCAAGGACATATTCAAATCACCCACCAATTCAAAACTCTAGAGTTCAACTCTGAAATTTGAATTGATTAACCTTGGAACTGACCTTAAACCTCAAAATATTAATCTATGCCTCGGACTTACGTCAAACGAGAAATCAATGCTTATACGTTTGTTAAAAAAATATAAGAATGTCTTCACATGGAACTATGAAGATCTTAAAACATATGACACTTCTATTATTCAACATACTATCCCCATGATATCTTATGAAAAGCATGTTTAACATAAATTAAGAAAAATCCACCCTAATTTAGAAAATCAGATTAAATCTGAATTGAACAAACTGGTGAAAGCCAAGATTATTTTGCCTATCAGACATTCCAGGTGGGTCTCCAACCTTGTCCTAGTTAGAAATAAGAACAGCGATATTCAAATATGTATAGACTTCGACAATCTCAACAAAGCTTGTCAAAAGGATAACTTTCCATTGCCTCTTATGGAACAGATATTGCAATCAGTTGCAAGCTTAGAACTAATGTCTTTCCTGGATGGATTCTCAGGTTATTAGCAGATCCTAGTAAATCTAGATGACTAGCTGAAAACTACATTCAAGACAAAATGGGGCACTTATGCTTATCAAAAGATGCCATTTGCACTAATTAATGTTGGTGCTACTTTACAAAGAGCCATGGACATCGCCTTCAAAAGTTTAGTAAACAAATCAGTAGTAATCTACTTAGACGATATAACTATATATTCCAAAAAGCGTAGTAATCATTTCAGAGATTTAAAACAAATATTTCAGCATTGCCAAAGGTATGGAATTTCTCTTAATCCTAAGAAATCTTTCTTCATGTTAAGTGAAGGAAAACTCCTTGGATTCATTGTATCCAAAGTAAGGATTCACATTGACCCTGATAGAATAAGAGGAATTTTTGAAATTCCTTTACCTTATAACAAAAATCCATGCAATCTTTCCTAGGTCAGATAAATTTTGTTAAAAGATTTGTCCTTGACTTCTAAAGAATTGTTTTACCTCTTCAATCTATGATAAATAAAAAATATCTTTTTAAATGGGGACAAACATAACATGAAGCTTTTAATTTGGTTAAACAAGCAATCATTAATGCTCCCTCTTTAGCAACTCTAATTTTTCAAATCATTTCATTCTATATACTTTCGCTTCTGAGAAGTCATATGTAGCCATATTGACACAAGTCAATGAAGAAAAAGTTGAATCCCCAATCTCTTTCTTTAGCTCCAATTTGTCAGGGGTTGAATTGAATTACTCAGATGTTGAAAAACAAGCTTTTGTTGTTTTCAAATCAATAAAACACTTCAAACCTTTTCTCCTCAAAACCCACACCAAAGTAATAGTGCCATTTTCAGCAGTGAGAAATTTATTGATACAAGGCAAACTGGGTAACAACTCTGCAAGAATATGACATTGAAATCAGACCAACTAAAATTGTAAAAGGTCAAGGTTTTTGCAGGATGTTAGCAGGAGCGTCTAATTTATCAACACTACAAGACTCAGGTGATGACGTACAAGCCTATGAGGTAAGCCTTAACAACACTGAGTAAGTTATGTTGATATCATATTTTACTTAAGAAATGGATATGCCCCAACACAATTAAATTATAAGAAGAGAAGGGCCTTGAGGCTAAAAGCTAGACAATATCAAATCGTCAATGATGTGCTGTTTATAATAAATTATGATTATGTTTTACTTAGATGTCTTGAAAAATCTGAGGAAGGGAAGGTGTTGCAGGAACTCCATGATGGACCAACTGGTAGACATTTTGGAGGATATACTATCGCACATAAAATCTTGCATGATGGCTATTACTGGCCAACATTATTCAAGGATACACACAGTTATGTAAGGAGATGTAAAGTTTTTCAAATAGCTGTTGGGAGCAAAGAAAACCCACATTACCATTACAACCAGTCAATATTGAACAACCATTTGAGCAATGGGGATTGGACATAATATGTGAGATTGTTCCTCATTCTTCTACGCAGCATAGATATATCCTTACAACAACTGATTACTTCACAAAATGGGTGGATGCCATTCCACTCAAGGTAGCCAATTCTAGAAACATCATTGAATTCATCGATTAATTTATCATTACCAGATTTGGTTTTCCATCTGCCTTGATGTTTGATAATGCATCTTATTTTTCAGGCAATGCTATGAAAGAATTTGCTCTTCAAAGAGGTTTTAAGCTTAAATACTCTGTTAACTATTATCCACAGGGAAATGGGTTAGCTGAATCTACAAACAAAAATCTCATAAGGATTATCAAACGAACCGTTGACCAAAGTTAGAAGAACTGGCATAAGTCTTTAATATTTTCTCTATGGGCAGATCGAATAACTCAGAAGGCCTCCATTGGCACTTCTCTTTTTAATTTGGTCTATGAGAAAGAAGTTGTCCTACCTACAAATATAGTTATTCCCTCTCTAGCCCTAGTTTATTTCATTGAAGAAACTCCTTCTTCTTCTATGCAAGTTAGACAGTTACAAATCCTTAAGCTCAAAGAGGAAGGGGAAAAAGCTAGAATCACACACGCACATCATCAACAGTTAGTCAAAGCTTCCTTTGATTCAAATTCCGTAAGTTCAAAATCTTTTCAACTTTGAGACCTAGTATTGAAATGGGATAAAGCCCAGGAAGAAAAAAGGTAAGCATACCAAGTTCCAACAAATGTGGCTTGGCCCATTTCAGATTGTGGAACAAATGGGCCCATCAACCTTTTTATTGCAGGATTTATCAAGCAAGAGAGAATCTCTACATGCTAATGGGTAGATCTAAAAGAAATATTTTCCATAGAAGATGATCTCTTCTATTCCCTATATATTATTTCCTTTATTTTTATTTTTTTAGAAAGAATAATACAAGTTGAAGAACATTTACTTTTGGCTTTGCAAATAATAGTCTCTTTTTATTTTTGACTTTTCGCTTGTATAAGTAAAGATTGTTACGAAAATAACTTTCCCATTTAAAATATAGGGTTAAGTTCTGTTGCTTTGAAATTGCTTGTTCTCTGCCAAAATTATTTGATCTTTGATGAAAGTTAACTTTAGAAAGGAACCTTGCCTCTACATCAGTGAAGAAAAGTATCAATAACAAAACAAAGTCTCTCTACAGAAAAGCATCTTTAAACTCTACAATTGTCATCCAGAAGCTCTTAAGGAGCCAATGATTCTCCCCATCTATTCAGTTTTCGTTTTTAGAGTGTAATTCTAAAATATACTTAAACTTAAAGGATAAGAGGTCTCATCAAGAGCTGACTTACCATGATCTAAGGTTATAACTAGTTGACATTACCAATATTGCATATCAAAGCAGGGTAATGGATTGAGATTCTATTGATCAAAATACAAGGGGTCTCATTAAGAGCAAAGTTGTTCAGTTAAGTTATAATCAAATGAATGGCATTGTCAATTTTGGTCACCAAACCAAGACATCGTCCTTTAAGGGATAAAAGATGAAATTTTGAAGAAAAAAGAATTATTTCAGAAAATAAAAAGGAAATAAGTATATAAATATGAGCTTATCTTTAAAAATGGTATTCTTACCTAGGTGGGATACTGAATCATTACTGGTTAAAAGGTAACCCTGTCGAGGCTATGAACGCCTGCTGGTAGCAGAGGCTCTACCTATGACAACTGAGTATACCAAAAACTGATTTATGAAGAGCTTCTTATCTTTAAAACCAAGTAGTGATTGATGCACACAAAGTGACTTTCTTATGTGAAAAGGATAATAAAAAGAATGATAGTTAAGTGGATGTTGTTTAATTATTCAAAGAGCAGTATTACTTACCTTATATATCATGTAATTTTTATTTTGTAAACCATCTTTATTTTGGAAGTTTTTAAAATTTTCAAAAAACTCTTAGAGATAATTGGTTCTTCCAAGTGAATCGCCAATTGTTGTGCTAATCAACAACCCCCCATTTGTTAATAGTAGTAGTCAATATTACTTTAATAAATGGGGACCCTTTAAAAAATCCTTCCAAAAATAAGTTTAGCATTTATGCATTTTCCTTATTAATTTTTGGAATAAAACAAGATATCAATCAAACACCTTTTCAAAAAACTAGTAAATGTCTGCCTTTCCTGCATATCACACGATCAAGCGTGATTGAAAGCCTTGCTAATCCAACAAAACTAGCGAAAAGCGATCAAAAGAGGACTCTGCGCTAAACACTTCGAAACTATTACGTTTCTTGTATAAACTAAGTCCTAAGTCATTTCTCATTAAAACTAATGCTCGCATCGCATGTTGCTATTTATAGATGGCGCACCTTAATGAGTTACCTTAAAACATGCGAGATGCGAAATTGCGATGACGACATCTCTCTTATCGCATCGCATTTCCGACATTAAAAAGAACACCACAATCTTACCATCCAATGAGATTGTGAAATGCGATTGAAACCCGGACCCAATCCCGAGATACGTTAGAAACAAGTATTTAGGTCCACTGCTTAATAAAAAGGGCTTTACACAAAATCCTGACAAATAAGCTATGTTTTGGAAACGATAGTAAGCGGCTCGCATCTCGCATAAACAAAAGAAACAATAAGGAAAGCGTACAAACATAATGCGATTTGCAATATTGCATTGCAATCGCAAAATCGACCTTTTCGCAATTTAAAGGCTCGCCACCCTAAAATCCTTCTTCCCGACTTACGATGCAGACATTAATGAGCAATAAAGCTAAGAGATAATGAACCATTAGTGGGCATTTAATAAAGGTTAATGGAATTTACGCGTGAAAAGTCGTTTAATGCGATATGATATCTTCTCACTTGCGTTCAAATAAAACTCCTTTATTATCACCTTTTCAAGTTATCTGTATTATTCCATCTTATGTTCATTCTTATCTCTGTATATCCGATAACTGTTGTTTTTCTCCATTTTCAGGAAAAATCCATAGAAGGAAAATTTGAGAGCAATGGCAAAGAAGGGCAAGGCAGTTGTGTCTGAGAAATCTGAAATGAATCCTTTATTCACAGATACTACGTGCAACAACGAAGGAGGAACCTCTACATGGGAAACCACTTTTCATTTATTAGAAGAAGAGGAACCAAGACCTCTGGAAATGAAAGGTCATAGCTGACAGTAATGTTTCCTCAGATGCCTCCATTTTTGAGATGACATGCTCATTTCTGCATCGCATAGCCGCGAACCAAAGATAATCCCTTATTTAGATATGGTCAAGTGGATAATTGATCAGGTCAATATCTCAAACAAAGAATTTCAGAATAAAATCCGAGAGGTTATGGGATCTTTTTCGCCAGACAACCTATGGCTTATGTACAACCTACCAGAGCCATAAACGCTCTACAACAAACAGTTCCTTGAGAAGTTTGCCAAAGAGAACGAGGACCCAACACATGTCACGCGGACTTGGTCGAAAAATGAGGGCAAGATAAAAAAGGGACAAAACAAGTATGTACTCTACTGCATCTATTTCTCCCCCTCATAGTTTTGCAGCAGCCATGCTATGTAGGATGTTCGACAAGCCCGATAGCACTAAATTTCCCCCATAATGGTTGCCATTAATAGATGCAGCTGTAAACACAACCATAATGAATTGGGCCCAAATTTTGTCTGATAATTTAGCAAAGGCGATAATGGATTATAGGAGGAAAAGGAGTATCTCTTTGAGGGTTTACCCTCCATTTTTTATGAGTGCCTATGTGATGGATGCAATCTGTTTTGGTTCAAAATTTCCTATCATGGGATGGAAGTGGACTGTGAAGGATCCACTTCCCCTTCATATATATCATAAGGACATGTTGGAGTCTCAGTTTTGCCCCCATTTTTACAAAATTTGTCATGGGGTCATGCTACCTATCCATAAACATGTTTACAACCAAAATTCCCCTAGGTTTTCTAAGGAAGCTGAAGTAGATATACTCCCAGTGGCCAGATGGTTTGGGGAGGAAACATTCACATATATTAGAGTATTTGGGAGAATTTCCTCACCACATGTCCTCCCATACTATGTGCCCGAAAAATTGATGGCCAGAGAGATAGCCTACCAAACAACAAGCGAGGTTGGGTTGAGCAAAGGATTGAAGGAGAAGAAAAAGGCCATTTGGCCTACATTTCCATTGTAGTATGGAGCATTTGCACTGAATGATTTTGGGCATGCATGCAAAGAAGCAGAGATCATGAAATCTCTAAAATTACCTAAATTTCGAGGAAGGAAGTATGACCCAAATTGCACTGCCAAAGACCTCACTACCCTAGTGAAAGTGAAGGCATTCACTCATGAGGAAGATGCATTTGATGATGTCTTCCTACAGAAAGAAACATTCATAGATGTGAAGCACATGGCATCACTACTTTTTGACCCAGTATATCTTGAAGCCTTTTATGAATACTGAAAAAGGAGATTGTTAAAGATACCATTGGACCAATTATAGATTGAGCCAATAAGGGAGCCGACTCCCAGCGTAAGCCAAGAAGAGAGCTCCAGAGAAAATTTTAAAGATGATTCCGAAGCAGAGTCCCAATAGAAGTCTACTAGGGAGTCAGAGCACTCAGAGCAACAGTCACAAAATGGGGGAAGTAAAGTCAAAAAAGGATACAACCGGATCTACAGAAAAAGTAGCTGAGCAAACCTCAGCTAGAAAACAGGTTGAAATTCACTGCCCAGTCAACAAGACCCCCAGTGATTGATTTAGAGAAAGAGTGAGAGCATTTTAATAAAAATATCCATACAGAGGGACAAGCACTTGAGCTACAGAATCCACAACAGAAAGCAACTCAAGGAATTACAATAGAGAAAACTGTAAGTACTCAAGAGGTAGAGCACATTCTTGCCACTCCTACCTTTGAAATTGTTTTGAGAATTGAGGAGATTCCTCCTTTAGATTTGTTATATATTCCAGCCCACAAAGTTGTTGTCAAAAGGCAAAGAAAGAAGAGGAAGTTGGATGCTATAGTTGCTACTACTCCCGATAATGAATCAATGGATATTGTCTAGAAAGATTCACCCATTGACCCATTTGAGAACCTTACTAAACTGTCACAGTTTGTAGGAGCCTATGCTACAACGTCTATTGATAAACAAACAGAGGTACAAATGTTGCTCAAAGAAAAGGAAAAAAAAATTCTGCTATTAGAACAACAGTTAGAGCAAGAAAAATCTAACCAACAAACGAAATTGAAAATAGCCAAGCTCCAACAAGAACTCGAGCATATGCAAATAAAACATCAAACCAGCTTAGCAGAAAAGGAACCACATATACAAGTAATAACAGATAAGTATAAGAACAGTCCGAAAATTGATCAGTTTATAATTGAAGCGCTCAGCCTTAACTCCCAGCTAATGCACCAAAAATAACTTCTATGCCAGAAGGTCTCACAGTTGAGTCCTTATTGCAAGAATAGTGACAAGTTAACAAGTCAAGTTGTTGACATGAGACTTGAATATGATGAAGTCTTGAAAAGAGTTTATGACTTCATCACCTGGCATAATTCAGAGGATGGGAGAAAGGTCGATTTGCCTAAACTGGAGGAGTCACAAAAAGAAATTCTATTTGCAGACTGGGATTCTTGGCTTAGATAAGCATAAAAGGCAACAACTGCCGCAACAACAGCAACAAACAGTGTTATTGAAAACATCAATGAGAATTTACACAGCGCCAACCTGGTGGCAGATTCTGTTCCAGGTGTTCTTCCAAATGTCAAACTGCTGGAACAACAATGGAGGTAGGAAACCGAGGAAAAATAGGAAGCAATTAGGCAAATGACCAGGTTAAACTGAGAAGCATACTAGTAATATCTAGTTAAACCTTACAGCCAGTGGATGACCCTGTGATGCCTAATCACTTCCACGCAGAAAATGGTGCCAACACTAACCGATGTTGTGTTCATTGGGTAGTTGAAATTTGCAATCGGCCGACCAACACAACTCAAACTAATGACAAACATCTGCGATCTCAAAGATCAAACGCAAAGGAGTTAGTCACCATGTTTTATTTATATTTTATTTTTGTTTCGCATAATTTGAGGAAGGTCGTTTAAACCTCCTCAACTATTTTTGTAATAATCTATTCTTAGGATTTATAATTTAGTATTTAAACCCCTCTCATGCATTTATAGAAGGGTCCATAAATTTTATTAGAAACAATCTTCAAAACATGCACTTATGTCCCTTTGAGGAAGTTCTAGTGAAATGAATGGAACATGATTTATTTTCATTTTATCTGGCATATTCTATTGAAATTGCATTTTTGTACTCCTAGATGGTGTTGGATTGATTGGAAGTAGGTCGATATTGCTGAAACACATGAGCTAAACTTATTACAAATGGTACTTTTATCTTGTGATTTTGTTTTATTTGTGTATTAAGCAATAATTTTTCTTAAAATTGTTTATGTATGAAAGTTTAAATCTTGGGTAGCATTATTGCACTTTTATATGGTGATGGCCTAAATTTTATGTTGAATATATGAATAATTTCTTATGCGATATATCTTTCACAATCATTTCGCCTAACTATTTATCTAAAACGATTATTGTTAAAATGATTTCACTTCTTATTGCAGTTGAATGATCTTTATTATCAATTGCTCTAGGACATTATTGTAGATCCCATATTTCAATTTTATTCCCGGGTATAGTCATAGATAGATAGAGTTCAAATTAGGATATATGCATGTGATTATTAGTTTAGATTAGATTACTTTTAGCTTAAACATTCCTCCAAACTATCATATACCACCCCATCAACACTATCATAATTTATATTGGGAAACTGGTCCCATTATCCCCAATCGGAGCCAACACACCAAAAGGAAAAGTAACTGCTAGTCAAGGTCCGGACCGGGTGGTTTTCCCCCGTGTTGTAAGAAACGATTCCTGAGGCTTCAACAGGTGGTAACCCTTTAGGCTCATGGAACACATCCTCATATCAACTCTTATATTTGCTATTTTTGTTTCTTATAACACCCATCTGGTGATGAATTTGCTCTCATGGACTCTTCTACAAACTAATTTTATCTTAAGTATAGTAAAACATACTTTTTGCAAGAATTGATCAGTTTCCTAGCCTAGTTGACACTTACTAGCAAAATTTGGACTTGCCCTTATGCATATCAATGGTGAAGTATTTCCTATCCTTGATGAGGTGGCATTGGTTAGCTCTTTGCATGAATATTACGTCTTGCATGTACATATAGGTACTTTCAAACACCACTTCACATATATCAAGGGGAACTACATCTAGTTTTACTTCATCAATAAATGAACACTAATAAAAAATCTGTTTTTTCACTATCTAGTTATCTTTATCTTTGCATTGTTATTCATCCAGTGGATATGGGCTTGGATGATCATGAACTTCCAATCCAAATTTATTGACCAACTTGACTACAATGAGATTTACATGTGATCCTGAGTTGAACAAAGCATAAATATTTGTCTTCTTAACCCATATTTTTATATGGAAGAGTCTGGTCTTTTTGTTCTCTTCATGTTGTTGAAGGCTACTCAGATTCACCTCCTTCCACACTGATGTACAAACAATATTCTCATCTATATTTTAGATTCTTTCAACATGGTTTCCAGAATCAGTGGCCATGAGTTTCTTCTTCTTTGCATCTTTCTTTCAATTTTTCGGGTTAAGCGCTATATGCAACTTCCAAAACTTCTTCTATGTAGGATCACCATTATTATAATGGTTGCAATGGTTGCTGGTATATTTCCAGTAGTGTGTTATGGCTATTTTATTTTTATCTATTCCCCATCTTCACTTCTTCCCCTTCACAGAAGCATCGTGGTGCTCCTTCTACTTGGACCCACTTGATTTCCCTTTCTTCTGGATTATGTTCTCCAAGTAATGTGATTGTACACAAGCCTCGTACACCAATGTAGGTTTGAATTACAACATCACTTGCTTCCACAGATGGATGTGTAGACCCCTTAGATACTTAAGGAGTATATCTAGTGTTATTTAGGGAGATACCCATCATTATGGCCGTTTTTCTAAATATATGGTGTACTCTTGTACACTCAAGCGTTGGTTCTCCTTGTAGTAATGCCATAAGATCCATTGGTCCTCTACATACCCAATAGGGTAAAATAAGGACTTCATAAGGATTTTAAAATCATCACACTTAAGTCATTGGAGGATATCCCTCCAACCTCAAGGTCTCTGTTTGTTTTTCCTACCAGGCGAGGGCATGACCCTCTAATTTCAGTCAAGCAAATGAAATATTTTGTTCTTCCTCTATATGATGAGCACTAAAATAAACTTCTAATTGTTGGAACCCGTGTTTTAGTTTCAAATATTCAAGCTCACCTTGATATGATTTGATGTCAACCTTCACTTCCATTTGAATAGGGGATATGAATGGTTCATGACACTTGAAGTACTTTGATATTTTTCAAGTTATTTCTTAGATTCTATCTGTGGTTCTTCCTAATTTATCTATTTCCCCTCTGATTCTACCTTCACATTAAACTCCATCTTCTCTAAATAGTCCAATCTGATTGGTTAGGGCCGCCATTAGGAGGTTCACTTTATGGATTAGATTTGCGACTTGTGCTTCCAACTATGCAAACCTCTCCTTTGTGAGATCATGAGGGTTAGTCATATATATATTCATTGGCTATGACTATGGTTTTTTGACTTTTTCCTAACCAATATGGATCCCCTACAATCCCTACAATTTACCCAAAGAAACATGTTTTGATACCAATGTGATCTGTAAACTGTTGGGGATATTCGATTGGATAGTTCATCACAACATATCTACCAAAATATATTTGAAATTTTGAAATTGACACTATGCAGGTTTATTTCTCCTTAGATTTATGGATTTCTTAATTACTATTTATTAATTCAGATACATGAAAATTATAATTGTGTAAAAAATAGAGAATAGTTAAATAAAACTCACAAACCACAAATTAAAGATTACAAAATCCTTTAGCTATGCATTTCATATTGTATAAATATTTCATACAACATAGAAATTACAATAACATTTGAAACACATAATGTGTCTATAAATCCTTGAATATGATGATGATGATGGTTAACGTCCACTGAGACCAAACATTGGTCTATCGGACCTAAAGAAACAAATTATTTATTTTGATTTAAGATTTTATTCCTATGCTCAAAAAGCTTGGAGAGAAGCCTCTCGAGCTCACCATAATTTTGACATTGTAAAAAGTTAGGAAGGTTAGTATTGTAACAAATATTGTGAGACTAAGATCTAATGTGGTTGTACGCGGGGCACTCTAAGAGGAAGTGGTTTTCATCCTTGACGTTCCTATTCTCACATATATGGCAAGTCCTTTCTATCCATGGTGTTTTAGGAACTGCCCAACGACTTGTTTCGCTATGGAGCTCACGAGAATTCGTTCTAATCTTTGTTATATTAATTTTCTTCTTTGAGCTAGTTAAAATAGAGAGATACTTTTGATCTTCTAGGGTGGGGTTGATGACCTTCTTATAATAACTTAATTTTCTTTTAGCCGCTAAATCTTTCTCACACCACATTTTTTCTTTGAACTTAGAAGTAACAATATCTTTAATGTTATTTATGTTTTGCAATGCACCATTCTCGTTGATCTCCCAATAGTTTAACCAGGCCCTTGTGTGTTTATGCCACCCCCGATTGAGCCTTAGGTGGTTTTGGCTGGAATTTAAAGCTAGCTTAGGAAGTCTATGATCATCTATGTTATTGAGTTTGTGCTTGTATAGCAGAAACCTAATCATAGCTAGGCTCTCAACAGGGGAAAGACCTGCTTCTATAAGGAGAATAGGATAGGATGTATTACTTTTAATTTTCAGGTTATAAGATCACATGAGTGCCTAAAGTTTCAAAGAGGAACTTCTTTTTATCCCACATTATGAGGTTTGTTGTTTTGCAATTATTTTCAAGACCAAAATAAGCGTTCCACCCCACATTAATCCTTTTCTCAATGCTATGGTTCCAGTTGAGCTTGTGATGAATATCAATTCCTAGGTACTTGTAAGAATACACTTCCTCCAAGATATTATTGTCATACATAAAATTAGTGTAAGTGTCCTTCTTGGATTTGGTAATCATAACTTTTGTTTTGTTAGTGTTAACAGTCATACCCATGGTAGAGCAGAAATCCTTAAGAAGCCTGAGTTGCTTATCAAGATCAGATGGGCACCTTGTGAAAAGAACAATATCGTCAACATAGAGAAGAAGGATGATGGCTATCCCAGCTAAGATCGTGCCATCACATCCTCCTTCCTCTAAATAGCCTTCGAGATTATCGATGTAAATGCCAAATAGGGTAGGGGAGACGGGGAAACCTTGTTTAACTCCGATGTTACACTTAATATCTTTTGACCACCCCTCATTTCTCTTTAGCTTGGCAATTACATTCTCTTATAACCTTATAGTAGCAGCTCTCAACTCGAGAGGAACCTTTATCTCTTCTAATCTATTCCAAAGGTTGTATCTAGGAATCGTATTGAAAGCCTTTCTAAAGTCCACAAAGAAACAAAATAAATTGGATTTATCATTATGACATTCCTTCGCAATGATCCTAAGCGTAACGAGGTGATCTGTTGTTGAGTGATGCCTTCTGAAACTTGCTTGGCCTTTAGCCCGCTTACCTTCACTTTCAAGCCATATGCTTAACTTATTTTCTAAAATACTACCATATAACTTGGCTAAGAGAGGGCTGATTATAATTATCTGATAACTAGAGGGGTTATTTGTATCCCCACTTTTAAAAATAGGGATAATGAGGCTCTTAGTCCAAGGTTTAGGGAACCCTTGCTTGATTGCTTGATTGAAAAGCTTGTGGATGTGGGGGATGAGGAGAGGACCTCCAATTTTTAAGATTTTTGCCTAGTAACCTTCAATGTCCTTAGCTTTCCCATTAGTGAGGCGATTAACCCCAAACTTAATGTCTTCTAAAGAGAAAACTTCTTTCGTTGTGAGCAGGGTTTCCAAATTATCCATGACATTTGGAGATTCATAAAGCTTTTTAAGATAGGAATTCCAATCTTATATAAGGACCTTGGATTGAAAGTTGTAATAATTACATTCATATATAGAAGAATGGAGATGGAAATTTAAAGAAGCTTAAAACATTGAAAGAGAGAAGAACAAGGCTCTACATAGATGGGATATGAATCCATTGATCAATCCTAGATCGATAAATATACAAGATGGCCGTTTGGGCTAATCACATAGAACACACAACCTTCATGCTAAAAAAATCCTAAAGATTAAATATTTGAGGTCTCACGATATAAGAGTTGAGGATTAAAGGAGGTCAAGATAGATAGTTAACTCTTCATTCCTTCAAATTTCTTATTTAAAATACACAGTTAAAAAAAAAGAAGTGTATAATAAACTTTAGGACACAAGATTTGAGGAATAAAGGAGGTTGGGATAGATGATTAACCCATCATTTCTTCTATTTTTTTTATTATTATTTAAAAAAAAAAAAAAAAAAAAAAAAAAAAAAAAAAAAAAAAAAAAAAAAAAAAAAAAAAAAAAAAAAAAAAAAAATAAAATAAAAAAAAAATATAAAATAATAATATAATAATAATAATAAATAATAATAATAATTAATAAATAAATTGATGCTGACCAAATATTTTGGCTCAAGATAATGGCAAGTTTTGACAATAAGAGATAGATTTCGCAAAATTGAAGAATTGGTTGTCATATAAAAGGTAGGACAAAATTTGTTAAGACTCGTTGGATTGGAAATTTGAGGCTGAGATAGATAATTAACCCATCATTTTTTATAATCTTTTATTTAAAATAGATAGTTAACAAATAATAATTTGACGTTGACCAAATATTTTGGCTCAAGATAACAAAAGGTTTTGACAATAAGAGATGGACTTGGAAAAATTGAAGAATTGTTTGCCATACAAAGAGTAGGACAAAATTTTTGAAGACTCACTCGATTGGAAATTAAAGGTAACAAGAAAATGGCAGGTTTTGCGCAAATGTTGAGAAAATTTGGAAAATTTTAACTTGGTAATTTCATGTTACAACATAATGGTTAATAAATCTTCTGTTAGATACTTGGCTACTACTTGAGCTTATGAGATTATGGAATCACCATATGAGCACTCAAAAAAGAATTTGAGGTATACCCACCAATAGGAGGTTGAAGCATGAACTTTGGATCTCAAGGAGAAGGACTCAATCCCTCCCCAACAATGGCACCAAAATGTTACAACAAAATCTCGCACCTTAATGCAAAGCCTCAACGGGTGACTAAGAAAATATATAACATGGTATTGTAGCGGCTACAACCACCCTCTAAAATTTTGGCTTGCACCAATTTCGGAGCCTCGCTTGAGAATTTCACTTGATGACTGCACACACTCGGGTTTGCTCCGTGAGCTCGTGTGAGTCGTTGTATCCACCTTGTTTCTTAATTTCATTCAAGTTTCTGCATGCTGGTGTCCAAGTCATGTTTGAGACCATTTTCTGGTTATACTCAAAGTCTTCACTTCGTATGTGCTTCTTGTGTTCGCTATAAAAACATCTGTCGCACTGACACACATAGTCACATTCACTGTCGTGCAAGCATTCTCTCTATCAATGAACAATCATTCACGAGTGTCGTGCTTGTCACTTGCATCGCAAGTCAGTCCTGTTGAACCTGCGTGTCTGGATGGTTTGGGTTGTTTTGTCGTCAAGTCATGTGAGTGTGTGTTTGTATGATCACCTATGCATCTTTCGATCGTTCACACAGTTAGTCATTTTTGTTGAAATTCTGACGACCAGACTCCTCTCTGACAGCCAGATCATCACCCCGCTTTCGACTCGATCGACTGTCAACCAGAACAATGCAGAAGCACCAAGCTAGTATTTTCAAGCTCCATTGCCTGTAAACATTTCAATCAACCCTCATGCTGGCCATCCAAACAGTTGGACCCGACAGTCACCCCAGGACTGATTCCCCTAAAAAATTGCACAGAGGCCACTGAACTTACTCGCTCAGCTGATTGAGGAAATTGCGCAGACAGGCTGGAAAAACACCAAGTGCCCATCCCTGTCTCCCTTAGAAAATTGATTAGTTTTCCTAGTCAGTCATCTCGATAGTCGATCGACTGTTCATCTCAAAAATTTTGTAGTGTTCATGCGCAGGCCTTCCTCTACCCATCAATAAGCTTAGCTCAGAAATTGCGCAGAGATGATCAGCAGGCCGACCCTCTAGCCTGATCCAAATTGGATCCATTAAAGACTAGCAAAGAACCATGACTGTATTAGGTCGGGACGAATCTCTAAAATTCCAAAACAACGATAAAAAACACCCCGAACCAGTGGCAATGTCAGCCAGCATGGAACGACGAGGACCTCGGTCAAAGCGCATTGATCGAGGCCCATGGAGACTGCGCAGGAGGTCAAAGTAGCCCCTGGGAGCCCTGGATCGGGAAAAGGAGGTGAGTTTTGATGTGCGATTAGTGCCTCGCTGGGCGAACAGGGCCAAAATGGAGGAGCCTTAAGCACTCAATCGTGTTGGGAGCCAGAGAACCGCGGGCGAAGAAACGAAAAACGCTAATCGTACAAGGTGGGACCCGTGCTCTGGAAACTGACGATATTGATAGGGGCGCCCTCAAACGGTAAACAGTTTTGGAGGAAGTGGAGCGATCCCACTCAATGATCGACGCGTGGCGGCGGAGGTGAGAGAAAACTGCCGTTGATCGCGAATTATCGGTCATGCAAGTCAACCGTGTGAGACATGCGTATGACATTGGATCTGGAGGAGCCCAGATCGAACGGCTGAGATTCTGCCTGATGGAGGAAGCGGAATCGACAGGGAATTAAGCTGCGTTCTAAAGGGATTTGGAAACTGTTTGACCGCCACGGTGGAGGAAGAATGTATCCACGACGTAACTGAAGAAACAAACCGACGAGCAGGCTGGTGCTGTTCAGATGAGGACACGTTGCCACTTCCTGAGCGTTCATGCTGACACCGAACAGGGAACTCCAACTGTAGCTACAGAAGGCGAATCGACAGAGGCGGAAGAGGAATCGAACAAGCATGGAAATGAACGGTTAAAAGCCATGAATAGAGACGGAATACATAGAAGAAGTCGGGAGTGAAGTCCGAGAGACGAAGGAAAAAAAAGACCAGAATCCTGAGAGGAGGACGGAATACACAGAGAAGAAGGCAGTAAAGCAAGAGAAAAGCAGGAAGAGATAGAGGGCCGAGCTGACCGGTGGCAGCATCAAGCACCACCGAGATTGAGAGATTCGAGCCACCCCATAGAGGGATCTGTCCGGGCTGAGCACCACGTGGGGCTCTTACCACTGTAGACAAAAAGGTCACAGAGTTGGTGGGAAGAAGAGACTGTGTACTCCAGTGGCTTGAGGAATCCAAGAAACACCCTGCCAAGCAAAACCTGCTTTAGGAGAACTCACATTGAGTCCCTGCATTATAATTCTCTATTTAAAGACACAATAAAAAAAGGCCACCAATGAAAGCTAGACCGGAGACGTAGCCCTGGAGAATAGGGTGAACTCCTTATTAAAATTTCTTGTGTCGTTGTGGTTGCTTACTGTACTTATCTGTTGTCTTTCCATTTAAATGTCTGTGTATTGGCAATTTGATCGATCCGTTGCTTAAATAACACAGAACACACACCAGCACATGAGTTTGTAATACCTTTTGTTTAATAAATCTTCAACTGATGTCACCCATAGGGTGATTATCAGATCCAGTGGTATCAGAGCAGTAGGCTGTAAGGTTAGACAAGCTTGTGTTGGTTTAGCTGTGAATTCTCACTAGATCAAAGCTCAAATTAGGAGAAGGAGAGTTGGTGGAAACTAATCCTGACATTGGGAGAGTCTATCCTCGGAAGACAATGTCAGAGGAAGGTTCTATGGGGCCAGACCCTCAATTCATAGAAAGTTTCCTAGCTATATGTGGTAGAAGAAATGTATAGGGACTTTAGAAAGCATAAGGATGAAGATTCATCAGGTTCTAAGCAAGATAAGGAAAAAGATGAGTCTCATTCCCATGACCACTCAAAAGGAAAAGGGAAAGAAGAAAGCTTTCCTACACCTCTTAATAGCCCTGTGCATAATAAGAAAGCATCTTTGATTAAACTAGATGTTAAATTTGGTTTGCCTATATATGACGGAGAGCTAAATGCTGAAAAGTTGGACAATTGAATTAGACAAATTGATGTATATTGCAGGGTACAGAACATAGACTTAGACAAGAGTAAGATTCAGCTGGAAAGCCTACGCCTAGGAGGCACTACCTTGGTTTGGTGGGAAGGCAGAACCCAAGCTGATATGAAGAAGCATGGAAAGACCATCTCTGTCTGGAGTGAATTTGTTGCTGCAATCAAAAAGCAGTTCTATCCATTGGTCTACATGCAACAAGCCATGATGAGTTAGCAAAATCTTCGGCAGTTGAAAGGGCAAAGTGTGCAAGGGTATACTCAAGAGTTCAGAAAGAGAGCATTGATGTTGGGTATCTTATTAGATTCACCAGAAACTATTTTGAAGTACATTGGTGATCTACACATGTACATGAGGCATACCATACTCATGTTTAATCCCACTACCATAGATGAGCTATCTGTACAAGCTACTCATCTAGAAGCTAGAGGAAAGAATGGAAATCCAGAAGTTGGGGGACCATCCCAAGCCACTGTAAGCAAGAGCAAGGAGAAAAGAAAGTAGAAGTGGAAAGCAAGGAAGGCTAACAGTGCACAGAAAGGCAAAGCTTCATGCACTCACTGTAAAAAGGATGGGCATGATGATGAGCATTGTTGGATTATGCATCCAGAGCTGAGACCTAAGAAGTCAGAGGGAAAGAAGAAGAAGATTGCTACAACTATTCAGAAAGATTTGGGGTCAGACTTGGGAGATGAAACAATCATTACAGCCACAAGTATAAAAGGTAAGAATTCTGAAGCATCTACTAGTAATTCTGCTCAATCTGTTATTGATGAAGAACATGAGAGAAAAAGGCATGAGCTTTTCCATATTCGAGTTGTTTCCAAAAATCAAAAGATTGATACTTTGTTTGATAGTGGCTCACAAGTAAGTCTAATATCTGAAGCAATTGTAAAGAAATTGGGATTAACAACTACACCTCATAAAAAACCATACCCATTAGGATGGTTGAACGATAAAGCACAACTACAAGTGACTAGATAGTGCAAACTCAAGTTTTCTTTTGGGTCAGCATTTGTAGATGAGGTTGAGTTAGATGTAATTCCTTTGGATATATGTGGAATTTTTTTAGGAAGTCCTTACTTGTATGATAGAAAGGCTGTTTTTTCTATAGAGCTGAGAACAAGTATCTACTTGTTAAAGGTGGAATCGAATACTTTGTAAGAGCTCATAAGCTCAAGAATAATTATACTCTCATAAACTTAGGACAGATGAAAAGAATGATACATTCCTACTGATGGTTGTAAAGGAAAAGAAACCTGATAAAACCAATGTATTTGAGGGTTGTAATGCTGATCAAGAAGCTGATATAGAAAAGATTGTTTTAGAATATAATGTCATGTTCCAATAACCTAAAGGTTTGCTACCCAAAAAGGGAATAGTACATGATATTTTTTTACAACAAGATGTTCCATTACCTAACATTGGGATGTACAGGTTGTCTGCTTTAGAGAATGCTGAAATCAAGAAGCAGGTGTAGGAGTTGCTCGAGAAAGGGTTCATCAGGCCTAGCACATCACCATGTGGGTCACCAATCGTTTTGGTGAGAAAGAAAGATGGCTCGTGGAGAATTTTCATTGAATATCGAGCACTGAATAAGATAACGATAAAAAATTGTTATCCCCTTCCTCGCATAGATGATCTTTTAGATCAATTGAAGGAAGCAGTTTATTTCACCAAGATGGATTTGCACAGTGGATACCATCAGGTCAGAGTTGCAGAGCAAGATGCATGGAAGACTGCTTTCAAAACAAAGCAGGGATTGTATGAATGGTTGGTTATGCCTTTTGGCCTAACTAATGCTCCTGCTACTTTCATGAGATTAATGAATGATGTACTCAGACCTTTTCTGATGATTTTGTTATTGTGTATGTGGATGACATTCTGATTTTTAGTAAAACGTGGGAAGAACATTTAAGGCATGTTAAGCAGACATTAGATGTTTTGAAAAGAGAAAACGTTATGTTAAACTCTCCAAATGTTAATTTGGCAAAACCTCTCTAAATTATTTGGGTCATATAGTAGGGGGAGGTGAATTGAAAATAGATCCCTCTAAAGTGGCAGTCATTGTAAACTGGCCTAAACCCAAGTCTGCTACAGAAGTGAGAAGCTTCTTAGGAGCAGCACAATATTGGAGGAAGTTCATTTCAATTTTTTCCTCAATTGTAGCTCCCTTACATGCCTTGACAGGATTGAACAAGGTGTTTCAGTGGGGAGGAAAACAGCAGAAAGCCTTCGACACCTTGAAAGAAAAGATTAGTACAACACCGGTACTGACACTGCCAGATCTACAAAGACCATTTGAGATCCAAAATGATGCGAGTGACTATGCCATGGGAGCAGTGTTGACACAGCACGGTAAACCCATATGTTATCATTATGAGACTTTTAATCCTGTAGTAGTTAACTATCCTACATATGATAAAGAATTGTATGCATTAGTTCAGAGTGTGA